>OY757015.1:130652216-131252216 GCA_963580285.1 Lucinisca nassula
GAGCCATGCATATACACTTTATTGGTTTGATTGGACGGCAGGAATTGAGATATCATTTCATCTCAATATCGGATAAAAGTCCCAAAAAATGGGAGCAACGTCTTCAACATAAATTGTGTGGACGGGGGCGTTAAACATCAATTCTAACACAGCGCGCCTATATAGGCAATGGAAAATAACTGTGTTTTATTCTACAACAAATCACGGCAAGGAAGAGCGTGACGAGTGACGTCATTAAAAAGTGCCAATTTATGACGTCACTAGTCGATTTCCTTGACGTTAGACGGTGTAACGTCATATTCTCGCACCGAAAACGTTAGAAAAGGATATAAATGCATGTGTTTCAGTCGATAATTTTAGCGGGATTTCTTCTAACAATGGCGAAAAGTTGTGAGATTTTGAAGGAAACAACAGCATTGTTGCCGATTTTGTTAGAATCGAAATAGATCAGCTCTAGTTTGTGATTTGTTGAGTAATTAATCACAGTTTGTCGGTCAGTTGTAAGTAGACAAATCACGCGCGCTACGCGCTCGTGATTTGATCTACTTTACCACTGACCTCCAAACTGTGATTTATTACACAACAAATCACAGTTAGAGCTGATCTATTTCTTAAATAATAAAAATAATAATAATAAAAACAAAACACAACAAAATGAACAAAGACAGAAGTCCTGCCAGATTGACGCCCCAGTGGCAAAAGATACACCTTCACATCGCCCAACCAGCCCCGTCCCAGAGCAGAAATTAGAAAAACCCTGTAAACCCCAATTTTCTCAAAATAAAGTGAGGTTTAGAGGAATGTTCATATCTCTCTCTCTCTCTCTCTCTCTCTCTCTCTCTTTCTCTCTCTCTCTCTCTTGTAACATTAGGATGACTAATCCTGGTGACAACATGCATTCTTTCATATTTCTAAAACGGTTACTTTATTGATGGAACAGAAGTACTTTCCTTTTACTGTAACAAATGTTTTGGGGTCTCGTATGAACCGCATAGAAAAAGAGAATGATGCACTCACTGTCTAGTACATCCCACTTTTCACTCAGTACAAGGTCATTTATACGGACCTGTTAACGTTCTCTCTCTCTCTCTCTCTCTCTCTCTCTCTCTCTCTCTCTCTCTCTCTCTTCGAGAAATCTAGAAATACTGTAAGACCAGGGAGGAAACCAGTCTCACTAAAGCTGGGATCAGTCTGGATGACTATAATCTACCCCTTTCGCATAAAGTACAGCTATTTAAGGGTTCGACGAAAGGCGTCCAAGCATCCCTTTTCGAGCCTAAACACAGAGACAGTCGGCCATCCAATGCGTTTAGTAATTTGACTTCAAAACCGGTGAGAAGAAGAAAATGATGAAGAAGAAGAAACACAACGTTTTAATAGTTTAAAGGGAGAGCTTGGTAGTCCAGGAGAAGTGAGTGAGTGTTTGAGTATACGTCCCGTCCTAAGGTTATACGGAGACGGCACATCAGTTTAAAGGCTGTCTGGAGAAGCCTGGGATCCCTGTTTTACAAAGCGAGTAGCGTAACCAATACAACACAGAGGCTTCCGAGTCCAGGAGAACTACAAATGATTTGCAGAATCTCATAGTTTAATGAGCTATAAAGACATTAACATTAACATGTTTGTCTTTGGTTTTGGCAGAGCTGCAAATGTGATATTGCAAGAAATCAATTGTGTGTTACTCTATCTGCCATAGAGGGTTTAATAATTGAGAGCTCCCGCCCATCGGGGCTTGAAGAAATAGATTTGGCTGCATGATGCTTCCACACAGAGCTGAAACCAAACGCACATATGAGTACTGGTAAACCTACCGAGGCAAAGTACATATAATTTATTGGTTTAATTGGACGGCAGGGATTGAGATGTCATTTCATCTCAATATCGGGTAAAAGGCCCACAAAATTGGAAGCAACTACTCCGAAATGACCTAAATAGTGTTGACTGGGTTGCTAGACCTCAAATCAAACAAAGCAAACAAAGACGGACAGTTTGTTCGATTAATTGTCATTGCACATTGAACTGCTCATTACGGTAACACATCTGCGCGGCATTTTCCACATCTCCAAAATGGCCACTTTTCTGATGAAAGACCCTTGATCTTTTTCTGCAAAACCATAATAATGAGTACCAATATCCAATTACAGAAATAAGAGAAATAATGTTTATCCTTAAAAAAAACCAGCAGGTGCCAGTCTCATTAGCTCAGTCGGATGCGCGTCGGCAGCATTCTTTCATGGGGATTGATTCATGAAATCTTTTCTACGGTCATTCTCTCCCTTCCGCTGATTCAAGAAGGACAGTTGTCAGTCTCTGGTGAAAGAATGTGCAGTGTAATGTGTAACATTAAAACCTGGAGTGGACTTGTGTACTGAGACATTGTTCAAGCCTTGGAAACTGATTAGAGGCTCTAAGCCTTCCCAGGAGAAGTGGCGCGAGTTGGCTTGTCCATGCATATAAACCCTTTTCGTTTAATTTGGGTGACAGGGCTTTAGATGTCATTTCATCTCAATGTCGGTTAAAACCCCTACAAAATTGGAAGCAACGTCTCCAAAATGTCCTATAAAGTGTTAACAGAGAATTGAAAACTCAATTCAAACGAAAAAAATGTTCAAGCCTACTCTCAGAGTCAATCGACCACAGGACGTGCAGTTAAATTATACATTTTGGTTTGATTTGAGGTTTAGAAGCCTCCGTGGTGTATTGGTTACGCTACTCGCCTGGTAAACCAGGGGTCGCAGGATCGATCCCGGGCTTCTCCAGACTTTCGGATGAGTCTTTAAACCGAGGTCCCGACTCCTTTAACCTTAGCTGTTGGTTCGACGTAAAACTCAAACACTCACTCACTTATTTGAGGTTTAACATCCCCGTCAACACTGTATAGGTCATTTTGGAGACGTTGCTTCTAATTTTGTGGGACATTTACCAGACAAGGAAATAAAATGACATCTCAAGCCCTGTCGCCCAAAACCCAATAGGGTTTATAAGCATGGACAGTCAGACCCGCACCGCTTTGCCTGGGCAGGCCTAGATCTTCTAGGTAGTTTACCAGTACTCGTGTGCGGTCGGTTTCAGCACAGCAGGGAAGCATTATGCAGCCCATCCATTTCCTCACGCCCAGATGGGCCAGGGCCGGTTACATCATACAACCCCAAAATGTGTAAACAAACCGAAAATAATGTTAGCGAGCCGAAGGATGGGTAGGTTCCACTCGGAACAATATTGAAACAAGGAATTTATGAGCATTAAAACACAAAATAGGAACCCGGAAGTGATTTTTATTGTAGCATTCCTTGCTCGCCTTTGGCTCGTGTTAGTTTTACGTCCACCAAAAGCTAAGTCATACGGCGACGGGACCTCGGTTTAAAGACTCATCCGCATTACGAAAACACGCCTATACAAATACATTGTAAACTTAACCGACGAAAAAAAACGAAGATTTTAAGAAGAACAAGATGTGTTTGTGAAACATGAATATGTCCCAGGGCATGGTCATTTTTTCTTCGAAGTTGATCACAGGTCAAGATCAAGGCCACAGGTCAAGATCAAGGTCACAGGTCAAGTTTTTTGTTCGAGTAGGAAGACATTGTCACAAAGAACCTACATGCTCAATATAAAGGTTCGAACTCAACAGGGTCAAAAGGTATGACCAATAATACTTTTATCTTTTGGTTGGCAGTTGTCGGTCGTCGTCGTCGTCGTCTCACTTTCAAACGAAATCTTCAAACGGCAACTGCTCCTGTACCCTTTGCCCAATTTCATTCAAACTTCACAGGAATGTTGTCAAGGTGACTCCCTACCAAAATAGCTAAAATTGTTCAGCTCTGATGAACAAGATGGTCACCAGAGATAAAAATAGAAAAACAAATCAAACGACAACTCCTCCTGTACCCTTTGCCCAATTTCATTCTAACTTCATAGGAACGTTGCTTTGGTAAACGTCTACCAAAATAGCTAAAACGATTCCGCTCCAATGAACAATATGGCCGCCAGAGCTCAAAAAAGAAAATCATTGTAAATTTGCTTCAAACGCGAACTCCTCCTATCCTCCTAAAGCCTTAGGCCAATGTAATTCAAACTTCACAGGAACGTTGCCTAGGTGACTCCCCATCAAAATAGCTGACAAACAAGATGGCCGCTAGAGCTAAAAAATCTTGAAACGACAACTCTTCCTTTACCCTTGGGCCAATTTCATTTACCCTAATGCTTAGATGACCTTCTACCGAAATAGCTAAAACGATTTTGCTCGGATGAATAAAATTACTGCCAGAGCTAAAAATAGAAAAACATCGTAAATTTGCTTCAAACGCGAACACCTCCTAATCCATTGGGCTAATTGGATTCAAACTTCACAGGAATGTTGCCTTGATGACTCACAACCAAAATAGCTAAAATCTTTATGCTCTGACAAACAAGATGCCGCTAGAGCTAAAAATAGAAACAAATCTTCAAACGACAACTCCTCCTCTACCCTTGGGCCAATTTCATACAAACTTCGTAAGAATATAGATGACCCTCTACCAAAATAGCTTAAATGATCCCGCTCCGGTGAACAAAATAGCCACCAAAGCTAAAATAGAAAACATTGTAAATTTGATTCAAACCAGAACTCCTCGAAAACCCTTGGGCCAATTTGATTCAAACTTTGCAGGAATGTTACCCAAGTGACTCCCTTTCAAAATAATTAAAATCATTCCACTCACAGGAAAAAGATGGCCACCAGAGCCAAAAATAGAATGTACTAGAGACAGTGACACTCAGGTGAGCGACTCAGGGCCATCTGGGCTCTCTTGTTCATTAGACCTACAGCTGTTGACCGGGTGGTAAAAGCACAACACACATATTGAGGCGGTTATAAAAGGTACCAACAATCAATTTTTAGCAGAAATTTTCATAATTACACCAAAACTTAAGAGCCTTACCTGAGCAGCTTCGGGATATTTTTCTCACAAACTTTCCCTGTGCTAAAATGCCAAAGTCCAATGACGGAGGTTGCCATACTATAAGCTCCCCCGGAGCCGTCGACTCAGGTGAACTAAAAGCTTCATGTGGATACAGATGACACATGCCGTCAAGGCCATTAATTACCCAACCCCACCACATGGCAGCTCCTGCAGGGAGCACAATGAGCCAAGACAGCAAACTCTACATGACTGTATGCACAGTAAATATTGAAAATAGCCTGCACACGTTCACGTTTTGATCAAAGGCTTCACTTGACTTCTTCATGCTGACAATGAATACCCTGACCGGACTGTGCCAATATGCAATCTGATGTGTGTTTACAAAAAAAAAACTTGCAATATTGTATATATACATTTTGCTGCACCCCCGCCCATCGGGGCTTTGAGAAATAGATGGGGCTGCATGGTGCGCCCAAGCAGAGCTGAAATCAACCGCACCTGATTACTGGTAAACCGCTTAGAAGATGGAAGCCTGCCCAGACAAAGCGGTGCAATTCTGACCGTCAATGTATATAAACCCTATTGGTTTCATTGGGCTTGGGATGTCATTTCAAAGTCCCAAACAAGGGGGGCATGATGGCCCTGGGTCGCTCACCTGATTCATAGTGTAACAAGTGGGCCCCGGGGAGAGGCCCCAGGGCTATCATTTACATAATCTTGATAGAAGTCTAAAAGGGGAGGCTTCATAACAAATACCGAAGACCGGAGCCTTCTGGTTTGAGGCACAAAGATTTTTAAAACTTTTTTTATATATGAGTCTATATAAAACCTGTGGGCACCGGGACTGCCCCATTTTGGGCCAAGGGCTATAATTTGAACACTCTTGGTAGAATTACACAAGACGAAGCTTCATACCAAATATCAAAGACCTTTGCCTTCAGATTTCAGACAAGATTTTCAAAAGTTTTCCCAATATTAGTCTATGTAAACAAGTGGACCGTGGGGGTGGGCCCATTTTAGCTCCAGGGCTATAATTTGAACAAGTTTGGTTGAGATCCACTAGATGAACCTTCATACCAAATATCAAAGACCTTGGCCTTCTGGTTTCAAACAAGAACATTTTCAAAGGTTTTCCCTATATAAGTCTATGTAAAACAAGTGGGCACCGGCATGGACCCATCTTTGGCCCAAGGGCTATATAATTTGAACAATTTGACCTAGGCTTTGTGATTTCAGACAAGAGATTTTTTAATGTTTCCCTATATAAGCCTATGTGAAACCAGTGGGCCCGGGAAGGGGCCTTTTTTGGCCACATGGCTTTAATTTGAATTATAGTTTTAGAGGTCTACAAGATGAAGCTTCATTCCAAATAACAAAAAATTGGGCCTTCTGGTTTCAGGCAAGAAGATTTTAAAGGTTTTTCCTATATAAGTCTATGTAAAACGAGTGGGCCCGGGACAGAACCATTTTTGGCCCCAGGGCTATAATTTGAACGATCACGGTTGAGGTCCACTAACAAAGCTTCATACTAAATATCAAAGAACTGACCCTTCTAGTTTCAGACAGGAAGATTTATTAAGATTTTCCCAATATAGGTATATGTAAAACCAGTGGGCCCAGGGGATGGGGCATTTTTGGACCCAGGGCTATAATTTGAACAATCTTGATAGAGGTCCACTAGACGAAGCTTCATATCAAGTATCAAAGACCTGATACTACTATTTTAGAGACGGAGGCTTTTAAAGATTTTTCCTATCTATGTTAAACCAAAGTTCCCCGGGGCAGGGGGGGGGGGGGCATTTTTTACCTCGGGGCTATAATTTGAACAATCTTGATAGAGGTCAACTACATGTAGATGAAGCTTCACACCAAATATCAAACACCTGGTCATTCTGTTTTCAGACGAGAAGTTTTCTTAAAAGGTTTCCTTATATAAGTCTTTGTAAAACCGGTGTACCCCGGAACGGTGGCGGTTTTGGCCCTAGGGCCATAATTTGAAAATCTTGTTACAGGTCCATTAGACAAAACTTCATACCAAATATCAAACAGCTGGGCCTTCTGGTTTCAGATTTAAAGGTTCTCCCCATTTTAGTCTATGTAAAAACGGTGGGCCCTGGCGACGGGGCCTTTTTTGCCTCAGGGCTATAAAGTGAACAATCTTGCCAGAGGACCACTAGATACAACTTCATACCAAATATTAAACACCTGGGCCTTCTGGTTTCAGACAAGAAGATTTTTAAAGGGTTTTCCCTATATAAGTCTATGTGGGTGGGTCTACTGGTGGGCCCCAGTGCGGGGGCATTTTTGGCCCCAGTGATATCATTTGAACAATCTTGGCAAAGGTCCACCAGATACAACTTCATACCAAATATCAAACACCTAGGCCTTCTGGTTCAAAGAAGATTTTTAAAGATTTTTTCCCTATATAAGCCTATGTAACACTGATGGGACCCGGACCGGGGGGGAATTTTTGGCACCAGGGCTATAATTTGAACATACTTAGTAGAGGTCCCATAGATGAATCTTCATACCAAATATGAAAGACCTGGGCCGTACGGTTTCAGAGAAGAAGATTTTGTAAGTTTTCAAAAAAAAAAAAAAAAAAAAAAACTCTTTTTTTTCCTCCTGTGACCTAGATGTCCAACGGACCAGAACCGTTTGAACAACTTTGAAAGGAGACCACCTAAGGATAATTCCTGTAAAGTTCGGTCAAAATCCAATCAGTAGATTAAAAGAAATTGTTTACGCACGCACGGACGCACGACGAACGACAGACAAAAGGGATTCCAGAAGCTCACGTCGTCACTACGTGATAGGTAGCTATAAACGAAGAGGGTTTAGAGATTAACTCATGAAAACATCTATCGGAAAATTTTGTCTGTTGCATCTTCTTGCAGGTTTTGCATCCTGGCAAACTGTGTGGACCCTGATCAGACTGTACCTCTAACAGCGTGGACCTTGATCAGACTTCTCCTAGCATATTTTGCTTCTCATTTTTTACGTTTCCTTACCCAGGTCGATAGTTGCTAAATGCAGTATTTGAGAGAGTCTACAATGTATGAATTTGTGATACAAAAGATTGAATTTATTATTACTGTCAGATTCCTGCCCACTCAGGAAGAATGCATTAGGCAAAAGTGTGTGAATATATAGTAAAAATAATGCAAAATCAGCTTGCCTTAAGGGAAACTTGGTCATCTGCTTTGAATCATGTACATGTATTTTCATTTCATGACTAATATATCTAAAGCATGATCTCACAATGTGCTAGTAACGTATCCTGTCCAAACAGACTGGCCCAACATGACTTTAGCTGTTGACTGGGATTTTGAAACAAAAACTGTACACAGAGAACCTTTTTATTATGTTTATTCTGTTGCAGTGTCTTGGAGTTTATCTGACTGAATATCAGGGAACTTTAATGAAGGACAAGAGGTTGCTCCCTACTGTTTAATTGCTTCAGCCCTAGCTGACACTAGGATTTACTGGAATTTAATGATGCAACAAAATGAGCTGAGAATCTGCCTGTATAGTGCATCTTGCTTGGCTGAAGAAGTAGCATTTATTAAATTACAATTTCTGGCAATTTTCATATCATACATTGTGGGTCCTCGTTAGAACCGCCTCAATGAGGATTCTAACTAGTACCCACAATCCATGTTTTGCAGCAGAAATTAGAACAATAATGTATGCCGCTGATAAAACCCGCTTTTCACTGTATAAAATGGGGTTTACCAGGGTGTAAATTTCATGTTGTTTACGTAATGAGGATTGCGCATGTACATTTGACAAAAATATTTTACACCAAAATACTAATAGAGAGCTAACCAGGAAGTGATAGAGATACAAATCTATCCTTATCATAAATCTCTCCATCAAACAGCCAAAATGCAGACCCCTGATGAACAGGAACTGTCCAGCTGAATAAATTATTTTCCACACCCAATTATGACAATCAACCGACCAAATTATTTGACATTACGAAAATACATATATCCACATCTATGAAAAAATTGTCACAAAAAAAAGAAAAAAAAAAAAAAACAGATAGAGAGAAAAAAATCCAGATAAAAATAGGTCTTATTTGCCCTTTAGGAGACATTATCACAGTATTGGCTAAGAATAAGTAAAGTTTATTTATCTATTTATTTATTTCGCGTTTGTTCGTTTCATTTGGGGTTTAACGTCCCCGTCAACACTGTAAAGGTCATTTCGGAGACGTTGTTTCCAATTTTGTAGGACTTTTACCAGACGTTGAGATGAAATGACATCTCAAGCCCGTCGCCCAATGAAACCAATAGGGTTTATAAGCATGGACGGTCCGTCTCGCACCGCTTTGCCTGGGCAGGCTTAGATCCTCTAAGCGGTTTTCCAGTACTCGTGTGGGGTCGGATTTAGCTCTGCGTGGAAGCATCGTACACCCCATCTATGTTTTCAAGCCTCGATGGGCGGGGGCCTTATTTATTTTAAGTATAATGGCCCATGGCGAGGCGGTTGAAACAAGTACCCACAATCTATCTTTTTTTTAGCCGAAATAAGAAAAATAATGTATACCCTTGGAAACCCAAGTTTTACTGTATAAAAGTGGGGTCAAAATTATATAGGCGTGCTTTCCTGATTATAAATATAAATAAATAAATAAATAAATAAATAAATAAATAAATAAAAATAAACTGTAAATGAAAAAAATGAACATATGAATTCCGTCGTTGAGACTGATCTTGAAATCTTTTCCTAGACATTCTTTCCCTTCCTCTGATTCAAGAAGCGCTTCTGTGCACTTATACTCAAAATAAATAAATAGATAAATAAACTTTACTTCTGTTATCGGCCCCCGCCCATCGGGACTGGCTGCATGATGCTTCCACGCAGAGCTGAAACCGACCCGCACACTAGTACTGGTAAACTGCTTATAGGATCTAAGCCTGCCCAGGCAAAGCGGTCCGATCGGCTCGTCCATGCTTATAAACCCTATTGGTTTCATAATTGGGCGGCAGGCTTGAGATGTCATTTCATCTCAATGTCGGGTAAAAGTCCCACAAACTTGGAAGCAACGCCTCCAAAACGACCTTTACAGTGTTGACGGGGACGTTAGATCTCAAATCAAACAAAATTACTTCTGTTACTCAGAGATATTCTAAGCCAATGGCCCAATGCAGTGATAATTTCTCCCAAAGGGCAATTAAGCCCCTATTTTCTTAAAGACCGACCCTAGCTATCAGTGGCATTCCAGTGAAATGGCCATTAATCTGACTTTAATATAATTTATGTTGTTGTACTGGTCAGCTGTAAGGTCTGGCGATTTGTTGATTTCTTACACAATGGTGCAATATGTAACTGATGTCAATGGCATGTACTTTGGTTTGGGTTTTACGGTCATTTAAAGATTATTTCACTCATACCGAGCTGATCGTTAACAAAGGTGGGCGAAAACCGCAATGCCCGGAGAAAAACCGCCTGACCTTCCGTTGCAGAACTTGGCGTCTCATATGTGGCCCAAGCGAGGCTCGAACCCACGGCGGTGAAAGACCTAATGACTAAGAGTCAGCGAGGTATGCCTGCTCCCAACAAAACGAATAATTTTTTATACGTACATGTCTGGGCAAACAATGCAGAGGAGCAGTATAAGGATCTGGATTCTTTGTAATTTTACGCCTATTCAAATATACTGGTAAAATTTTAGCACCAAAATAAATAAATAAATAAGTAAATAAATAAATAAATAAATAAATAGAAAAAAACTTTTCAGATAAAAATTCTGATATTTTTCATGTTTCTGTCGAAACCCAGACCGTGGGCAATCGATAGAATCGCCTCGGCGAGGCTGTTTTTAAGACAACCCATAATCTATGTTTTTCAGATAAAAATTCTGATATTTTTCATGTTTCTGCTCAAACCATAGACCGTGGATACTCGATAGAATCGCCTCGGTGAGGCTGTTTTTACGATAACCCACAATCTATGTTTTTGAGCAGAAAAAGAAAAATAATGCTTATCCCAGTCAACTCCAGTTTAACCATTTCAAATGGGTCAGAATTATATAGATGTACTCGTAATTTGTGACAATAAACAGAACGCGAAGGTAAAGAAAATAAAAGCCAAAAGTGAACAAAGACCACACCCCCTCCTCCCCCCCCCCCCTCGCAAAAAAAAAAAAATAATAAAAATAACCGTGTTTTCGCTAACCCAACGACCCTGCTTCAGACACTGACTCAACTAGTTTTATCAATAAAGAACAAAATAAAAATTTAAACACCAACCCTGCCATTTTCAATATCTGACCCTACCCAGTGTCGTCTTTGCATTTTCCCCATAGTATTTTCGCGTTTTAAGTTTTAAGTACATTTTTGTAGTTTTTGGTCATTTAGTACCTTCAAAAATACAGAGCTGAAATTTTTGAGCATTTAAAATGAATTATGGTATACAATCCAAGTCTCAACATAACAACTTTATTAACAAAAACATGTACAAAAACAAAAATATGTAAAACAAAATACAGGCCCGACCCTGAATTTTTCGAGGGAAAAAAAAATAATAAAAAAAAGTTTCTCCCACCTACCGACCAATTCTTTTTCAGCATGATAGTAGAAACAAAACATTTTTTTACGGTAAAGATATCAAACACTTGGTCTTTACTCCGATCAAAAACGTACACTACTACCACAATGTATACAATATAACAACATTATGTTATTGCCGAAAGCAGAGCACTGTGGCCAGAGCACTGGCTATGGACGTTTATTGCTTGGTAAACATTTATATCTACGTTAAGAAACTGAATATGTATACATTCGTCTGCGGACTTCGCGTGTCCTGTGCACAGACTGTCCACACCTGAAAGCTCACGACGTCCAGGAAAAGACAGCTTAGCTGAAAACCTGTGTCCAAAAACTGTTCAGTGGCTTTATATGTGGAGTGTGTTGGGACTTCACACTACACAATATAAATACAGTAGACTCGTTATCTCAAACTATGATATCTCAAAGAATGGCTTAAGTCAAACATAACATGTTAGTTATGCTATATGTTACTTAGATTTCAACTCTTTTTTTCTCAAAACTTCTGTTATCTCAAACCAAATATTCCAGTCCTTTGGGGTTTGAGATAACTAGTCGACTGTACATTACTTATTAATAGGTAAAGGAACTTGAATTTCGTCTTGACAGTTCGAAGTGCTCGCTAGAACTGACGAAACATCTTTCAATCACCTCAGTCTTTCACGATTCTAATCATTTGATTGGCCGTTACTATCCATCACCAAGCATAACAAGCTATGAACAAGACATACCGTGTAAACTATACTCAAAGACAGTACTTTTCCGCTATACTTCGTAACGCGGAAAAGTATTGAGTCTTTGCTGCGATCAAAAACGGACATTACTACCACAATATATACAAAATAACAACATTATGTTATTGTCGATAGCAGAGCACTTTGGCTAGAACATTTTTCTAAGTTAGAAAGGCAACGATGTATAAGAAATAAATTCAATGTTTTGGCCAGGAAAATTTTGCAAGTTTCATTAGGAACAATATGTGAATAACCATTCTACGGCTCTAAACTTTGCGAAACTTTAAGCCTCTTGCTATGTAGCCACCTTTGGCAAAATCTGTTTTCCATCTGCAGCGCCTTTTAAGACATATTTCGTTAAAATTGTAGCAGCAGATACACCGCCTGACCTTAATGAATGTAGACAAATTTTTAAATTTGGATCAACAGTCTTGAAAAAATACATTTTCTCCTAGTGAAACTCAACTTTCTGTCTTTTAAAATGCTAAACGCATAACTTTTCAACGTTTCTACCGGGCAAGTCTTACTAAGTATAAGAATATCACAGCCATGCCTATACTGGTCAGTTTTAGCTTTTGGAATGCATAGTTTAACATGATCTTCAGCAAATGACAAATAAGCACATCTAATATTGCTTAACACATTGTACCTTAAAAACCTCGAATAACCCAAAGTAATCAGTCATAGTTTCTAACCCTACATAAGTCTTGAAAATCACTCAGCCTGTCGCAAAACGCTATGATCAACTGTGAAGTAACGGAATCCTTCTGAACACACGGTACCTTGATCGTCCACATTGTAATGCAACAATAATAGCAGCACCATGAAGAAATGAGTAATTGCACGACCCGCAGAAAAAGCGACCGACTGAAGTCGGTTGATTTCTAAGAGTGCCCTAAAATCACCGTGTCATTCTGTCATTCGGTCAGTCTGTCCGTCCGTAACCCGTTTGTGAAAATTGGTGATAGTGACTTAACCGCTTGGACTATTTAAACAAATGTTGGCATACTGATAGATATCAATGCGATCTAATCAATGAACTTGCGAAATATTACATTCGTAAATGTTAAAATTTTCGAACTGCTTCTCCTCGGTAACCGTTGGGCCGATTGAAGTCAAATTTCATATGGAGCCTCTATGGGATGTAGGAAACCAAAATTTGGTCATGGGGTCCAGGTCACATGACCAAAATGGCCACCAAGCCATATATGGTCTGTCTGTCTGTCCGTCCGGAACCCGTTTGTGAAAATTGGTGATAGTGACCTTACCGCTTGGAATATTTAAACAAATTTTGGCATACTGATAGATATCAATGAGATCTAATCAATGAACTTGCGAACTATTACACTCCATTTAGTATAGCCTCGCCGAGGCGAAAAATGTTAAAATTTTCGAACTGCTTCTTCTGGGAAACCGTTGGGCCGATTGAAGTCAAACTTCATATTGAGCCTCTATGGGATGGGGGAAACCAAAATTTGCTCATGGCGTCCAGGTCACATGACAAAAATGGCCGCCAAGCCATATATGGTAAAAACCCTTCAAAAATAGTCTTCTCCAGATAAATAGCATCTGGGACGTAGGCTCATCATAAATTGCTAAAATGGTGACCCTGGGTTGACCTTGACCTTCTTTGTGCCTAGGTCAAACTTTGACACATATGCTTTTGTTGGAATATTTAAACAATGTTTGGCATACTGATAGATATCAATGAGATCTAACCAATGATGTTGCGAAATATTACATTCCATTTAGTATAGCCTCGTCGAGGCGAAAAATGTGAAAAATTTCGAACTTGCTTCTCCTCGGGAACCGTTGGGCCGATTGAAGTCAACTTTCATATGGAGCCTCTATGGGATGGGGGAAACCAAAATTTGCTTATGGGGTCCAGGTCACATGACCAAAATGGCCGCCAAGCCATATATGGTAAAAACCCTTCAAAAATAGTCTTCTCCAGAACCCCTGGGCAGAATTCCAGGAAACTTGATAAATAGCATCTGGGACGTAGGCTCATCATAAATTGCTAAAATGGTGACCCTGTGTTGACCTTGACCTTCTTTGTGTCTAGGTCAAACTTTGACACATATGCTTTTGTTGGAATATTTAAACAATGTTTGGCATACTGATAGATATCAATGAGAACTAACCAATGAACTTGCGAAATATTACATTCCATTTAGTATAGCCTCGTCGAGGCGAAAAATGTGAAAAATTTCGAACTGCTTCTCCTCGGGAACCGTTGGGCCGATTGAAGTCAACTTTCATATGGAGTCTGTATGGGATGGGGGAAACCAAAATTTGCTTATGGGGTCCAGGTCACATGACCAAAATGGCCGCCAAGCCATATATGGTAAAAACCCTTCAAAAATAGTCTTCTCCAGAACCACTGGGCAGATTTCCACGAAACTTGATAAATAGCATCTGGGACGTAGGCTCTTCATAAATTGCTAAAATGGTGACCCTGGGTTGACCTTGACCTTCTTTGTGCCTAGGTCAAACTTTGACACATATGCTTTTGTATTAGAAAAGTGAGAATGCATTTTATCCTGCAAACGATTCAGAATACAGTACTAAAGTATAAGATATATTTTTGCTCCTTACTATAAGGCGCATTTATTGGGGGAACCGTTTTAGGTCCAGGTAACATTACCAAAATGGCCGCCATACCCATATATGGTAACACTCATAAAGCTAAAAGCATCCGGCGGGTCGTGCACTTCAGCTGAAGCACTGGTTTCTTTTCTGTTTCGACATGAAACTTTTTCAACTGTTGAAAGAATAATTAAACTTTTTAAATGTAGAATCACTTTGAACACAATTATTACACAAACATTGATTCTGCGACTCAGAAACTTTAAATGCATCTGCTGATCAGAGTTGGTTTGTAACTCTGATTCAAACTCATTCCTTCAATCTGCGACTCAGAAACTTTAAATGCACCTGCTGATCTGAGTTGATCCGTAAGTCTGTTTCTATCCTATTCCTGAAAATGCAAAAAAAATACATGTCAATAACGAAACAAAAATAAAAGTCAATTCTGATCCCCAAGTTAATTTCCGCATAAAAACAAAATCATTTTTTTAATGCGAACAGTTTAAATTTAAGTGGCTCTTAAGCGAAAACAGCGTTATTTCCCTCTCCAGACACAATAACGTTTTGTCTGGCAAAACCCTTACACCTCTTACAAAATCACTGAGGGTATTTGCCTTAAAACTAAGGAACAAAGCGGAGTTGATTTCTACACAAGAATCTGTGTCCCACATGCTTTTACTGCAATAAATTCGATTATGCAGCCAGTAACCATTTTTTGGAGGTGAAACCCACCAATTCAATTCGCTTGACCATACTTTCCATGGCGTCTACGCCCGAAGTGCCAAAGCACAAGTATCTAGAATTGAATTGCGAACATTTACGATTCAAGTTTGATGCAAATCTGCAAACAGTGATTGTCCCTATATTTTATTTCTCAATCATCAACGCGCGACTAAATACGTGCATTGTCTGATCTAGAAATCCATGCAGACGACATTTTGATATCCATATCTGTACAAAACTGATGTACATTCACATCAAGACTTTGCAATGGAGCCCTTTTTACTGCCTTTTAACAATACTGAACTCACATTTTTATTATCGATATAAATCTTTACACTCTTGCTTCATTACTTTTTTACACTGTCTTCTGACGCCAATTTGCGAAATGTGGAGCTCTGATGCACTTCTGGATGGTCCCATATGCAAATACTTCCGTGCCTTCAACTAAGGCGCCCACACAGAGGGCTGCATAACCGCCATACCCCTTGTCTGAGGCATCACTGAGCAGCTCAACATCACAGTTCCCTATTTCAGAAATATTGTTGCCCTCGGCATAAACAGACCTAGCTCAATAAGTCCAACGTCTCAACAACATTCTGACTCTTACAAACATAGGAGTTTCAGTCTACCATAGAATCAATGCATAAATATAAACATCTTTTTCTCAAACAGATTAGGCTTCCGAAAATATTCTGCAAAGAAATAATCTGACCCGCTACGGATCTACGGATACTACAAAACTAACGGCAATAATCTGAATTTTCTGTCCTGATCTGGAAAAATAATGAATCTATGGCATTTTCGAGGCGTGCTAGCCGCTCCTAGGTGACTTTTTTATATATACCAAAAGAATCTTAACCATCTGACATTTTGCCTGGAATCCCACTAAGTTGTCATCCTGGCTTGATAAGAATACTGCGTACATGTATTGAGGGTTTTTTTTTTAACTTAAAGCAGCCTCCTTTTCAACATGACCACTGAGACTAGACCATCGTCTAAAAATATGACCACCTTGTGGCCTTGTGAAAGAAAATAACTAATCGGACATCCATCTCACCACTTAAGAGAAAATAAAATAAAAGTATTTTAAAACCTGCTGTAGCTAACCGAAAGCTAGTACATGTTTAATAAGAAAATAATCGATTGCATGTACATGTATCTGAAAAGCTGATTTTAAATCGCACGAGAACAGAAATTCGAGATTTCTAAATTCTTTTGCTACAGAAATGTTTTCATACCTGTCATAAATTTTATTAAATGAGGATTTCCCATATGATATAGTCAATGAATTTGCCACGCATGGTTGTTCTGACGCTTCAGATACATTCAAAATTAAGCAACTTTTCTTATTCACCCTAGTTATTTCTGAACATACACTTTGAAGGCAAGTCTTTAAACGACGATTTTTTATCCTTTTACGACAGTATCTCTAATATACCTGTCCACCTGCAATTAATCCAAAACATATGTATACTACCTACGGGTGAATCTATTTAGATGTAATATATCCTTATTGTGGATAGGTAATTGCCATACCTATCGACTTAAAAGACCTGTGCTGTTCGCTTCAATCAGAAACATACCATGATCATATCAGTGGGTTTAGAAACAGTTTCCTCAGTTCCAATGCCCAGATTTACCACAACCAAAACTAAAACGGGTTTTCTGACCCCTGTACTGAGTAACGGTTGGAAAAAAGGTGCCTTTAAGGTATCCTGTGGACGTAGGAATAGCAGAGGATTGTTAAGTCTGAAATTGCTGCATGCAAGGACTTCTGTCGAATCGACTTTACTTCGTCTTTGTTTGGTCTGGCCTCGGCCCTGAACATTGAATCCGCAGTAAATAGGTTGTTTTAACATTTTATGGCCAATGACCACCCGAAATCATTTTACTCAGCTCAACTTTTGTCTATTAGAAAGTCAATTCAAACCTTTAGATTTTTTTTTTAAATTATCTGCTTCGCGAAACTTTGTGGTTAGTTTGTTAGACTTAAATTGATCCTCGCAATTTCACGCTTGAAAACGTAAATGTCATAAAATAAAATGTCATCTTTTATTTTACTTATCTGCGTGTCCGCAATCGCGTTTTGATTCGCAGTCATCCTAGCCTCCATACAGGCTAGTTTTGGTGTAATAAGGTCATCTAGCCAAGACATAAAATCATTACTGACTCCACCGTTACCCGACTGTATCGTCCGAGGTTGAAGAGATCCATAGCCCGCCCCATAGCCAACTTGAATTTCGTCTTGACAGTTCGAAGTGCTCGCTAGAACTGACGAAACATCTCTCATTCACCCGAGTCTTTCACGATTCTAATCATTTAATTGGCCGTTACTATCTATCACCAACCATAACAAGTTATGAACAAGACATACCGTTTGAACTATACTCAAAGACAGTACTTTTCCCCTATACTTCATAACGCGGAAAAGTATTAATTCTTAAGCATCGAGGTGACTGCGTATTTGTGATTGTCGTATTTCAAATCCGCAAAACGCGTTTGTGTATGGACACTCTGTCACACACTCATTGCGTATTGTTTTTCAATAAGTGCATCTGTGTCAGCATGCATACGCAATGCGTATTGTTTATCGATACGCTCAATGCGTCTGCATGATTAAAACTTCGCAATACGCGCAATGCGTATTCGTTTCATATACGCACGATGCTTTTGCACACGTAAACTTTGTCTCACACGTATTTGCGTATTTCTGTTTATTTTGGCGACTTTTTCCTGTGCCCACGTGCGTGGGCATGGTATCACATATTAGGGAGGAAGTTGTAGTGTGCATATATTATGATGAAGTGTTAATTTCAGACATCTTCGGCAGTCTCACCATAACGCAAGGGTTTTATGTCGAAATGACGGTTATATAACGGGTAGTTCCTGAGATGTAGGACAGTACCCTGTACATGTGATGACTAGGGTCGTATCAGTATGATGATGTAACGGAACACTATTGCTGAAATGACGGTTAAATGATTTGTTTTGCGTATCAATACTCCTTAAGAGCAAAGTTAATGTTGGCCGAAACTTTGTGTGTGAGAGCGAGCATGTTTTGTTTTGTTATGCTACTTGTTTAATATCTGTGTTGTAAATATATACGTGTTTGTATGTACTTGGACCTTGTTCTTCTTTCTTGCTTAGACCACCCTCGTCTATCTTGACGCACGCTGCCTTTGGGTGTGTGTGAAGCTGAACTGGGCAGTATGCAAGTTTAATTTCCATCTCACCGGAAGTCACGTTACAACCACAAAACATTGTAAGTTGGACTGAGCCGCTTGTAATAGGACCTGCCCCTCAATATCAACACAAGGTGCCAAGATATTCACATACAAGTCAGCTCTGTATTTTAAATGGGAGCTTTTGATAGACTCCATCCTCAAAAGGTAGACAATTTCGAAGGAATGCCCCATGCATGAGGGACCCTCTGACAAAATTTGTCAACATACTTTTGTTCCACTGAACATGCTAGTCACCAGAACTAAATATATAAAACCCTTTAAATGACTTCTGCACGTAAATGTTTGAAATATATTCACAGAAATGTTTCTTGGGTCACTGCTAACCAACATTGCTAAAACTATTCACACTACCCTATATTACCTACTATTTTATTTGTACAATAAGTATCAGGTGAGCAGTCCAAGACCATTATGGCCCTCCCGTTGCGTTATCGGAAGCCTGCATGCAGATTGAACAAATTATTTGTCTAAATCGCGACGAAAGTAAGGGCGAGAACTGCGGCCGTGTGAATGTAAATTCGATTTAAGCACACACACCCCCCCACACTCCCTAGTAAAATGCTTTCACTGTCGATTCCTATGCGTTTCATCTGTCGCGGTTCATTTTTGTAATAGTTTGGGTTTGAATGTGTGTACTTATATCTTTTTGTTTTGGATATTCGATTGGCCAATTTGTGGAAAAGTAACTGTTCTTTTGGCTTTCATCTGTTGGTGTTTCCATTAGGGTCTAGTTATTTCATGTATGTGTTTCTGTCCCTTTACTGTCTCTGACGGGAGGTGTGGTTTAATTATTTCGATTCCTGATCATTGCCTAAACTTCTATTCTACCCCTAGGTTTTTTTCATTTAGACTTCATAGGAATCTTGCTAAGATGACCCTCTACCAAAAGAAGTTAAACTGGTTCCGCTCTGATGACCAAGGCGGCCGCCGACGCTAAAAACAGAAACTGCATGTATACCTTTTGACCGGTTTCTTTCAAACTCCATACATAACTAAAACGGTTCTGTTTTGATGAGCAAAATGGCCACCAGAGCTGAAAATAGAAAACCCTCTACAATTTGCTTTAAATGCGAACTACTCCTAAACATTATGGACAGTTTGATTCAAACTTCCTAGGAAAGTTTCTTAGATGGCTTTCTGTGACGAAAGCTAAATTAGTTTAGCTCCAATGAATACGATAGCCACCTGAGCTTAAAATAGAAACAACATATCTTAAAATAACAACTCCTATACTCCTGGGCCAATTTGAATCAAACTGTAAAACGGTAAAACGTCTCACTGCCCTACACCATAGTGTAGATTATATTTCTTGTCCTTTGGGATCATTGATTCCATAGTGGAATTTTGAAAATATCATAGGGTCACTGATGAGGCCTAATTGGCCGAAACTAGCTAGTCTGGCCCAGAAAACATGTACACTCCATATTTTTTGGTTCTGTGGTGTATTCCTTGCTTCCAAAGGATAACCCTTTCATAGAACATACTTAACTTCTCTACAGCTGGTGTGTGGGAATGTGATGCGGCGGTAAAACGTCTCCCTGCCCTACATCATAGTGTAGATTATATTTCTTGTCCTTTAGGATCATTGATTCCATAGTGGAATTTTGAAAATATCTGAGGGTCACTGATGAGGCCTAATTGGCCGAAACTGGCTAGTCTGGCCCAGAAAACATGTACACTCCATATTTTTTGGTTCTGTGGTGTAGTCCTTGCTTCCAAAGGATAACCCTTTCATAGAACATACTTAACTTCACTACAGCTGGTGTGTGGGAATGAGTGGCGGCGGTAAAACGTCTCCCTGCCCTACATCATAGTGTAGATTATATTTCTTGTCCTTTGGGATCATTGATTCCATAGTGGAAGTTTGAAAATATCTGAGGGTCACTGGTGTGGGCCTAATTGGCCGAAACTAGCTTGTCTGGCCCAGAAAACATGTACACTCAATATTTTTTTGGTTCTGTGGTGTATTCCTTGCTTCCAAAGGATAACCCTTTCATAGAACATATTCAAGGACTGTTGCGTAGGACAACCGCTACTAAAATAGCCCAGATTAACAAAATGGACACTAGAGCTATAAATAGAAACAAGAGGTCCATGGGCCACTACGCTCACCAGATGTCATGTAGTTTATACCATATACAGGCATTTGTTTGTTTGAGTTGAGGTTTAACGTCCCCGTCAACACTTTATAGGTCATTTTAGAGACGCTGCTTTTAATTTTGTGGGACTTTTACCCGACATTGAGATGAAATGACATCTCAAGCCCTGTCGCCCAATGAAACCAATAGGGTTTATAAGCATGGGTTTACTCGCACCGCTTTGCCTGGGCAGGCTTAGATCCTCTAAGCCGTTTACCAGTACTCGTGTGCGTCGGTTTCAGCTCTGCGTGGAAGCATCATGCAGCCCATCTATTTCTTCAAGCCCCGTTGGGCGGGGCCGATATTCAGGCATGATGCCCATCTTGGTCATGTGACAACAAAAGGCCAACATGCAATCAGTAAAATCCACTGTCTTGCCTTTTTTCCATACAATTGTCTATGTGACCAAATTTGACCGTGACGTATAAACAGGTCAAGGTCAACCAAGGGTCATCATTTGAACAAAATTGATAGGGTCCGAGCCCCCGATGCTGCATACCAAGTTTCAAGGTCATCGGCCGTTTGGTTCCTGAGAAGATTTTTTAAGTTTTTTACCATATATGGGCATTGCAGCCATACTGGTAATGTGACCCAGTCCTTACGAACAAATTTTCATTCCCCCTTCCCATAGAAGCTCCACATGTAATTTGGTTTCAATCAACCTAGCAGTTTGAGTAGAGAAGGAGATTAAATACTGAATCTGAGCCATCCAGGACAAAGGCCAGCAAATGACCTTGACCTTTGGAGTTGAAAACTTCCATTAAGCTGATTGCAAATATCATTTCTGATGCAACAGGTTACCATGCAATCAGAAAAATCCACTGTTTTGCCCTTTTTCCTTACATATGTCTAAGTGACCATATTTGACCTTGACGTAAAATATGTCAAGGTCAATCAAAGGTCATCATTTAAACAACTTGGTAGGGCCCGAGTCACAGATGCTGCATACCAAGTTTCAAGGTCATCGGCCATTTGGCTCTTGAGAAAAAGATTTTTAAAGGTTTTTATCATATATGGGCATGGCGGCCTTATTGGTCATGTGACCCATTCCTTACAAACAAACTTTCGTTCCCCCTTCCCACAGAGGCTCCACATGTAATTTGGTTTCAATCGACCCAGCAGTTTAAGTTGAGGAGAAGATAAAAATACTGAATCTGAGCCTTCCCGGACAAAGGTCAGTAAATGACCTTGACCTTCGGAACTGACAAAATTCCATTCAGCTGAGTGCAAATATCATTTCTGATGCCACTAGCTACCATGCAATCAGAAAAATCCACTGTTTTGCCTTTTTCCATACAAATGTCTAAATGACCATATTTGACCTTGACGTTAAGCAGGTCAAGGTCAACCAAAGGTCATCATTTGAACAAACTTGGTAGGGCCCGAGTCCCCGATGCTGCATACCAAGTTTCAAGAACATCGGCCATTCGGTTCTTGAGAAGAAGATTTTTAAAAGTTTTTACCATATATGGGCATGGCGGCCATATTGGTCATGTGACCCAGTCCTCACGAACAAACTTTCGTTCCCCATTCCCACAGAGGCTCCATATATAATTTAATTTCAATTGGCCGAGTTGTTTCAGAGGAGATGTTGTTTGAAAATGTTATCGACGATGATGACGACGACCACGGACGACGGACCTATGCCTATACTGTAAGCTCCCCCGGAGCCTTTGGCTCTTGTTAGCTAAAATATGCTGTTTTGACTTTTTCCCACACAAATGTCTATGTGAGCAATTTTGACCTTGGCGTAAAATGGGTCAAGGACATCCTAGAGTCATCATTTTAGCAAACTATAATAGGCCCGAGTCCCCAATGCTACATACCAAGTTTCATCACAAGCAGACCACTGATTCAGGAGAAGAAGATTTTTGAAGGGTTTCTACCTTATATGGGCATGGAGGCCAGCTTAGTCATGTAACCTGGACCCTGCGAGCATACTTTCGTTCCCCCATCCCATGAATGCTGCACACGAATTTTTACTTCAATCAGCCCAGCAGTTTTTTAGGATAAGTCATTCGAAAATATTGACGCCGACGCGGACGCGGATGGCGGTTCACTGCCTATACTTTACGCTCCCCCGGAGCCTTCCGCTCTGGCGAGCTAAAAATATATGCTATTTGGACTTTTTCCCAAATAAAAGTCTCTGTGACCAAATTTGACCTTGCCGTAAATTGGGTCAAGGTCGTCCGAGGGTCATCATTTTAGCAAACTATGATGGGCCTCGAGTCCCCAATGCCACATACCAAGTCTCATCACAATTGGCCAACTGGTTCAGGAGGAGAAGATTTTTTTAGGGTTTCCAACTTATATGGGCATAGCGGCCATCTTGGTAATTTGACCAAACTCAAATTAATTAAATTTCATTTCCTTGTTCTGAAAAATTTTCAGATAAAATTTGGTTGTAAATGGCCCAGTGGTTCAGTGAAAAACAAATTTTTAATTTTCATATCTAAATGACCTTGGGCCAAGGTCAGGGAATAACCTTGACCTTGAAAACTAGTGTAGTTTCACTAGCACATTTTGCCGACTGCATTTACTAATTTTCAGGTCACAGGCTGCAATAGTTTAATTATGCTGTTTTGATTATTTCCCATACAAAAGTCTATGTAACCAAATTTGACCATGGCGTAAAATGGGTTAAGGTCATACGAGGGTCATCATTTTTGCAAATTATGATGGGCCCGAGTCTACAATGCCACATGCCAAATTTCAGCACAATCGGCACACTAGTTCAGGAGAAGAAGACTTTTTTAAGGGTTGTTACCTTATATGGGCATAGCGGCCATCTTGACCACGTGACCAAACTCAAATTAATTTAAATTTCGTTTCCTCGTTCTAAAAGGTTTTCAGGCAAAATTTAGTTGCAAATGGCCTAGTGGTTTCAGTGAAAAACAAATTTTTAATGTTCATATCTGAATGACCTTGGACCAAGGTCAGGGAATAACCTTGACTTTGAAAAATAGTGTAGTTTCACTAGCACATTTTGCCCACTGCATTTACTAATTTTCAGGTCACAGGCTGCAATAGTTTAAAAAAAATATGCTGTTTTGACTATTTCCCATGTAACCAAATTTGACCTTGGCGTAAAATTGGTCAAGGTCATCCGAGGGTCATCATTTTAGCGATCTATGATGGGCTTGAGTCCCCTATGCTACATACCAAGTTTCATCACAATGTGCCCACTGGTTCAGGAGAAGATTTTTTAAGGGTTTTTACCTTATATGGGCATGGAGGCCAGCTTGGTCATGTGACCTTGATCCTGCGAGCAATCTTTTGTTCCCCCATCCCATGGATGCTCTACATGAAATTTGACTTCAATCAGCCCGGCAGTTTTGGAGGAGAACTCATTTGAAAATGTTGACGCCGACCCGTACGTTGACGCGGACGCAGACGACGGACGGCGGATCACTGCCTATACTTTAAGCTCCCCCTGAGCCTTCGGCTCTGGTGAGCTGAAAAACCTTTATTCTTGGGCAAATTTCATTTAGACTTCATAGGCATTTTGCTTAGGTGGCCCTCTACCAAAACGTTAAAATGGTTCCACAACGATGAACGAGATGGCCGGCGGCGCTGAAACGGAAATCTTGTAAACAGTTACTGTCTGCATGCCTTTTGTCCGGATTCATTTAAACTCCATAAATAGCTTAAACGGTTCTGCTCTGATTAGCAAAATGATCATCAGAGCGGACAATAGAACACGAGGGTCATGATGGCCCTAGATCGCTCACCTGATCCACACTATAGAAATGAAATGGTAGGTAATATAGTAAGGTGCTTTGTCAGAAGGAAAACACATGCCAAGTCTGAAGGCTATATCTAAAATGGTTCAGAAATTATGGCAAAGTAGGTCAAAGGTCAAGGTCACAGGTCAAACTATTTGTATGGATGTGAAGTCATTGTCACAAGGAATATACATGCCAAATATGCAGGCTCTATCTCAAGTGATTCCAAAGTTATGATTAAGTAAGTCACAGATCAAGGTCACAGGTCAACAGTTTGGCATGAGTGGGAATACCTTGTCACAAGGAATGCATGCCAAATATGAAGGATCTACCTTAAATGGTTCAAACGTTATGACAAAAATGGTCAAAGGTCAAGGTCACGGGTCATTTTCTTCATGTGTGGTAAGGCCTTGCCACAAGGAACATAGATGCAAAATATGAAGGCTCTACCTCAAATGGTTCAAAAGTAGTTTAGGTCGTAGTACCAAAGCGTTAATCCAAAATCATTAATCCATAGACAAATATGATAGAGTAGGTTACATGTCAAGGTCAAGGTCACAAGTCATTTTTGTATGAATGGGACGCCCTTGTCACAAGAAAACTACTGGCCAAATATGAAGGCTCTATCTCAAATGCTTGAAAAATTATGACAAACTAGGTCAAGGTCATAAGACAAAATGTTTGTTTGGGTGGGAAGACCTTTTCACAATGCCAAATATGGCGGCACTATCTAAAATGGTTCAAAAGTTAAATAAAGTAGGTCAAATGTCAAGGCAAAGGTCACAGATCATTTTATGTATTAAAGGCCCTTGTCGCAAGCAACCTTCATGCAAAATATGAAGGCTTCACAAATTATGACAAAGTAGGTCATAGGTCAAGGTTGTGGGTCAAAGTTTTGAAAGGTTGGGAAAAAGCTCGTCACAAGGAAAATACATGCCAAATATGAAGGCTGTAGGCTGTATCTCATATGGCTCAAAAGTTATGATAAAGTAGGTCATAAGTCAAATAAAAATCTAAAATGAGTTCCTTTAAGAGCAATGAAAACATTCATAAGAAAGAAGATGGGTCAAAGTCACAGGTCAAAATAACCTACTAATCTACTTTATGATTTGGCATGACCCATATTCGAACATAACTGAGATATTGTTAAGATGATCATTGCACGAACCCGCAGAAAAAGCGACCGACTGAAGTCGGTTGATTTTCTAAGAGTGCCCTAAAATCACAGTGTCATTCTGTCAGTCTGTCCGTCCGTAACCCGTTTGTGAAAATTGGTGACAGTGACTTAACCGCTTGGAATATTTAAACAAATTTTGGCATACTGATAGATATCAATGAGATCTAACCAATAACTTGCGAAATATTACATTCCATTTAGTGTAGCCTCGCCGAGGCGAAAAATGTGAAAATTTTCGAACTGCTTCTCCTCGGAAACCGTTGGGCCGATTGAAGTCAAATTTCATATGGAGCCTCTATGGGATGGGGGAAACCAAAATTTGCTAATTGGGTCCAGGTCACATGACCAAAATGGCCGCCAAGCCATATATGGTAAAAACCCTTCAAAATAAGTCTTCTCCAGAACCACTGGGCAGATTTCACGAAACTTGATAAAAAGCATCTGGGACGTAGGCCAATCATAAATTGCTAAAATGGTGACCCTGGGTTGACCTGGACCTTCTTTGTGCCTAGGTCAAACTTTGACACATATGCTTTTGTATTGGAAAAGTGAGAATGTATTATATCCTGCAAACGATTCAGAATACAGTTCTAAAGTATAAGATATATTTTTGCTCCTTACGATAAGGCGCATTTATTGGGGGAACCGTTTTAGGTCCCGGTCACATGACCAAAATGGCCGCCATACCCATATATGGTACCACTCATCAAGCTTAAAGCATCCGGCGGGTCGTGCACTTCAGCTAAAGCACTGGTTCTGAGCAAGTTTTATGATGATTGGACTAAAACTGTGGCCTCTTAGAGTTTTCACAACGTTTTCCTATGATTTGACCTGCTCACCTACTTTTTGACCCGACATGACCCATATTCAAGCTTGAGCCAGATATTGTCAAGATGATCATTAAGATTCCAAGGAAGTTTGAGATATTGTCAAGATGATCGTTCTGCGCGGACCAAAACTGTGGCCTCTAGTGTGTTCACAAGGTTTTTCTATGATTTGACCTACAGACCTACTTTTGACCAGACATGACCCATATTCGAACATGACCGAGTTATTGTCGAGACTATCATTTTGAGCAAAATACAAGTGAAGGCATTGATCGGAAATCGATACAATCAACCCACAATTCCCATCAGAGGAACACAAACATGAAACAACAGACCCGAATGGAAACATCAATAGCGGAAAGCCAAAAGGACAGTTACTTTCCCACAAAATGGCCAATTAGCTATCCAAAACTAAAAAATAAGCGATACAAACACTCAAAGACAGACCATAACAAAAATAAAACGCGACAGAAGAACCGCCTTGGAACGGTCAGTGCAACGAATTTCACTGGGGGGGGGGGGCTTAAATCGATTTTACGTCGCCAAAATCGTCGCCCCCACCTCCGTCGCGACCCAGACATACCATCTGTCCAGTCCGCATGATGGTCCCCCAACCCACCCACCAGCGCAACATGCCCGTGAACACAAAAAAATCAAACAGCCGCAGAGATAAAACAACGGCGAGGAATCGACAGCAAGAAAACAGCGAAATGCTGGAGCAATTGAGAACCAACAATCAGACCCCGATGGGCCCGACCAGAGACAGAGCACCAGACACCGACCAACATTACACAAAACTAGATCTCTCTAATTCTCAGTAAGCCTTTACGCTGGAACCGTCATAGAATCTGAGGCCTGACCCACCGGCGCGCAATCAAAGAGGGAAGCAAAGTTGTCAACCGTGATTTGGTTAACCACCATGCACGCAGCCTGTCGTATAACATTAATGTTGCACCCAATCCTCCCACACCGAAGTATGACTCCACGAAACCGAGCGCCGAAGTCATTGCGGTCATACATATTTCCGAACTCACACACCAAGTCACCACAAAATTCGGGTTCAGACAGACCCCGCTGCAGAAGAGATATAATTCCAACATTGAATTTTGAAATTAAGCCAGAATGACGTCCACAAAAAATGGAAATGCCCCGCGCAGCTTATGGTACCGATAACCCTGGCCAAGAAGTCCAGAAGTCAACAATTTATTACGAGTGTCGAAGTCAGCCACTTGACTACAATCTCTAGCCAGTCGAACTAATTGCGAAACATAAACGCCATAGGATAGTGCACGAGGAAATCACCATCCAAAAAAGGAAAATTTACAATCAAAATCAAAATCATCGCATTTATCACAAATTTTGCAAGAAACAAACCCCACTACAATAGATAGATGTAAATCGAAAAAAGGTGCCTGGGTACCAGAAGAATTTGCTCTACCCAACCGAAATTTTGGGGAGGTAAATTTGACTGATCAAACCATCGCAATAGGTATTGTCAACACCCAACAAATCATTCAAACATCCAGAATCCGAGCCAAAAGCCCCAATGATTTCAAATTGGTTTTCAGCAGAAAGGCACAGCATGAAAAGTAGAAGTAAAACAAATATCAGGAATCGATACAATTAACTTACTCCACCCATCAAAGACACCAAAGGGAAAGAAACACAAACGTGAAGCGACCAGACCGTAATGGAAACCTAAACAAAGGAAGGCCATACGGACAGTTACTTTCCCACAAAATGGCCAAATGGCCATCCAAAATAAAAAGACACAAGTGGTACACACAGTAGGTAACAAACAAAAACATAGATAAACCGCCACAGAAGAACCGCATTGGAACGGTCAGTTGAAAGATTTCAACTGGGGGGCTTAAATCGATTTTACATGACCACAATCCTCGCCCTTGCTTCCGTTGCGATTTAGACAAATAATTTGTTCAGTCCGAATGAAGGCCTCCTAACTCATCAGTGCAACATCTCCGTGAACACAAATAATCAAAGAACCACAGAGGTGAGACAACGTTGAGGACTCGACAGCATGAAACCACTGAAATGCTGGAGCAAAAGAAAACCAACAGTTAGACTCGGGTGGGCCCGACCAGAGACAGAGCATCAGGCACCAACCATTAAGTCTCCCCGCCACAAGTTTATGAAGAAGTGTAGTGTAAAGGTCGGAACAATCATAAGTAGGCAGACTAGAAGCACGAAAACGTCTAGATTTCAATTTATTTAAAACTTCGTTAGAATTTTTATAGACAATCCTTCGAAGACTTTGTCGCAATATTTTATCACGTTTTTTGATGGTATTTAAACATGAAGCTAATTATTTAGAGACTTCAATGGTAGTACAAGAGCCTAAATTTGCAATTGAACGTGCCCTGTATGGTCTTTATGAAGATTAGTTTTCTGACAGTTTGATTCAAACTTCACAGGGAAGTTGCTGATATTTACAAAATGGTCACCAGATTTAGGAATAGAAAAGCATTTAATTGATAACTTCTTTTACATTTACATCTTTGTTCCAATTAAATGAAAACTCTAAAGACTGTTGCTTTCTTTGTTCCAATTAAATTTAAACTGTCTGTTGCTTAGGAGTATCTCTATTAAACCAAGTACAAAGGTTCTGCTCCTATGAACAGGATGACACACAGAGCTTAAAATAGCAAACATGAAAATAACTTCTCATATAAAAAATAGAAGTGGAGGCAATGCTCAGGAATCGATACAACTAACCACAGCTCCCATCAGATACACCAAAAGGAAAGAAACACACACATAAAACAACAGACCCTAATGGAAACATCAATAGCGGAAAGCCCGAAGGACAGTTACTTTCCCACAAAATGACCAATAGGCTATCCAAAATAATATAAGCGACGCAAACACCCAAAGACAAACCATAACAAAAATAAACCGCGACAGAACAACTGCCTTGGAACGGTAAGTGGAAACGAATTATACTGGGGATGGGGGCGGGTAGGCTTAAATCGAATTTGCGTGGCCACAATCCTCTCCCTTACTTCGGTCGCGACTTAGACAAATAATTTGTTCAGTCCGCATGAAGGCCTCCTAACTCATCAGTGCAACATCTCCGTGAACACAAAAATCAAACAACCACAGATGAAATAACGATGAGGACTCGACAGCAAGAAACCACTGCAATGCTGGAGCAAAAGAAAACCAACAGTTAGACTCCGATGGGTCCGACCAAAGACAGAGCATCAGGTACCAACCGACATAAGCCTTTACGCTGGAACCGTCATAGAATCTGAGGCCTGACCCACCGGCGTGCAATTAAAGAGGGAAGCAAAGCTGTCAACCGTGATTGGGTTAACTACCATGCATGCAGTCTGTCGTATAACATTTATATTGTACCCAATCTTTTTATATCGAAGAATGCTTATACGAAATTGGGTGCTGAAGTCATTGCGGTTATATTTTTTTTTCTGAATTTATCTACTACGTCACCATAAAATTCGGGTTCCGGTAGACCTTGTTGCAGAAGGGATTTAAGTCCAATATTGAATTTTGAAATTAAATCAGACTGGCGTCTATAAAATTTTGCACCGGATTTGCGTAGTTTATGGTACCGATAACCCTGATTAAGAAGTTTAGTCTTTAACAATTGATTGTTACATGACTCAGTTACATGACTACACACTCTGGCAAATCGAATTAATTGCGAAATATAAACTTGGGGGCCATTGACCCGTTTTTCTGTGCGGAATGGGGTCTTTCTCTTGATTTATAGCAGAGTTCATTAAAAAAAATTTGGGGCGTCGGTTTTTTTTTTTTTTTTTTTTTTTGCGGGATTTTTTTTTTCTTTTTTCATCAAGTGGCTGGGCTTTTGGCGGGCAGTGGAGGCCCCGATCAGACGCCGCAGAACCCGGCGCCTGATCTTGCCCTGCACTGTTTGCCGGGGTGCCTCCTTTGGTACTGGATGGGTTAGTGATATCACTGGGGTGCCACATGCAGTCATGTATGGCTGCATTGAGAACATTGATCTATATTTGCAGATTCTGGATCTTTCAATGTGCCCTCCACCTGTAGCTATTGATTGTCAGCAAGCTGTATTTCGAATCACTCACATTTTTGTGCAGCTCTAATTCAGCCACAACTAACAACTGCAACCTGAGCCAGGCGGCTTGCCGTAAAAGTGTCCTAAATGTTTGGACAGAAGAGTAACCAGGGCAGACCCAGATTGATCAGCTTCTTTCCGATCAGGGTCTTCACTTTTTGCTGCTCTAACTAGTTTAAACATGTCCATATTTGTAAACTAAGACTGTGATTGCAGTATATGTACATGTACGTTCAGACTTTTGGGTATTTTTGCGGTAACTGTATACATGTCCCACTGCCACTTTATAGCACGGTTATAGAGATCAAAAAGAGGGAGGAGAGGGGAGGAAAACAAAAAAAAAATTCTCTCCATCTTTAATGAGCCGTGTTATGGGGAGGTCGTGATACATGTTATTGTATGTTTTTCCTTGTTTAGTTGTTTCTTTGTATTAATCTAGTTTCATTCTTTCACGTTAGTATGTCCATCAGGGCTTTCCTGTTTTCTTAATAAACTTTGAAACTTTATAAACGCCATAGTATGGCGCACGAGGAACTTCACCATCCAAAAAAGGAAAATTTACAATCTCAAAATCAAAACATCGCGTTTATTATAAATTTTGCAAGAAACAAATTCATCTACAATAGACAGATGTAAATCCAAAAACGGGGCCTCGGTATCAGACTTACATATTTTTAGTTCTGTGGTGTATTCCTTGCTTCCAAAGGATAACCCTTTTATAGAACATATTTACCTTCACTACAGCTGGTGAGCGGGAATGTGTGGCGGCGGTAAAACGTCTCCCTGCCCTACATTATAGTGTAGATTATTGATTCCATTGTGGAATTTTGAAAATGTCTGCGGGTCACTGATGAGGCCTAATTGGCCGAAACTAGCTAGTCTGGCCCAGAAAACATGTACACTCCATATTTTTAGTCCTGTGGTGCATTCCTTGCTTCCGAAGGATAACCCTTTTATAGAACATATTTACATGACTACACACTCTGGCAAATCGAATTAATTGCGAAATATAAATACCAAAGAATGGCGCACGAAGAACATCACCATCCACAAAAGGAAAATGTACAATCTCAATATCAAAATCATCGCGTTTGTCATAAATTTTGCAAGAAACAAATCCATCTACAGTAGACAGATGTAAATCCAACAACGGGGCCTCGGTATCAGAAGAATTTGCTTTATTTAACTGAAGTTCTGGTGGGGGAGGGGGTAAATTTGACTGATCAAACCATCGAAATAGGTATTATCAATATTTAATATATCTAGAAGTTGAGCTAAAAGCTTCAATGATTTCCGACTGGTTTTCCAGCAGAAAGGGATATCATGAAGTCTCTCTCATAACAAAACAAAAACAGATCAGCCACAAGTGGTGCGCAATTAGTTCCCAACGGAATACTCATTACTTGTCTAAATAATTTAGTACCAAATCTATTTAGATATTGTCAAGTAGAAAGGTGCGAGCTTCACACACTTTCTGACATTACCATAAAGTATAATTTGTATGCTCTTCAGAAGTGAAAAAAAAATATCTCTTACATTACATGCACGATAGAGGGAGTCTTCCCTGTGAAATGTCCATTCAATTAAATCATTAAGTTTTTCTTGTATAAGATTCTGAAGAAGTGTAGTTTAAATGGTGGAAAAATCATAAGGGGGCAGACTTGAAGCACGAAAACGCCAGGATTTACCTTTGGTCCAATTTTATTCCAACTTCATTAGAAGTTGCTACAGAAATCGCTGTTCTCCTGGGATGAACAAGATGGCTACCAGAGCCTAAAATAGAAATACAGCGGACCCTCTTTCAGTTCTGCTCCAATGAACAAGTTTGCAGACAGAGCAGAACATAGAAGTACAATGTACCTTTAGATAATGAATCCTCCAGTTTCTTTGGATCAATTTCAATCAAACTTAACTGAGAAAATGCCTGACAGACTTAAAAGTGGAAAAAAAATCTTTATTTTAATGTTGACCTATCCGAAAATGCTAAGCCAATTTTATTCAAAAGTTGCAATAATGTTGACCGGGTGACCATCAATATATGTCAGCTGCTATGCTTTATGGAATAAAGTGAATGTCAGTTATCCACATGACTTTCTGAGGCTGTATGATATCTTGAAATCAGAACAGCGATTCATGGTTTCCTTTATCTTTTCGTGAGTAACTTGTTTTCAAACAATGATTAAACTATTTTCGTAAATTTAAGTTTTGATTTCCAAGGTCCCAATGGAGAAGAAAATGTAAAATTCAATTTTCTGAACAAACCTCAACATTGACTGGGTTGCCAACAGAGTGACACAAACTGCATCACATAACGCTGTGTATATATATATAAATTATAAGTACAACTTCGATGGCTCGAACACCGATGGCTCGTTTACCATGGTTGAGTCGAACCCGTTCTTGAGCCCCTAGGGAATTCCTCTACATAAGAAATGGTGCGAGATAATTTAGGAGACTTTCGTCTTTTATCTTGCAAATGTATGATGTGTGTACTTATTAGAATCGCCTCGATGAGGCGATTCTTATGAGTACACACAGCATACATGATCATTACAGGATACCAAACATATGTCAAAAAGTACCTCGTTATGCCTCCTGGTTGTATGGCTCTGTGGCTCGAACTACCCTGTCTCGAACAGATTTTCGAGGTCCCAAAGGTGTTCGAGCCACTGAAGTTCGACTATATATATATATTTTGTGCGCTAATTCATTTGTCTATTTCATTGCCTGTATCATGCTTTACTTTGATTTTCATATAATTACTCTGATACAGTAGAACATTTGTAAATCTAATAAATAAACAAATAAATTAATATAATAAAATGGCCGCCGTCCGTAGGTTAAAAAAGAACCGAAAATGATAGGGTCGCCTATGGCGGTAAATGAAAGGTCTCTAAATAGCGCTAATGACGTTAAAGGTTTATAAATGTTAAAATTGGCATACAAGGTCGGAAGGCCGCGGTGGTGAAATGGTTAGCACGTCTGCCCGGAATGCAGGAGATCCGTGGTTCGAGTCCCGGTTGCGGTGCGACCGATTTTTGTGCGCTAATTCATTTGTCTATTTCATTGCCTGTATCATGCTTTACTTTGATTTTCATATAATTACTCTGATACAGTAGAACATTTGTAAATCTAATAAATAAACAAATAAATTAATATAATAAAATGGCCGCCGTCCGTAGGTTAAAAAAGAACCGAAAATGATAGGGTCGCCTATGGCGGTAAATGAAAGGTCTCTAAATAGCGCTAATGACGTTAAAGGTTTATAAATGTTAAAATTGGCGTACAAGGTCGGAAGGCCGCGGTGGTGTAATGGTTAGCACGTCTGCCCGGAATGCAGGAGATCCGTGGTTCGAGTCCCGGTTGCGGTGCGACCGATTTTGTGCGCTAATTCATTTGTCTATTTCATTGCCTGTATCATGCTTTACTTTGATTTTCATATATATATATATATTTGGTAGTATTTGTATGGAGCTGTTTAAATATTTCACAGGTGAATTACCCAAGTCTGGTGTTGGAAACGCCACCGTTTGCAAGGATAACAAAGCAGGACTAGAATGTACAAATTCAAAATCTATCCAAGTCAAGGTTTGCGGGAAGGAGGACTACAGATTTTATCTTCCATCAACGGATGCATGTCCAGAAGCGTATTGTATAGGTACGTTTTAAACAAAGTATAGCGAGTTGATTGGGAATAAATATACATTTAGCGAGCTACGGCGAGTTATTCAAACCAAACGATGTCTTTAGTTTACATGTCGTTAAAACTCTGATCAGTTAATATGACAAAAATACTAACATCTGTCCAGCAAACAATCAGTTACACTATTTATTGTAATTGCTAGACCAGTTGCAGTTTTACCACCAACAACCTCGTTAAATTACAGTGCTCTGAACAAATAGGTCCCGATGCTACACCCCCTGTCGTTGCGGTAGAATGTCTCCTCAAAATGCACCAAAGTGCAACATATATATTCATACATGTAGCCTTTCTGATCATTAAGCCCATTTATATTTGTGGAAAGCCTTCTACGCATTTATGCTATAGAGGACGTAGGTAGGTGTAGACGAGGCTTATCCATGCCTCTGTTGAATAGTACCAAGACAAGGGAATATTTTTATTGATTTTGCGACAAATTGTTGACTATACTGTCTCAGAATAAATAATGTATTTAATACATGTCACAGAATAAATTATGTATTTAATACAAGTAAAGGCTATCGATGCAAGAAAACGATACAGTTACCTCACATTCCCCATACAAGACACCAAAGGGAAAGAAACACGAACATGAAATAACTAAGCTCCAATAAACATCGCAAACAGAAAGACAAAAGGATAGTTACCTTCCCACAAAAAAGGCCAATCGGCTTTCCAAATTAAAAATATTATTAGCAATACATACATGCAAAGACGAACTTTGACATCTATAAATCACGACAGGAACGGTCAATAAAAAGTATTTTACTGGTTGGCGGGGTAGGGGCTGGGGCTGGGGTCGGGGGTGGCAAGGGAGGAGGGGAGGGGGCTTAAATTGATTTTACGTTGCCACAATCCTCGCCATTGGTTCTGTCGTGTTTTAGATAAAAAATCTTTAAGCCCGCATGAAGGATTTCAAACTCAACAGACTCAGTGCAACATCTCCACGAACATAAAAATGAAACGACTACACAGATAAAACAACGGTGAGGAGCCGAGGGCATGAAATAATTGAAATTCTGGTTCAAAGGAAAACCAACAGTTAGACTCGGGTGGGCCCGACCGGAGATTGAGCATCAGACACCAACCGACATTACCTAAGTAAGTCTTTAGTCTGAAGCCGTCATAGAAGCCCGACCCGACGGTGTGCTTTTAAATAATAATAATCGACCTTATTTATAGAGGTTAACACTTTTAGTACTAGTACTTATCTTCCACGTGGTCCTCTTTTCCTGGGTAGGAACAAGTACTAAGAAATGTGGATAAAGATTCTTGCTCAAGGAAACAACACGTTGCGCTTGCGAGGATCGAACCGGCTACCTCTCGATCTCAAATCCGATGCTTCACCACTGCTACACAGCGCTCAACAAGAGGGCAGTAAAGTTACGAGGACTGTTCAAATATGAATGCAACTAAGCACATAAAAATGATTCCGTGATAGATTTCGATGAAAAATTTATTTTGTCCCCTAAAAGTATTCCCCTTTAAAAAATATACAAACTTTCAGTCTTCTGATCCAATCATTGAATGCATTTTGGATGTCTTTTCGAGGTATACTATGAAGGCACTGGAATATTGCAGAACCGAGGTGTTTGCGCTGTACAAATTTTTGACCAGAAAGGTATTTTTTCAGCCGCGGGAACAAAAAAAGTCACACGGGGCAAGGTCAGGGGAATACGGGGGTGAGGGAGTTCAACAACCTTTTCCTGCTTCAGATAGTCTTGCACAAAGAACGCCTTGTGCGATGACGCATTGTCATGTAGCAATCTGGCATTGGCCCAACCAGTTCGGGGTCCTCGTTCTTTGAAATATTTCTTCAATTTTCGATGAACTTTATTCTTGTATAACTTCGCATTTACAGATTTGCCTTTAGGCACAACAACCTGAATAGCAGGGTCCTGATTAGAAAAGAATATGGCATAAATTACCTTCTTGACGCTCATGGTCCGCTTTGCAATGCATGGTCTTTTGCAATACTTTGTTGCCCATATTTTGTTCTGAATCTTTCGTTTTGGCTCAAAAAAGTGAACCCATGTCTCGTCACCTGTGACGACATTAGCGAAAGACCGTGCATTGTAATTTGGAAACTTTTTAAGGAACTTCTTGGCGCACTGAACGCGTGTCTTTTTTCTGCTCATCTGTCAACAGATGGGGAATACATCTAGCACAGATCTTTCCCATTTTCAAATCCCGTTTCAGAATTGTATGAGCTGCTTCTAATGAGATGCCAACCATACTAGCTATTTGCCTAGTGGTGTATCGTGCATCGGTAGCAACTATTTCTTTCACTTTTTCAACCATCTTGGCAGATGTTGCTCTTTTCGGCCGACGATCATGTGGTGCATCTCATGTTGAGCCTAGTCCACAGCTGAATTTCTTACACCAACGAAAAACTGTCGGAAAAGACATTTAATTATGCTCATAAACCGAACATATTTCATCAAAAATGCCTTTGCACCGTATACCAAGAATACAACGATTCTTAATATAGGACCGTATTTCAACGGCGTACTCCTTCTTCGACCCATGTTTTGTATTAGTATACAAGAGTAGACAGAGTTTATCGAACGATATACATGGCTAAAGTGGACGGATTTTAACAGGTTTGGTATCAATGTATAGGTAAAATGTTTTTCTACGCTGTGATATTCATTTCCAGGTGATTTTCGCATTAGTGCATGAGAAAACGTTCTTCTTGCATTCATATTTGAACAGTCCTCGTATCAAGCCTGATTAGGTTAACTACCTTGCATGCTCGACCCGCCCATCGGGTCTTGGAAAAATAGATTGGGCTGCATGGTGCTGACACGCAGATCTGAAACTGTCCACACATGAGTACTGGTAAACCGCTTAGAAGAACTAAATAGAAGTGAAGGCAATGATCAGGAATCGATACAATTAACCCGCAGCTCCAATCAGGAAAGAAACACAAACATTAAACAACAGACCATAATGGAAACAAAAAGGACAGTCAAAAGGACAGTTACTTTCCCACAAAATGGCCAATTGGCTTTCCAAGACAAAATGATATAAGCGATACAAACACTTAAAGACAATAACAATAAACCGCGACAGAAGAACCACCTTTGAATGGTCAGTGAAACGAATTTAACTTTGGGGGCTAAAATCCATTTTGCGTGCCCACATTCCTCGCCCATATAGCCGTCGCGATTTAGACAAATTATTTGTATTATTTGTTCAGTACGCATGATGGCCTCCCAACTCATCAGTGCAACATCGCGGACACAAAAAAATCAACCACAGAGATGAAACAATGGTGAGAACTTGACAGCAAGAAAACGCTGAAATGCTGGAGCAAAAGAAAACCAACAATTAGACTGCTGCCCAGGCAAAGTGATGTGAGTCAGATATCCCAATGCATTAAAGCAGTTTGCTTTCATTGGGCATGAGATGTCATTTCATCCCAATGTCGGGTAAAAGTCCTACTAAATTGGAAACAAGGTCTCAAAATGGCCTAAATAATGTTGACGGGGACGTTAAACCGCAACTCAAACAAACAAACCTTGCTTGTACTCTGTCGTATAACATTTTTGTTGCACCCAATCTTTTTATATCGAATAATGATTTTGGCTACGGAAATCATTGCAAGCATATATTTTACTTAATGCATGTATTAAAAGACCATAAAATTCGTGTTCTGATAGGCCTTGTTGCTGTTAAATTTTATGTCCTACATTAAATTTGAAAGTTGAAACAAAATATAAAAATAGATGCCCAGGAAAGGCCTTAATCGCAGATTACAGCCGACCAATGGCACCAGAGGAAGCGTAACCAACAATGAGGAAAACCAAAAAAAAAAAAAAAGAGAGAAAAATTCACAGCACAGCAACCAGCTTCCTCTTCCCCACAATAGCTGATCAAGGTGCAAAAGGCACAATTAATGAAAATTAAATAAATAATAATACACTATAATGAGCATATAACATGAAGCGCCCCATCGGACAATCCGACAAAATAGAAGTGAAGGCAATGATCAGGAATCGATACAATTAACCAAAAGGGAAAGAATCAAAAACATGAAACAACTAGCCCCTAGTGGAAACATCACTAGCGGAAAGCCAAAAGGACAATTACTTTCCCACAAAATGTTCAATTGGCTATCCAAAGCCAAATATTATAAGCGGTACACATACTCAATGATAAGTCATAACAAAAATAAACCACGACAGAAAAATCTACATAAAAATAAACAACATTAGAACAACCGCCTTCATACGGTCAGTAGCGAGAACCACTGGCGTGTTTAAATATATTCCATGGGCCCAACCTTCACTTTAGGTTCTTATATTTTTACAACGCACAAAGTAGTTGGTCCTTGTTGCAGGACAGATTTAAGTCCAATATTGAATTTTGAAATTAAATCAGAATGACGTCTATAAAATTTTGAAAAGGCTTTGCGTAGTTAATGGTACCGATAACCCTGATTAAGAAGTTTAGCAATTAACAATTTATTACGAGTGTTGAACTCAGTTACATGGCTACACAGTCTGGCGAATCGAATTAATTGCGAAATATAAACGCCATAGGGTGGCGCACGAGGAACATCACATCCAAAAAAAGGAAAATTTACAATCTCAAAATCAAAATCATCGCGTTTCATAAATTTTGCACGAAACAAACCCATCTAAAATATATAGATGTAAATCCAAAAACGGGGCCTCGGTATCAGAAGAATTTGCTTTATTTAACTGAAGTTCGGGGGGGGGGGGGCTAAATTTGACTGATCAAACCATCGAAAGAGGTATTATCAATATTTGATCAATCATCCAAGTATCTAGAAGTGGAGCTGAAAGCTTCAATAATTTCAGACTGGTTTTCAGCAGAAAGGGACCTCATGAAGTCTCTCTCATAACAAAACAAAAACAAATCAGCCACGAGTGGTGCGCAATTAGTACCCACCGGAATACCCACAACTTGTCTAAATCGTATATAAATATTGTCAGAAGAAAGGTGAGAGCTTCACACACTTTCTGACATGACCATTAAGAATAATTATTTTGCTCTTCAGAAGTGAAAAATGCATTTCTTACATTACATGAAAGATAGAGGGAGTCTTCCCTATGAAATGTCCATTCAATTAAATCATTAAGTTTTTCTTTTATAAGATTATGAGGAAGTGTAGTGTAAAGAGTGGACAAAACATAAGTAGACAGGCTTGAAGCACGAAAACGCCTGGATTTCAGTTTATTTTAAACTTTATTAGAATTTTTTATAGAGCAAAACAGATTTCTGCCTGATCTTTCGAATACTTTGTCGCAATATTTTATCACATGCTTTTTGATGGCATCAAACATGAAGTTATTAATATGGAGAGTTCAGTGGTGGTACAAGAGCTTGAATTTGCAATAAACCCTGCTTTGTATGGTCTTTTATGAAGTTTAGGTAACCAATATAACGTATGAAGCTTTTCTTGGCCTTCTGTAAAACAGACAGCAAACTTGGTGGCTGAATTACAAATGTGGTCATCAACTAAAGCCCTCTCTACAGCTCAAGGCTGAAGTTCATAGACTTTAGTACCACCAAATTCTTGTTGAAGAGTGTTAACATAGTGAAGCCGTCAAACAACGACCATATTGTTAGCGACCTTATCAGCTGGAGCCAAAACAAACTTCCTATGAAATTCTTGCCCTACATCATAGTGTAGATTATATTTTCTTGTCCGTGGGGATCATTGATTCCATTGTGGAATTTTGAAAATATCTGAGGGTCACTGATGAGGCCTAATTGGCCGAAACTAGCTAGTCTGGCCCAGAAAACATATACACCCCATATTTTTCAGTTCTGTGGTTTATTCCATTCCTTGCTTCCAAAGGATAACCCTTTTATAGAACATATTTAACTTCACTACAGCTGGTGTATGGGAATGTGTGGCGGCGGTAAAACGTCTCCCTGCCCAACATCATAGTGTAGATTATATTTTCTTGTCCTTGGGGATCATTGAATCCATTGTGGAATTTTGAAAATATCTGAGGGTCACTGATGAGGCCTAATTGGCGGAAACTAGCTTGTCTGGCCCAGAAAACATATACACCCATATTTTTCAGTTCTGTGGTGTATTCCTTGCTTCCATAGATAACCCTTTTATAGAACATATTTAACTTCACTACAGCTGGTGTGTGGGAATGTGTGGCGGCGGTAAAACGTCTCCCTGCCCTACATCATAGTGTAGATTATATTTTCTTGTCCTTGGGGATCATTGATTCCATTGTGGAATTTTGAAAATATCTGAGGGTCACTGATGAGGCCTAATTGGCCGAAACTAGCTAGTCTGGCCCAGAAAACATAAACACCCCATATTTTTCAGTTCTGTGGTGTATTCCTTACTTCCAAAGGATAACCCTTTTATAGAACATATTTAACTTCACTACAGCTGGTGTGTGGGAATGTGTGGCGGCGGTAAAACGTCTCCCTGCCCTACATCATAGTGTAGATTATATTTTCTTGTCCTTGGGGATCATTGATTCCATTGTGGAATTTTGAAAATATCTGAGGGTCACTGTTGAGGCCTAATTGGCCGAAACTAGCTTGTCTGGCCCAGAAAACATATACACCCATATTTTTCAGTTCTGTGGTGTATTCCTTGCTTCCAACGGATAACCCTTTTATAGAACATATTTAGCTTCACTACAGCTGGTGTGTGGGAATGTGTGGCGGCTGTAAAACGTCTCCCTGCCCTACATCATAGTGTAGATTATATTTTCTTGTCCTTGGGGATCATTGATTCCATTGTGGAATTTTGAAAATATCTGAGGGTCACTGATGAGGCCTAATTGGCCGAAACTAGCTAGTCTGGCCCAGAAAACATATACACCCCATATTTTTCAGTTCTGTGGTGTATTCCTTACTTCCAAAGGATAACCCAGTTATAGAACATATTTAACTTCACTACAGCTGGTGTGTGGGAATGTGTGGCGGCGGTAAAACGTCTCCCTGCCCTACATCATAGTGTAGATTATATTTTCTTGTCCTTGGGGATCATTGATTCCATTGTGGAATTTTGAAAATATCTGAGGGTCACTGATGAGGCCTAATTGGCGGAAACTAGCTAGTCTGGCCCAGAAAACATATACACCCCATATTTTTCAGTTCTGTTTTGTATTCCTTGCTTCCAAAGGATAACCCTTTTATAGAACATATTTAACTTCACTACAGCTGGTGTGTGGGAATGTGTGGCGGCGGTAAAATGTCTCCCTGCCCTACATCATAGTGTAGATTATATTTTCTTGTCCTTGGGGATCATTGATTCCATTGTGGAATTTAGAAAATATCTGAGGGTCACTGATGAGGCCTAATTGGCCGAAACTAGCTAGTCTGGTCCAGAAAACATATGCACCCCATATTTTTCAGTTCTGTGGTGTATTCCTTGCTTCCAAAGTATAACCCTTTTATAGAACATATTCCTATGAAATTCTTGAATACCTAGTTAAATGTGACGTAATGACGTCTTAGGTTAAGGTGGTAATAGTCTACGGATTTGATATATGTGATAACCTGACATACTGCATATTGTAAAATGCAGTATGTCGGGCAAACTAATCGCATGTTGCAAATACGATTTAGCGAACACTAGGGTTGAATGAGTAAGCCTAAAAGAATTGACACTTTCTTGTACCGTCATTTCAGACGTAAGGTCATTCTATAAAAGATATTTCTATACAGCCAGTGGAAAAATTTATTATGATGTAAATTCTTCAGCTAGGGTTAAATTATTAAACGGCATGACACAGAATTAACCTGGATTTAATTATTACAGACACCTTTTCCATTAGGTTTTAATGACAACATTTATCATGAGGGTAATATATCTAAAATGCCCGGCTTTGATATTTTCTCGCTTCTGGACTGTCGAAAGCGTAAAACTAGATCGCACGGCACCAGAAAAAATGGTAATTATAAACGTAAATTACGTGCTTTTAAAAGAAACAATACCAGACTGAAGTTACGGTATATAATATTATTGAATATTGGACGCCACTCAATGCTTGCTTTTCTAAGTTCATCACCCATTTCTGTATTGCGGTTTCTGGATACCGAGGCAAATAAATTCTACGATAGTTCTTATCAGGTATACGACGCTGCTCTTTTAACTAGAGGTAATACTCAGCATGCTTTTCGTCCGTTCATCGATTCTGAAATTAATCACAAATGTCATTATATCAAAATATCCCTCATTAATACGGCTTTGGATTTTATAGGTCTACATAGAATCTACAGGGACAGTTCGGTTATTTCATCCATTCCTGTTTATTTTCAAAATAGAAGTAAAACAAAGATCAGGAATCGATACAATTTACTTACATCACCCATCAAAGACACCAAAGGGAAAGAAACACAAACATTTAAGCGACCAGGCCATAATGGAAACCTAAACAAAGGAAGGCCATAAAGACAGTTACTTTCCCACAAAATAGCCAAATGGCCAGCCAAAATAAAAAGACACAAGTGATACACACAGTACGTAACAAACAACAACATAAATAAGCCGCAAAATACTGAAACACCAATAATTTGTTATAAATACAATAAACCTGTTAGATTTATCATTTTTAAATTCAATAAACCTGGTTCTTGTCTTGATATTGACACTAACACTCGTAATACATGTGATTGTAAAAATTCAGTGTATTGCTATCCTGCTGCTGGTCATATTATTACTGGCAATTTTAAAATTATTCCTGATTCTAGGATACGCTATATAATTTCTGAAGGACCGAAATATCGATTTCCTAGAGATGAAATCGCCGCTTCCTTGAATGAATTTGGTAATCGATGGTGTAAACGAGTTTGTTGAGCATAAAGCTCTTCAAGAATGGAAACTTAGCATTCTGAAATAAATGAACAAATGCATTTCTTTTTATTCGAAAAATACGAACTTATTACCTTCTAAACCTAAGACGTCTTTACGTCACCTTAAACTAGGTATTCAAGAATTTCATAAGAAGTTTGTTATGGCTCCAGCTGATAAGGCCGCTAACAATGTGGTCGTTGTTTGACGGCTTCACTATGTTAACCCTCTTCAGCAAGAGCTTTGTGGTACTAAGGCCTATGAACTTCAGCCTTTAGCTGTAGAGAGGGCTTTAGTTAGTGACCAAATTAGAAGTAGGGGCAATGATAAGGAATCGATGCAATTAACCCACAGCTCTCATCAGAGACAACAAAGGGAAGGAAACACAAACATGGACCAACAGACCCTAATGGAAACATCAATAGCGGAAAGCCAAAAGGACAGTTACTTTGCCACAAAATGGCCTATAGGCTATCCATAATAAAATAATACAAGCGACACAAACACGAAAAGATAACCATAAACAAAAATAAACCGCGACAGAAGAACCGCCTTGGAACGGTTAGCGGAAAGGAATTCCGCTGCGGGGGGGGGGGGGGGGGGGGGCGTAAATAGATTGTACGTGGCCACAATCCTCGCCCATACTTACGTCACGATTAAGAGAAACAATTTTTCAGTCCGCATGAAGGCCTCCTACCTCATCAGTGCAACATCTCCGTGAACACAAAAATCAAACAACCACAGAGATGAAACGACGGTGAGGACTCGACAGCAAGAAACCACTGACATACTGAAGCATAAGAAAACCAACAGCTAAGCGATGGGCCCGACCAGAAACAGGGCATCAGGTACCAACCAACATAAGCCTTAGCGCTGGAACAGTCATAAAATCTGATGCCTGACCCACCGGCTTGCAATTAAAGAGGGACGCAAAGTTGTCAACCGTGATTGGGTTAGCTACCATGCATGCAGTATGTCGTATAAAATTAATTTAGAACCCAATCTTTTTATATCGAAGAATGATTTTACGAAATTGGGTGCTGAAGTCATTGCGGTTATATTTTTTTCTGAATTTATATACTAAGTCACCATAAAATTCGGGTTCCAATAGACCTTGTTGCAGACGAGATTAAAGTCCAATAATGAATTTTGAAATTAAATCAAAATGACGTCTATAAAATTTTTAAAAAGCTTAGCGTAGTGCATGGTACCGATAACCCTGATTAAGATGTTTAGCAGTTAACAATTTATTACGAGTGTTGAAGTCAGTTACATGACTACACACTCTGACAAATCGAATAAATGGCGCAATATAAACGCCATAGCATGGCGCACGAGGAACATATCCATCCACAAAAGGAAAATTTACACTCTCAAAATCACAATCATTTCGTTTCTCATAAATTTTGAAGGAAACAAACCCATCTGCAAAGATAGATGTAAATCCAAAAACGGGGCCACGGTATCAGAATAATTTGTTTAATTTAACTAAAGTTGTGGGTGTGGAGGTTAAATTTAACTAATCAAACCATCGAAGTAGGTATAGTCAATATTTAATAAATCATCCAAACATTTAGAAGTCGAGCTAAAAGCTTCAATGACTTCAGACTGGTTTTCAGCAGAAAGGGAACTCATGAAAAGTAGAAGTAAAACAAAGATCAGGAATTGATATAATTAACTTACTCCACCCATAAAAGACACCAAAGGGAAAGAAATACAAACATTAAGCGACCAGACCATAATGGAAACCTAAACAAAGGAAGGCCATAAGGACAGTTACTTTCCCACAAAATGGCCATATGGCCATCCAAAACCAAAAGACACAAGTGATACACACAGTAAGTAACAAACAACAACATAAATAAATCGCCACAGAAGGGCCGCCTTGGAACGGTCAGTGGAAGATTTCCACTGGGGGGGCTTAAATCGATTTTACGTGGCCACAATCCTCGCCCTTACTTCCGTCGCGATTTAGACAAATAATTTGTTCAGTCCGCATGAAGGCCTCCTAACTCATCAGTGCAACATCTCCGTGAACACAAAAATCAAAGAACCACAGAGGCGAGACAACGGTGAGGACTCGACAGCAAGCAACCACTGAAATGCTGCAGCAAAAGAAAACCAACAGTCTCTCCCATAACAAAACATAAACAGATCAACCAAAAGGGTTGTGCAATTAGTGCCCATCGGAATACCCCAACAACTTGTCTAAATACCAAATCGTATGTAAATATTGTCAAGTAGAAAGTTGAGAGCTTCACACACTTTCTGACATGACCATAAAGTATAACTTTATCCTCTTCAGAAGTGAATTAAGCATTTCTTACATTACATGCAAGAAAGAGGGAGTCTTCCCTATGAAATGTCCATTCAATTAAATCATTAAGTTTTTTTTTATAAGATTCTGAGGAAGTGTAGTGTAAAGGAGGGAAAAATCATAAGTAGACAGAATTTCGTAAAATCAATCTTCGGTATAAAAATGGGTACAACATAAATGCTATACGACAGACTGCATACATGGTAGTTAACCCAGTCACGGTTGACAACTTTGCTTCCCTCTTTAATTGCACGCCGGTGGGTCAGGCATCATATTCTATGACGGTTCCAGCGTAAAGGCTTATGTGGGTTGGTACCTGATGCTCTGTTTCTGGTCGGGCCCATCGGAGTCTAACTGTTGGTTATCTTTTGCTCCAGCATTTCAGTGGTTTCGTGCTGCCGAGTCCTCACCGTGGTTTCATCTCTGTGGTTGTTTGATTTTTGTGTTCACGGAGATGTTGCACTGATGAGTTAAGAGGCCTTCATGCGGACTGAACAAATTATTTGTCTTAATCGCGACGGAAGTAAGGGCGAGCATTGTGGCCACGTAAAGTCGATTTAAGTTCCGCTGACAGTTCCAAGGCGGCTCTTCTGTCGCGGTTTATTTTTGTTATGGTTTGTCTTTGGGTGTTTGTGTCGCTTATATTATTTTATTTTGGATAGCCTATTGGCCATTTTGTGGGAAAGTAACTGTCCTTTTTGCTTTCCGCTTTTGATGTTTCCATTAGGGACTGTTGTTTCATGTTTGTTTTTCTGTCCCTTTGGTGTCTCTGATGGGAGCTGTGGGTTAATTGTTTCGATTCCTGATCATTGCCTCCACTTCTACTTTTCATACTGTTCCTTAAATTAAACAGAATACGGAAGAACTGAAGGTAAATCCTTTAAATAGATGGCGGGTATAACAATAGCCCACAAAACAGCTATGCCTACAAAAAGCCCATAGATATCAAACAAGCAGTTGTTATACAACGAGGTACGAACATCGGTCTATTACAGAAATAACTGGTCTTCTTTAATAATGGTCTCCGATTGAGGGTAACAAACAGCATTTGAATAAAATTGCCTAGCATGAAGGTGTATACGTTACTTTTAACAATTGTAATGCGAAATTGTACAATCGTTAAGGCACATTCGTTTTTTATTCATTTCAGAGAAGCTAAACCCAAGATCTGGCATGAACAATTCAGGTAATTCAGCGCGTTGTTATTTAAGCCGAATCACGACAAAACATACCAGGCAGCAGCGACAAAGATCGGCGAACAGAAAAGACACAGATCAAAGCCTGCGAATCTACCACTCCATTCGCCTATCTCAATTTCGATAACCCAGAAGACAAAGTCCATACGACCAGCGAAAACTCTGGTCAGACTGCGCGGATATTTATGGTGATGAATTTGTTATTTAATCGTCATCTTCAATATTTTTTCGTTGACAATGCCAACGCGATCGTTCCCTTGAAGTTTGATTTCTTTATTAGATTTGGGTGTCTGCACCTTGTTTGTGTTTGTGTGTTTACATCCGTGTCCTATATGTGTTTCTAAGCAACTTTGCTGAATGTTTTTAATTCCCATTTACCGATAATCTGAAGACCTTGGATGTTTCGCTGCTGGCAGTCATGGGGTGGGCGTTCCATTGCAGTTTTCCTTTTTGTTGTTGTTACACTTACTCTTTTTTTGTTTTTGTATGTGTCGTCTTAAGTCTTGTTTTTCTCTCAGTGGCTTAGGTTGGCTGTGTTCGTATGTTGTGCCTTGTCTTGAGTATCCTTTTCTGTTTATCTTGCTGATCGCAGCGATTGTCGCGCTCCGGCTTAAATGTAAGTTTATTTGCTTTGCATAGCGATTTATATTATTGCAAAGTATGGTACACGTGGTGCCAGAACAAATTGGGTACTTTTAGTTGCAAACTGATACCCAATCTTGTGTCGTAGTGTAAAATAAACTTATCAGTCCGTCCGCTTTTGTCCAAGATTTTAACCAATCATTCGTCATAGGAATCTATTGAGATTAACAATTGTATCTTTTCCTGAATGAATATTGCCTGTCAGAAAAACGTCGGTGTTCATCCAAGTAAGTACTATATGTTCTAATGGGCGGTTGGATGAGGCAAACGTGTCGTGGCTAACTTATAATGGCTTACGGCTTGGCAAGCCCGCTGCCCTTGCTGCAGAATAGGATAAAGGGGTATGTTCTAATTTCATCTGTTTCTTCGTTTCCCTCTTTGTCACATATCCCTCGCTACCATCTTTTCTACCATTTTTTCTGTCTCAAATAAGCCTTTCCGGGAAAAGACCCAAAATGATCTATAAGGGTTGTCGAGTCATTAAAATCCCTACCCAATCAGCTGCAATAAGTACATGGCACGTATATCAGTGATACAGGGCATTAATTAAACACAAAAGTTCAAACGCCTCCCTCACAAAGTGGCATGTGTTTCCATGGACTCGTTCTTTGGAATTGTTTCCATATGAAGAGATTTGTAATACAAATATGAATATACTGGTCATTGTGTGTTTGGTTCTTAAGGACTAGGATACAACACAGAAGGCATAAGTCTGTAAGCAGTTATGTAACTGTGACAAAACTACAGTACTATACATAAAATAGGCCGGTCTTGTAAATGAAGTCTCCTTGTACTCACTTTTATTGAAAGAATCCTTTTCTCCACCGTCCGATTCTGCAGCTCAATTCCCCCTACCCCCCATTCAATAGGTCTAACAATGCTTGTAATGTTTGTGGCTGTAGAAGTCCCTGAAATACGCCTTTACGTCACCTACCGAATTCTTCTTTTTATGACCTTGACTTTTCTGTGTAATTGTTATCATTCGAATACCTGCCTAACCATACCTTACAAAAGCTGTTCTTACATATCCTACTCTTAAGACCTACATTACCATGGCCTACCTCATTCTTATTCTGTCTTAACCCAATGCCTTACTGCAAACCTACGTTGACCCTTACTGTGCTTCAAGGATGAGAGTTGTCAGTTTCTGTCGACAGAATCTGCCATGTTCTTGGCAACAATAAATGCTAGACTTGCAAATTTGTAAATAGAAAATATATGAATGTCATATAAGCTGCAGGACAGAACTTACGCCCAGGCTTTGTACAGTACACCCGCCGCAAATCTGTTTGAACCCGCGCAACCCCGCGTTGCGCGGAGTATGATGAAAAGGATTAAATCTGAAACGACCGTCGCGGAAACGCGCCGATCGGGGGATCGCGGGGTAACCGCGGTGTTTCCGCGGCGTTATGACAGGTATAAAATTGATTGTCCGCGTTACCTGTCTTCAAATGTCGATCCAAAATCGCTGCGTTTCCGCGGCGGGGAATGATAAAATGGGAGTGGCCTAAGTAAAATGGGTGTGTCTAAAGTACATTAACATTAACATGTGTCTAGTAGCGCTGCATTTAATGCTTTTGTTTTGTTTCTGTTTAAATTGTAAAATTAATTTAAGTATCACTTATACGTAATCACTTATACGTAAGTAATTAATGCCTTATATTTGTTGTGTTTCGATTGATGTTATTTCTTACGAATGAAAGAGTCCCGAAATTAATTAGCACCCTTTACTCACTATAGTGAGTGCGCAGTTCAGTTCACGATCGGTGTACCCTTTACGAAAACACGCCTATTCAAATATGTCGGAAAATGTTATCACCAAAAATGGGAAGTTTCAGATAAAAAATCTGATATTTTTATGAGTTCTGCACGAGACATAGGTTGTTGGTACTCGTAATAGTCGCCTTGGCGAGGCGGTTCTAACAAGTAACCACAATCGTTGTTTCGTGAGCAGAAATAAGAGAAATTTGAAATACCCCCTTAGACCAGTTTTGCTATATAAAAGTGGGATTTAAGTGGGTCAAAATTATATACATGTAGGCGTGTTTGCGTCATGCTTACCATACTAACTCGAGACCCAGCAGGCACATGACGTAATTGTGACGTCATATCAACGTCTGTATATCGTCATGACGTTTATGCAACGTCGCATTAACGGTTGTGCAACGTCTAGACGTTGCACCGACGTTGATTTGACGTTGCCCTAGCGACGTGTGCCTGTTGGACAAGCTTATACAGTTTGGTCCGTTTGCTTGTTTGTAGATTATCAAGCCAGTCAACACGTCTTTGGCCATATTGAATCTGCCCGTCTACATATACCTAAATACATGTACACATTCTGGGTCGAGTATACTGTACATAACCACCACAGTGCACATAAAGGCAGGATTTCATGATCGGTTTTGAGAAAATGGCAGGCATAGAACCCGCGACATCCTGATCACCATGAAATATGTTCTTATGCTACATGATATGTACATGTACATTGTACTAACACCAACAGTAAGTTATATATGTACATGTATTTTATTCACAATTACGGACTAAAGAATAATCCTCAGTAGCTCAAACTATCCCTGCCTTGAATTTATGCTGCTGAGGGTTATTCATATCACTAGGTCAGGAGGCATATTGGGGATAAATAAGATCCTTGGCTATGAATAAGGAGTTTAGTCAAAAGCATTAACGTAATGACGGAATGGAAGAACTAATCAGACAAGTCGAGCGTAAAGAAAGCAACAAAAAGTTAGCTTGAGCATAGAATGTCAGTTCAGCGTCGAGCCGTCAGAGATACGAGGTGGCAACGTCGTATCGCTGTCGGCCCGACGCTGGCCCGTGGTTTGGTGCTGGCTGGCAGCTGTTGGGTTTGTTTGTTTGCTTGAATCGAGGTTTAACGTCCCCGTCAACACTGTATAGGTCATTTCGGAGGCGCTGCTTCCAATTTTGTGGGACTTTTACCCGACATTGAGATAAAATGACATCTCAAGCGATGCTGCCCAATGAAACTAAATGGGTTTATAAGCATGGACCCGCGACATACGCACCGCTTTGCCTTGGCAGGCTTAGATCCTCTAATTGGTTTACCAGTAATCGTGTGCGGTCGGATTTCAGCTCTGCATGGAAGCATCATGCAGCGCATCTATTTCTTCAAGCCCCGATGGGCGGGGGCCGTGGCAGTTTTGATGCTGGTGTGCTTATGCATGGCTGAATCTGCTAATGCATTTCATCCAGTGACTTCATAGAATCGGTTACTTTTACCAAGGAAAAGTCATCGCAACATAACATCCCGAACAGATACACAAAGGTGAACCAACACTGCAGCGATAACGACGTTGTTTAGTCATTGTGTGCCCATATGGATACATGTACATTATTGTACTTTATTCAATGGGGACAGAATAAGAGTATGTACTGAAAAAACCTTATGCTTCGGTATAAAATATTGACGTAAATAGTAAATAATGCAGCTTTATAAATGGAACTAAGAAACCATATAAATCAACTTTTTTAATCATTATTTATTTATTTGAAAATCATTATATACATTAGGTCGGTTCCCGCCCATCGGGGCTTGAGGAAATAGTTGGGCTGCATGATGCTTCCACGCAGAGCTGTAACCGACCCGCACACGAGTACTGGTAAACCGCTTAGAGGATCTAAGCCTGCCCAGGCAAAGCGGTGAGAGTCGGCCCGTCCATGTTAATAAACCCAATTCGTTCAATGGGCGGCAGGGCTTGAGATGTCATTTCATTTCAAGGTCGGGTTAAAGTCCCACAAAATTGGAAGCAACGTCTCCAAAATGACCTTTACAGTGTTGACGGGGACGTTAAACCTCAAATCAAGCAAACAAACAGCTGCCAGCCAGCACCAAACCACGGGCCAAATCAAACAAACAAATATATATTAGGACATCCAACTAATAAATATGATAGGACAACCTGTCAATCATCACAGTTATACACACCGCAACTACGCGGCGCGGTCTCACAGGTAAATAAGATAACCGCGGCGGATCCGCGGCGTGTACGCCGCGTGATCGCGGTGGCTTGCAGCGGGGCTTAGTGCGGGGTCATGCGCGGAAATGTGGCGGACCAAAGCAAATATACCGCGGGGTTGCGCGGGTTCAAATAGATTTGCGGCGGGTGTACTGTAGATAGTTAATATGTTCTTTTATTATGTTTTTGTTTTCCTTTCTGTCCATAGAAATCCAATTTTTAATACGTCAAAGATTACTCAGATACTTTAAAAGCTTGAAGCCTCAAACTTGGTATACTGTGTGATGATGATAATGATGATGATGACTTTTATCATGAAAGAGATAATGGGGTTTCTTGGCCTACTTATTCATCTGTTCATCTGGAGCTTTGGCTACAAAAACGTACGTTCCAAATTTCTACTAAATATATGCGGGTTGCCATCATTTCGGATGTTGCAGAGTTCAGGTTGTACAATCCTATTCAAACAGTGCCTTCAGAGAAAAACCCTTTCCGTCGTTGTCTGGAAATTGACTTCAGAAACAATGGTCTAGACGCGCTTAATATTTAGAGCCATAAGAAAGTGACTCTAACGTTAGCAGTTTACTTCAAAGATAGGACCTACAATCATCTACAGTTATTCGTCTCTAATCGTCTCCCATTGTATTTACAATTTTTAATTACAAAACCGTGCTTCAAGGGCTAAATACTGCGAACATAACTAAAAATCACCGTGTGTTGATGTAAAGCTTACAATCCAGCCGGCTACATCATAACAGGAGACCTCAATATTGTCGGGGTATCAAAATCAGAACATTGTTTCAAAAGGCCCTCAGTAAAGGGACCCTTGCCTTTACTTCAAAACAAAATTCCAAATTAACTTCAGAACCTGTTTAAGAGTATGCATGACGCTCGGTCACGAAATAGGACGTGGCGGTTGATACCCTCTCTGAATGGGTTAAATCGGTTATGTCCTTGGTAAACAGGTGTGTCTCGGTTATCAGCAGAGCTATGTGCCGCCGACATGAATCGGTGTTCGATGACCCTAATTTTGTTGATGAACTAGCTGAAATCCAGGAAAACTTTGTCGTTGTATAAGCCGACAAGACTTCTAACAAAGTAGAAGTAAAACAAAGATCAGAAATCGATACAATTAACTTACTCTACCCATCAATGACACCAAAGGGAAAGAAATACAAACACTAAGCGACCAGACCATAATGGAAACTTAAACAAAGGAAGGCCATAAGGACAGTTACTTTGCCACAAAATGGCCATATGGCCATCCAAAATTAAAAGACACAAGTGATACATACAGTAAGTAACAAACAACAACATAAATAAATCGCCACAGAAGAACCGCCTTGGAACGGTCAGTGGAAAGATTTCCACTGGGGGGGGGGGTCTTCAATCGATTTTACGTGGCCACAATCCTCGCCCTTACTTCTGCCGCGATTTAGACAAATAATTTGTTCAGTCCGCATGAAGGCCTCCTAACTCATCAGTGCAACATCTCCGTGAACACAAATAATCAAAGAACCACAGAGGTGAGACAACGGTGAGGACTCGACAGCAAGAAACCACTGAAATGCTGGAGCAAAAGAAAACCAACAGTTAGACTCCGATGGGCCCGACCAGAGACAGAGCATCAAGCACCAACCAACATTACCCTGAATTAGATCTCTCTAATTCTCAATAAGCCTTTATGTTGGTACCGTCATAGAATCTGAGGCCTGACCCACCGGCGTGCAATTAAAGAGGGAAGCAAAGTTGCCAACCGTGATTGGGTTAACTACCATGTATGAAGTCTGTCGTAAAATAATCATGTTGTACCCAATCTTTTTATATCGAAGAATGATTTTACGTCTAACAAAGGCTTTATGGAAGAGCTTGATGTGAGTACAATGACTGGAGACCCTACATATAATCTCACTGCTATGTCCACTAACAATATTCTATAAAAAAAACAATGCATGCTCACATTCGGAATTTCTTATCAGGCCTGCTAAAATTGTACTGGATTCCTAAACTACATAAGAATCAGAGATTTCGGATTCGGTTAAGTGCTCAACAAAGCCTCTTTCTCAGATTCTAACAGCAGCTAAAACAGGCCTAAAAACGTATTGTGACACTGCAAGAGTCTATACTCAGATGTGGATCCTGAACAATTCTAAAGGGCGTTCAGAGAACCTAAAGGCAAACTCACCTCATTCTGTCAACAACAACAGTATAAAATGAAAGTGAAGGTCGATACATTTCCCAAAACCTCCAAGCAGAGAAACCAAAGGGAAAGAAACACGTAAATGAACTAACTAAACCTTAATGACAACAACACTAGCGGATAGCCAAAAGTGCAGTTAACTTCCATCAAAATGGCCAAACGGTTATTCAAATTAATAAATAAATATGTATATATATGTAAAGACAAACTATAACACTATAACAAATAATAAACAACGGCCGAAGAACCGCCTAGGAACGTCTCCGAGAACATAAAATATGTTCTATGAAAGGGTTATCCTTTGGAAGCAAGGAATACACCACAGAAGTGAAAAATATGGAGTGTACATGTTTTCTGGGCCAGACTAGCTAGTTTCGGCTAATTAGGCCTCATCAGTGACCCTCAGATATTTTCAAAATTCCACAATGGAATCAATGATCCCAAAGGACAAGAAAATATAATCTACACTATGATGTAGGGCAGGGAGACGTTTTACCGCCGCCACACATTCCCACACACCAGCTCTAGTGAAGTTAAATATGTTCTATAAAAGGGTTATCCTTTGGAAGCAAGGAATACACCACAGAACTGAAAAAATATGGAGTGTACATGTTTTCTGGGCCAGACTAGCTAGTTTCGGCCAATAAGGCCTCATCAGTGACCCTCAGATAGTTTCAAAATTCCACAATGGACATAACACAAAAACTTAACAACTACAAAGATGAAATATCGATGACGGCTCGACAGCATGAAATAACTGAAATACTAGAGCAAAAAAAAACTAACAGTTGGAATCCTGTTGACCCAACCAGAGGCAGAGCATCAGGTACCAACATACATTCTGTCAACAGTCCTTCGATTTCGACTCATACCACAACTATTCTACATGATAAACGGAAATCTACATTAAAGGAAATTTTCAACCCGTGTTTAACCAACATTAGGGTAACCGTCGCTTCCAGTATGTTATCATTGGCTACAAAGTCAATTACTTCGTTTTTGGATCAGTCTGATGCACAACATAATATTCAGTTTCAGATGTCAGAAAGCTGTCCGAATATCTCATGGACAGTATTTAAGTCTAGTTCGGTGGACGGATATTTCCGCAAACAGTCGGTATACCTAGGGTACTAACTGCGCTTTTCTAACTGCAATATCCCTTCGGCATCAGCATACGGCGTTTACACTTCACAGTGAATCCATTATGCTAGAGCCTATGCACATAATCCGAACTTCATGGAGCGTTGGAAAGAACTCACTACAAGGTTGTTGAGGTATCGAAACACTAGTAGAAACTCTGAAAAGTTCTATGGAAGGCATCATGATCTGGTAAAACCCTATATCGTGGCATTTTTTCAGAAATGTTTCTGATGTTTTTGCTAATGACGAGCCAAAATTCCGGACATACGTTTATACCAACAGTTTATTTGCTCAGGTCGATAGACATGGTGGGCGAGGCTTGCTTACCAAGTAATGCTTACCACCCGTTGACGCCTGATAACACCCTCTATTCTGGGCTTCTCGCCCGTTGTTCGGAACATCCTGATTTGCCATTCGTTGACGGATTGTTTAGTTTTGATTATAGTACCGTGAGCACAACTTCTTTAATTATTTTCTTTCTCACCATAAGTTTTCGTTAAAATTTCACAGGAACAGAATAAAAGCTAGACGCCTCAAACTTGGTATGCACTAAAATAATGATGCTATATCGACAAGGCTGCACAACTAATTTGTTCATCAGTCATTTTAGTCTTTATTTTAATCTCCATATAGGTCAATGATATTTTAGAAACAATATTTTCTATGAAAGGTAAAAACAAATATCCCAGAAAACTGAAACGTATGGGGTGTACAATTTTGCTGGACAAGAAAAGCAGGTCTTGGCCACATATGCCTCATCAGGGACATTAAAAATTTCAAAAATCCAAAATGGAATCAATGATCCAAAGGAAAAGACAATAAAGCCTACAGTCTGAAAAAGCTTAATGCTTCAAGTTTGAAATGCAATGCAATGCAATGCAAAAATTATGGCTTATATCGTGTAAGGGGTAATATGATTTATCGTTTTTAGCTCACCTGACCGACGGTCATTGTCAGCTAGATGTCCGGCGTCGTCGTTCGTCTTCCATCGTTCGTCGTTCGTTCGTATTGTTTTTCCTGTGAACACAATAGAGGCCGCAGTTTTGGACAAATCATCACACGACTTGGTCAGAACGATCATCATGACAATATACAAGTCAAGTTCGAATATGAGTAACGTCTGATCAAAACGTATGTCAGTAGGTCAAATCATAGAACAACATTTGTGAACACACAAGGGACCACAGTTTGGTTCGATCATCATCAACCTTGCTCAGAATGATCATTTTGACAATATCGCGGTCAAGTTCGAGTATGGGTCATGTCGGGTCAAAAACAAGTGCAGTAGGTCATATAATAGAAACACATTGTGAACACGCTAGAAGCCACAGTTTTGGTTCGATCATCATCAAACTTGCTCAGAATGATCATTTTTGACAATTTCATCGGTTACGTTCGAATATGGGTCATGTCGGGTCAAAAACTAGGTCAGTAGGCCTAATCATAGAAAAAAACTTGTAACCACACTAGTGGTCACAGCTTTGTCCGATCTTCATCAAACTAGCTGCGATAGATCATCTTGACAATATGTCAAGTTCGAATATCGGTCATGTCCGGTCAAAAAACAGGTCAGTAGGTCAAATCAAAGAAAAACATTGTGAACAAACTAGAGGCCTAAGTTTGGGTTCGATCATCATCAAACTTGCTAAGAATGATCATTTTAACAATATCTCGGTGAAGTGCGAATATGGGTCATGTCGGGGTAAAAACTAGGTCCGTAGGGAAAATCATAGAAAAAAATTGTGAACACACTAGGGACCACAGTTTTGGTCCGATCATCATCAACCTAGCTCAGAATGATCATCTTAACAACATTTCGTTCAAGTTCGATTATGGGTCATGTCAAGTTTGACTTTTGACCTTGACCTTTAATCTACTTGATCATAACTTTGAACCATTTGACATAAAGCCTTCATATTTGACATGTTAGTTCCTTGTGACAAGGGCTTCCCATTTATACAAAAACTACATTTGTCCTTTACCTTTGACCTACTTTGTCAGAACTATTTAACGATTTTTTTTATTTATTCGAAATTTCATGACAAATATACATACATCTGTACTGCAGATATACATACAAATGTCAAAGATGTAGGCACAGCCTATATTTATCCTCTCCTTTATGTTAATTAAATAGATTTATCTAATGAATGCAATATAAAAAAATGTACAATAATACTTAGAAGAAGAAGAAGAAGAAGAAGAAAAAAAGGAGGAAAAGGTAGAGTATAGTTAACACCGACTAACACCAATATTTACCGTGTTGATTCTGATGTGATAGTTTCACCGGAAATGCCTTTATATATGCGTTGCACATTAACTAACTTATTTCGTTACCGTTTAAGTGTCTAAAAGATTTGTACGTTTAAGCTTTTGACGATCCTGGCTTTTAGATATTGAAACATTGAAACGTTGAAACCTATACACTTTGGTATTTAATCAACCCTAATGTTTAGTTTGTTTAGCTTTACTATCACTACTGAGCCAAGTCACATTATGGGGCAGTGCTTACAGTTGGCACCGTGGTTCCAGGAAGGATGGCATAATAAGCACGAGAGACGCGATAATAGTGCAGGCAAGGGCGCTTACTCTGACCAACACTGACACGTTGCAAATAAAAAAAACAACAACAGTATCTAGAGTGGGTGCTTTGCAGCGACGCCTCATGCTTTGAATAAAGCGTTGTATCTGGTCTAATGTGATGCTGTCCAATTCTTTCTGTAGCGCCATGGCAAGCTGCTGACGGTTGATTGGTGGATTGCGTCGGCTGTACACCGAGCTGGTCCCAAAGGTGCTCAATTGGGTTTAAATACGGCGAAAACGCAGGCAAATGAAGAAATTGCACGCCACTTTGATTGAAAACGTGCATGGTTAGCCTTGCAGGATGAGCACGTGCATTGTCCTGTTGGAAAAGCATAATGTCGCCATTACTGCATAAAAACGGTACCACCTTAGGCTCTAAGATGTCATTGATGTAATGACGGACCGTCAAATTGTCGTCAGTAATGAGTTGTCGCCATAAGATCCCTCAAATCACCATTACGCTACCACCACCCCAACCTGACACCTGTTTAACACAACAGTCTCAAAATTGCTCCCCACGTCGACGCCATACTTTACGCCGCCTGTCAAATATTTCAACACAAAGACGGGACTCGCTTGTGAACGATACACCTAGCCAACGCTGTTGTGTCCATCGGATACGCTGTCGACACCAATTAAAGCAACTGATTCGAAGTTCCGCCGTCAAAACATTCCCCCTATACGCCTTATGGATAGAAATACCGCATTCCTTGAGACGCCACCGGGTTCCGATAGACCTTGTTGCAGAGGAGTCAACATTGAATTTTGAAACTAAATCGGAATGACGTCTATTTTATAAAACATAGTCTTTATGTAGTTTGATACCGATATCAACGATTAAGAAGTTTAGCAGTCAACAAGTTGAAGTGTTGAAGTCAGCTACACGATTAGACTCGCCGACAAATCAAATTATTTGCGAAATATAAACGCTATAGGATGCCGCACGAGGAATATCGCCACCCAAGGAAGGAAAATGTACAATCTCAAACTCAAAATCATCGACTTTGATCTTGCATTTTGCAGGAAACATACCCATCTACAAAAGACAGATGTAAATCCAAAACTGGGTCCTCTTTATCAGGCGAATTTGCTTTATTTAACTGTGAATTTCACTGATCAAACCATAGAAATAGGTTTTGTAAATATTTAGTAAATCATCCATCTCATTATGGCGTTTAATAATTATTGTCCTCTTTAAAATGATTCTGAAAACCAACTTTCTTCATAATGTTCCGAAACCCGTTAACCAATTTTCCACAAAAATCCAGCTCCGCCTTGTCCTATTGCAAAAGTGTACCCAAGTTAACCATTCAGCGCTCAATCAGCTTAGAGTGCCGCCGACAAACCATGAAAATGCTTACCTAAGTTTTACACCGACAGCCCCGCTCAAGAAGCCCTTCAATAAGAAGTATATTCCGATTGTGAAAATCGCCAACATGAGATGAAAATTGAGCTAAACAAATCATTTGAGATACACAAGAGGGGTGGCGAACGGTGGTCATCCCTGTTCAAGATCGGACAATCTACAACACCGAAGCCAAAATCATCCCGTTTGTCGCACTTCCAAGATGAGAATACACCACCAGAAGACAGATACAATCTTAAAAAGGATGCTGCTCTATCCAAGAAATAAGACCCACCAAGCCTCAGCCCAGAGGGTCAAATCTTGCCAACCATTTTCCCGAAGTTCAAATTGCCAACACCAAGCAAACCGTCCAGACATACAGCCGTCGAACTAAGTCCCACCAGAGAGACAGTATGAAATCTCGGCCGCAAAAACACAATAAAAAACTGCAAACAGATGAGATCCCCTATCGGAATACCCACAATTATGCTATAGAAAGTCTTACTCCACCCATAACTTACTCTACCCATCAATGACACCAAAGGGAAAGAAATACAAACATTAAGCGACCAGACCATAATGGAAACCTAAACAAAGGAAGGCCATAAGGACAGTTACTTTCCCACAAAAATGGCCATATGGCCATCCAAAATTAAACGACACAAGTGATACACACAGTAAGTAACAAACAACAACACAAATAAATCGCCACAGAAGAGCCGCCTTGGAACGGTCAGTGGAAGATCCCACTTCCAAATCTGACAAAAAAAACATCAATAAAAAGGCATGCACGGGCACCACAAACCTTCCGAAAATACCACAAAGCATGACTCCCATGCACCCTAGAGGTACAAAATGTGTGTCCCTCAGTACAAGCCAAACACAGCAATCCCCCGAGAGCAACCAAACAAATTACTGTCGAACCAAACAAATTACTTTATCTTTTACCAAAATATAAGTAGAGGCAATGATCAGCAATCGATACAATTAACCCAAAGCTCCAAACAGAGACGCCAAAGCGAAAGAAACACAAACATGAAGCAAAAGACCCAAACGGAAACACCAACAGCGGAAAGCCAAAAGGACAGTTACTTTCCCACAAAATGGCCAAAAGGCTATCCAAAATAATATAATATAAGCGACACAAACACCCAAAGACAAACCGTAACAAAAATAAACCGCGACAAAAGAACCTCCTTGGAACGGTCAGCGGAAACGAATTCCACTCTTGGGCTTACATCGATTTTACGTGGCCACAATCCTCGCCCTTACTTCCGTCGCGATTAAGACAAATAATTTGTTCAGTCCGCGTGAAGGCCTCCTAACACATCAGTGCAACATCTCAGTGAACAAAAAAAATCAAACAACCACAGAGATGAAACAAGTTGGCTGCTTTCAAAAAGCATCCAATAGGTTTGGTCTTGTCAGTCTACATTCTGATTTGAGCCAGCTGATATCATTATCCCACTTAATGCTTTTTTTAATAAAAATAATTACTTTAATACAAAACGTGTATATAAAATTTCGAAGTCTGTGGCCTTGGTATCAGGAGGGGTAGGTAGTGATGAGTATTCTGTGGTAAATTGTTTAACGCCATGGCAAGTATTAACTAAATGTAACTCACATATGGTTTACACATGTATAGCACAAAACTTAACCAAAGGAAAATGTAAACCGAATGGTTCAAAGGGTCATAACTCTGTTAATAATTGGTGGACAGTAATTCTCGAAACTTAAGGCACATCTTAGCCTTACTACATACACATTTTAGGCTTGATCCGATGAAAACTGTATAGTAGGAGTTATACGGAAACGAAACAAAAGTTTACGGACGGACGGACACCATCCCCATATCTTAATACTACCGTTTTTTTGTTGTTGTTGTTGCTGTTGTTGTTTTTCAAACGGGCATATAAAAAGATTATCTCCTAAGTCATCAGGCCTTCTATAGGGCCTTGGTTATCTATTTCATTTTTGTTGTTAACGTCCCTGTTGACACTGTATGAGTCTTTTTTTTAGACATTGCTTCCAAATTTGTGGGGCTTTTACTCAGTACTGAGATAAAACGGGCAGATAAAACTCCTTCTCAAGCCCTGTCGCCCAATTAAACTAAATGGTTGAAATACATGAACGGTCCGACTCGAGCCACTTTTCCTGGGCAGGCTTAGACTTTCTAGGCGATTTAACACTACTCATGTGCGGCGGGTATCAGCTCTGCGAGAAAGCATTATGCAGCCCAAGCTATTTCTTCAATCCTCGACGGACGGGGGCCGATCAGACCTTGGGGCAATATATTGGACTGCATGAGCTGAAACCGACCGAACTTTGAAGTATTTCTGACCGCTTTGGAAGATCTAAGCCTGCCCAGACAAAGTGCTGCAAATCAGACTATATCTTAAACCTTAGCAGTTTCTTTGACCGGTACCTCCGCAAAAACCTGAAATTTGCAATCCGTTTGTATATCTTTCTGAATCACAATTTAATTGTAAAAGAAACTGCTTAGTAAAACGTCAAGTATTGAGTGGAAATAAAGAACACCACTCTCGGCTTATCAGATACAATAGCTCACATAGAATGCGCCAAAAAGTCTTTTAACAACTCTGTAACTGGTGGCAGGTCACTTAGTAGTCATGAAGTTTTTGACCAAAAACTATTGCTATCTGTGCTGGGCTCAAGGTCAATAAACAACGATCCATCAACGTTATGACCTTTTTTCGCTCCCTAAATATTTTTGCTCACCTGACCGAAGGTCATGGTGAGCTTTTGTGACTGTGAGATGTCCGGCGTCGTCGTTCGTCGTGCGGTGTGCGTCTTGCGGTGTGCGTCGCGCGTCATGCTTGCGTAAACTTTTCTTGTTAACACTCTAGAGGCCACAATTTTGATCCAATCATCACCAAACTTAGTCAGAACAATCATCCTGAAAATAACTGGGTCAAGTTTGAATATGAACCATGTCGGGTCAAAAAGTAGGTCACCAGGTCAAATCGAAGAAAGACCTTGTTAACACTCTAGAGGCCACAGTTTTGGCTCAATCATCCTCAAACTTGCTCAGAATAATCATCCTGATAATATCTCGGTCAAGTTCGAATATGGGTCATGTCGGGTCAAAAAGTAGGTCAGCAGTTCAAATCAAAGGAAAACCTTGTTAACACTCTAGAGGCCACAGTTTTGGTCCAATCATCCTCAAACTTGCTCAGAACGACCATCCTGACAGTATCTCGGTAAAGTTAGAATATGGGTCATGTCGGGTCAAAAAGGATGTCAGTAGGTCAAACAATAGAAAAACCTTGTTAACATTCTGGAGGCCACAGTTTGGGTCTAATCATCTTCAAACTTGCTCACAATGATTATCCTGACAATATCTAAGTCTAGTTCAAATATGGGTCATGTTGGTTCAAAAAGTAGGTTAGTAGGGCAAATCATAGAAAAACCTTGTTAACACTCTAGAGGCCAAAGATTTGGCCCAATCATCCTCAGACTTGCTAAGAATGATAATTCTGACAAAATCTCGGTCAAGTTCGAATATGGGTCATGTCGGGTCAAAAAGTAGGTCACCAGGTCAAATCAAAGGAAAACCTTGTTAACACTCTAGAGGCCACAGTTTGAATATGGGTCATGTGTGGTCCAAAAGTAGGTCAGTAGGTCAAACCATAAAAAACATTGTTATCACTCTGGAGGCCACAGTTAGGGACCAATCAGCTTCAACTTTGCTCAGAATGATCATCCTGACTATATCTCGGTCAAGTTCGAATATGGGTCATGTCGGGTCTAAAAGTAGGTCAGTAGGTCAAATCATAGAAAAACTTTGTTAACACTCTAGAAGCCCCAGTTTTTGTCCAATCATCCTCAATCTTGCTCAGAATGATCATCCTAACTATATCTCGGTAAAGTTAGAATATGGGTCATGTCGGTTCAAAAAGTAGGTCAGTAGGTCAAACCGTAGAAAAAGCTTGTTAACACTCCAGAGACTGCAATTTTAGTCTAATTATCATCAAACTTGCACAGAATGACCATCTCTGCAATATCTAGGTCAAGTTCGAATATGGGTCATGTCGGGTCAGAAAGTAGGTCAAATCGTAGAAAACCTTGTGAAAATACTAGAGACCACAGTGTTCATCTGATCATCATCAAACTTGCTCAGAATGATCATCTTGGCAATATCTCGGTCAAATTTGAATACAGGTCATGTTGGGTCAAAAAGTAGGTCAAAGCATAGAAAAACGTTGTGAACACTCTAGATGCCAGAGTTTGACACTATCTCGGTTAATTTCGAATATGGGCCATGTCTGGTCAATAGGTAGGTCAGATCATAGAAAAACCTTGTGAACACACTAGAGGCCCCAGTTTTGGTCCAATCATCATCAACCTTGCTCAGAATGATCATCTTGACAATATCTGGATCAAGTTTGAATATGCGTCATGTTGGTTCAAAATGTAGGTCAGCAGGCCAAATCATAGAAAAACGTTGTGAACACTCCAAGAGGCCAAAATTTTAGTCCAATCATCATAAAACTTGCTCAGAATGATGATCTGGACAATATCTCACTTAAGTTCAAATATGGGTCATGTCAAATCAAAAAGTAGATCACTAGGTTATTTTGTCATAACTTTTGAACCGTTTGAGATAGAGCCTTCATATTTGGCATGTAGGTTTCTTGTGACAAGGGCTTTCCACGCATATAAAAATAGTTGACCTGTGAACTTGAGCTGTGACCTTCTTTATCATAACTTTTGAACTATATGAGATAGAGCCTTCATATTTGGCATGTATGTTTGTTGTGACAAGGCTTTCCCAGCCATTAAAAAAATTTGACCCATCACCCAGACCTTTGACCTACTTTGTCATAACTTTTTAAGCATTTGAGATACAGCCTTCACATTTGACATGTAGGTTCCCTGCGACAGGGGTTTCCTATTCAAACATAAAATGTGACCTTTACCTTGACATTTTACCTACTTTATCATAACTTTTGAACCATTTGAGATGGTGCCTTCATATTTGGCATGTATGTTCCTTGTGAAAAGGTCTTTCCACCAATACAAAAAATTTGTCTTATGACCTTGACCTTTGATCTACTTCCACCATTTGAGATAGAGCCTCCATATTTGGCATGTAGTTTCCTTGTGTCATACAAAAATGACTTGTGACCTTGTCTTTGACATGTGACCTACTTTATCACAACTTTTGAACCATTTGAGGTAGAGCCTTCATCTTTTTCATGTATGTTCATTGTGGCAACGACTTTCGAAATTTTGAACTGTGACCTAGACCTTTGACCTTCTTTCTCATAGCATTTGAACCATTTAAGATACATCTGTTCCTATCTGTGTGAAGTAAACTTTGCAAGTTTTGTAAATTTGTATTTAACGGCCCAGTCAACACTGATTTGGGTCATGATTGGGCCTGTCAGTGTACTTATCAACGCTTTTCCTGAGCAGGCTAATCCGTAAGCGGAAGGGAGAGAATGACCATAGAAAAGATTGCATAATCAATCTCCAGGAAAGAATGTTGCCGACCAAGGTAGGAATCGAACCCGAGTCTTCCTTATCGCCAGTCAGACTGCATCCGACTGAGCTACCGCAGTCAGCCACATTTTATGAGTAGTAGTAGTTATGTTCTGTTGTTTTTCGTTTCCATAGCCCCATGGACTTACTCCATAATGGCATTGCATGACGTAAAATTTGCGAAAATGACTGCTACTCCTGCAAAAGTAGTTTCTCTTTGGATATGTCTAAGGGGTATACTCTTAAAGGAAAGAATTTGCTCCTTGGGAGCAAATTCTTCCCTTTTAGAGTAGACCCCTTGAGGAGCAAACTCTTCTTCTTTTAGAGTAGACCCCTTTTTCAGTTGGACAGAGCCAACAAAGTAGCAACCATAAGGTCCTTAAAGTTGTATTTCCATAACGAAATAATGCCTATAGAATTGTGATCCCCTTTAATATGTTCTATAAAAGGGTTATCCTTTTGGAAGCAAGGAATACACCACAGAACTGAAAAATATGGTGTGCACATGTTTTCTGTGCCACACTAGCTAGTTTCGTCAGTCTCATCAGTGACCCTAAGATATTTTCCAAAGTCCACAATGGAATCAATGATCCCAAAGGACAAGAAAATATAATCTACACTATGATGTATGGCAGGGAGACGTTTTACCGCCGCCACACATTCCCACACACCAGTTGTAGTGAAGTTAAATACGGTAGGTGACCAATTAGTTCGAACACCCTAGCAGTTCGAACACCCAAAATTATTTCGAATTTATGGCTGAAAACTTTCTCATTTAATTCGAACTCCCAAATTGTTCAGAAATCAGAATTTTTAATACTTCGAACACACAAAAGATGCCGAAAAATGCATCCAGAACATTTCGGATCGTTCCCGGGTGTATCATTACAACATCGTACTGGTCGTATAAAGTGGCTCCCGCCCATAGGGGCTTGAAGATATATATGGGCTGCTTCCACGCAGAGCTGAATCCTGCCCGCACACTAGTACTGGTAAACCGCTTAGAGGATATAAGCCTGTCCAGGAACCGCGGTGTGAGGCGGACCGTCCATGGTAATAAACCCTAATGGTTTCATTGGGCGACCGGGCTTGAGATGTCATTTCACCTCAAGGTAGGGTAAAAGTCCAACAAAATTGGAAGCAACGTCTCCAAAATGACCTTTACAATGTTGACGGGGACGTTAAACCTCAAATCAAACAAAAAAAACTGGTCGTATATGAGCTAGCGCACGTAAAAAAGAATGTGTGCGACTTCCAAAGACTCGGATTAACATGCACTCTGTAAGGCAAATGGTTTTCGCTTCTCTCACTTTGGATAGCCCTGTGGTAATGGAAGGTTCTTACCCTCACCGAATACTGATCAGACTGCGAGAACGCAGGCTGCAAGTGCTTAGATCAACCTTGATGAGCCACAGGAGTTTCGCTTATTTATGTTGTGAAAATCCTATCGTCTGCATCAGGCTCATGCGATCAGCGAAAACTCTAATCGGATTGCATGAATGAGTACGCTAAGATTTGTCTTCGCTGGTTTCTCAACGACCTGCAAACACTGAACATGCGCACCCACTACCGGTATGCAAGGCAAAGGGTTTCACTTAGCCTTGTGACTTCGTAAGATTTAAGGGTTGAGTAAAGACTGATCACATTGCATCGATGTGCAGGCTAATCCTAGTCGGTGATGTAGCATTGTGGCCTACAAAGGCTCGGATCACCAAGCATATGCAAGTGTTTTTGCTTTGCTCTCAGACTCTTTGGAGTGTAGCTTCAGCTTTCATTATTATTTGTGTGACAGTGTTACCCTTTTTCCATGTGCTGTGGCATTGATTCAATGCCTCTTTTATAGCAGAAGCGCCCCTTTAAATATTAATTGAGAGTTTCCCGCCTTTTTCCACAGAACGTCTTTTAGCACGTGCGAGTGACATTCATGGTTGTTGCATGCATAAAGGTAGTTTAATTCAGGTTACCTGTTGGGCTACCCTGGTTTTCTGAGGAGCAAGTGAAGATGCCCATTTATTTCACGGTGACAAGTTATTATTGGAAGTAATTTCGAGGAACATGATTAAGAAAATAAGTCATATGCGATGGGCGAAGACTCAGGTCAGTTTGCACATGCATGCGGTCTGAACAGTTTTCGTTGTTCATATGTGCCAACCATGGCCTCTGTGCTAATCAAAGAACAACAGGTGAAAACTATGGCCACATTGGCTAGATGCGCAGGCTAATCTGGTCCTTCGTTTGAAACATTTAATCGGCAAATCTGCATGCGACGTTACAAACACATTCTAAGCTATCAAGTGCAAGGATCAGTCTTGTCAGATCTCCTATCTGGAGTAAAATACTTATTGCGCATGCGCGTACAGAAAAGGCTGATAAGTATGCGCAGTTGTGCAATCGGGACTGTGTCTTCAATGTTCAAGAGGTATGAAACGTTTCAAGACGGACAAAGTGAAGATCACACATGCACATGTTAAATTTTTGTGTATGATGTCTGTATTTGCTTTTTCTTGTTACTTGCCTATCAAAATAACATGATGGTTTTGCATCCGCACAGTCTAATCAGTCTTCACCGGACTACTTCGATGGGCATTAAATTGCTACATGCCCCCGGCTTACGCTGATTTGAGACTGCTTATTATTAAACCGAGAACACACAAACAAGGCTGCGCAGTCTCGCCTGAGGCTTCATTATGCGCTTAACAATATAGGTGGGGGGATGAAGTATCTATGCGCCTAGATCCACTGGGTAGCTGCACGTGCGGGTTTCAACATCACATCCCATATATACACGTAGCTGGACTTTGTCTGCTGCGGTGTAGCCGGAACAAAAAAAAATATTACAGACTTTATGGAAATTCTTTGAAAAATCCTCTTTTTCCTAGATATGGGATACTCTTAAGAAAAGAATTTGCTCCAAACAAATCAATTTCTGTTATTCCTGAGATCACAAATTGACTCGCCCATTTTAAAGTGAATAGTGATAGTTCAATAGGTGTAAATGTCATTAATGACAATGTGTAACCGTATACTTGTAACTACATGATAAACTCGCATTCAAAGACCCCCTGCACACACTGACTTATTTATAGATCAAACGGTTCTGCACTGCATAAGTGATATTTATAACTTTTAATCACGTGCGGATTGACAGGGCCACGGGAAAAAAACGTAGTTGTATAAAATATTGAACACAGCCTGATCCAATGCATTGAATTCTTTCAGATCAAACAGTTCGAACACTGATAAATTTCCAACACCTGCCAGGTGTATCGATTTCCCTTAAGATATTTTTATTGTTGGAGTTGAAACGCTTGCTTTTCGGTCTGTTTCGCTATTCAGACAGGCTGCTTCCTGTAATTGCAGAATAGTATTGCATCATCGTTAAAGCTGATTGGTTGGTCGCGGCACGTGCCCCTCCATGGAACAGTTACAATCTGGTCATTAGACCCGGTTTTCCCGCCTCATGGCGACCAAACCAAAAACGGTGAGGACTCGACAGCAAGAAACAACAGAAATGCTGGAGCAAAAGAAAACCAACAATTTGACTCCGATGGGCTCGACCAGAGACAGGGCATCAGGTACCAACCAACATAAGCCTTTATGTTGGAACCGTCCTAGAATCTGAGGCCTGACCCACCGGCAGCAGTGGAATCATTTTACATGCAGTGTAACAAAAAAAAAACTTGGCATACAGTGCAATAATCATTTTTATGTCGTGTTAGAAACAAAAGGCGTTCTATGCTTGGGTGTTCTTACATACGTCTTGCTCTCCATATAAACTAATTATAATTTCGTCAGAGATTCTCATGGCCTGTCAAAGCTAGAACCATCAAACTTGGTAAGAAATGCAATTACATTGGCTATTATATTCTATGAAAGGATTATTTTTTGGAAGCAAAAAATACACCACAGAGCTGAAAAGTATGGAGTGTTCAAGCACTTCTGTCCCAGACTAGCTAGTTTCGGCCAGTTAGGCCTCATCGGTCATAAATATTTCAAAACACTACAATGGAATCAATGATCCCAAAGCACAAAATACTACAAACTACTTTATGATACCGTGTAAGAGACACTAAGATTTCTTAGCTAACATTTTCGTCTGTTCTGTCATTCTTTTTCTTTCATCCCATATAAGACAATTTTGAATAAATCGTCAAAGATTTCACAGGAAACAAGAAAGCTAGGAACCCGAGCTAAGGGCGAGAACTGTGGCCCCGTAAAATCGATTTAAGCTCCCCCCCACACACACACACACATCTCCGTGAAATACTTTTCACTGACCGTTCCGATGCGTTCTTCTGTCGCGGTTCATTCATTTTTAGCTCGGCTGTTTTCGAAGAAAACGACGCGGTTTTGTCATAGCTCTGGCGTCGTCTGCATCGTCGTCGTGCAAAAACTTGGACATTTTGTAATATCTCTATCATTACTGAACATATTTACTTGAAGCTCGGACTAGTTGTTCATTATGAAAAGGGGAACTCATACCAATAGGTGAGGCAACACTAAAAATATATTTGGCACAGTTTTTCTAAAAGAAACTGCAGCCGAGCGTTTGCACCCGCATGCGGTGCTCTTGTTTAATATTAAAACTGCCATTTTGGGCTTTCTCAGCTTATTTATTCAGTGGTTTCTTCTTCTTTCTTTCCATATTGGCAAATGATTACCATTACGTCATAGAATTCGCGCGAAAAATATAAAATAGAAAATAGAAGTGAAGGCAATGATCAGGAATCGATACAATTATCCCACAGCTCCCATCAGAGACACAAAAGGGACCGACACACAAACATGACCAACAAGATCCTAATGGAAACATCAATAGCGGGACGCCAGAAAGACAGTTACTTTCCCACAAAATGACCAATTGGCTATCAAAACCAAAATAATATAAGCGATACACACACTCAAAGACAGGCAATAATAAAAATAAACCGCGACAGAAGAACGCATTGATAATGTTAGTGAAACGAATTCCACTTGGGGAGCTTAAAACGATTTGTACTTGGCCACAATACTCGTCTTTACTTCCGTCGCGATTTAGACAAATACTTTGTTCAGTCCGCATGAAGGCCTCCTCACTCATCAGTGCACCATCCGTTGCCTCAAAGAAGGCTAAAACTTGATATGCAATGCAATAATAATGACTTACATCGTATAATAGATAGTAGGTTTTTTTAGACTCATTTGTTAGTTTTTCTTTAATTCTTCTTTTTCGACATATAGGTCAAATATATTTTTTCCTCAAAGATTTCTTAGCAACTTTAAAAGCAAGAAACCTCAAATTTGGTAGAAAACGCAATGATTTTGATTTATATCTTGTAAGACATTCGGTTTGCACGGCCCTTTTAGGGTTCTCTGTTCTTTCATTCTTCTTACTCTGCATATAAGCCAATATTACAGTTATTATTACCGGCTATCGAGCTAGCAGACTGATAATTGATATACTATGTAATGATGATGACTTATACCTTGCAAGAGACAGCGGTCGTTATCGGCTTATTACTTCTTCATTTGGCATGAACACCCTCGAAATTCTCAGCTAACATACTAAAAAGTAACATGTGCGATCCCCGTAAAGCTGTGCAGTTCTAGTTAGATTTATTATTATTTTATTTTGGTAATAATTATTATTGTAGGACCGCCGATACTGTCTTCGTCTATTAAACCAGTTATACGTACAGAAGTCCTTAGACCAAGACCAAGACGAGAAAATAGATTGTATTTCTACTGCGATTTTACTCCTGATGTAGGAACAACGTACTTCTATACGGTTGCTTGGTATCTCTCAAATGGGTTAACATATATAAGGCATATCTGGAGTTCAGGCCCAGTACAATACAAAACCAAAGATGTGTTCAGAAGAGCTACGGCCTTAACCGAGTCAACATTAAGCAGTAAAGGAATCGGTCACCTAGGCTTCAGAGTAAGTTTGACAAACACATCATCTCGAAGGGACCGGGGTATGATTATATTTTTATCTTACTTGATATTGGTGTTGCAGTTTCAGCAACTTCAGTCAACAAAAATGCAGCGGACAACTACCACAATTGCAAGACATTTGCGGCGGTGTTTCAATTTGTATCAATGCGTATACATTCCACAGCGTTGTATAAACGTAACTTGCGAATATTGGAGTTTTTGTTTTAGAAAAAGCAGAAAAACATACGACAAAAGTATATTTATGCAATAGAAACAAACATATGCATGCTGGTATGGACATTCGATTACAATATTCGATTTATTTTGTAAAAATATAATTTGCGTGCAGCGTGTTTAATAATAAATAATTATATTTGAAACTAATGACCGAACGTATTTACGAACATTTAAAGACACATTTTTTGATTGCAAAACACCGTAATGACCGTTTATTAAAGAAAGCAGTTTTGAGATAAGATATACCTGGGGTATTATGACTGTCATACAGGTAGGGGACCAAGCGAGGGTAATCTATTACCTATGGATTTAAGATATCCTCATTTTCTTGTTTGATTTTGAAATTAATGGAAGAAACATCCACACTTTTATTCTGTTTTTATTTTTAGGCATCATTATTTATAATCATTATTAAAACATGCCTATTCAAATACATTGGTTAAATTTTACCACACAAATGAAATTTTTCAGATAAAAATCCTGATAGCTTTAGTATTTCTGCTCAAAACATATATTATGGGTATTTGTTGGAAACGTTTTTGGTGGAAATAAGAAAAAATAACGTAAACCCCTATAAACACTAGTTTTACTGTACAATATTTTTTTAAAAAAACTGAGTAACCTTTTTATGTAAAAACATATATCGTGGGTCCTCGTTAGAGCTTAGGCAGTTGTAACGAGGCCCCACAATATATGTTTTTGAGTAGATATAAGGAAGTTTATATATACCCTCTAAACTCTAATTTTACTGTACTATATGTTTTTACATTATGAGTACACTTTAGAATTATCTCGCAGATGTGGTCTTAACGAGGACCCACAATGTAATATATTTTTAGTAGAAATAAGAAAAGGGAGTCTGTTTTCTGATATGATTGTTTCTAAAACAAGAAACATTTTATAGTTCAAACTTGACCGAAACTATAAAATGCTAATGTTTTAGACATTATATGATTTGTGTCACATACTTTAAAATAAATAAATAAATAAATAAATAAATAAATATATAAATAAATAAATAAACGAAATAAATGTTAATTAATTGATCAATTCTAGAATTAATCAATTCATTTACCTTTACCATGTTTGTTTACTTCTTTTCACTTTTGAGTTAATGAAACAATGGATGTCAGTGTTTAAAATAAAAAAAAAGTAATTTAAGACAACAATTTTTTGGAAAGCATCATAGTAAAAATATACCATCACACAAGTTCCCCTTATAGAGCCCCCTTTTAAACATATCTCTCAGAGAGTCTCTGCTCATAATCACCTCATAATCACTTAGATAAGACAAGCCTTTGATGTGCCCTATGGTCAGAAGGATGAGTTTATTGGAGATGATTAGACAGGCCACCCCTCTTATATAGAGAAAAAATGTGTCTTTAAATGCCGTATCACAATCGCCTATCTTACGTCGCAAAATACTTTGTTAAGGTGACTGCAATAATAGTCAGATAGTGATTCAAAGATACTTGAGCAGTTATCTATATGACGCGATCTCGATGTAATTATTCCTTTGTTGGGCTCCGCGGTGAGCAGATAGCACGGTGGACGAATCATGCAATCTTTTCATCATGGAAAAAGATAAAACGAGGAAGAAACCTACCCAAGACGACAGATCAGATTCTGATATATCGCACGACGGCGACAATATAACAACAAAAATGGCACTACGACTCAACATTTCCCGCGCTTTGTACCGACTGTAAGGAAAGAAGAAATAAATAAAATTTCACAGCAATATCTCCTTTAGTTATTTATGGATTGTGAAACGGAAAATATAATTAAAAAACATCTATACAGATCAATTCAGCTTCTCCTTGAGTTGCGAAAAAAAATCACATGCCGAGAATCTCCAAAGAACGACATAATTTTGTAATTGAAAAGTCAGAACTACACAGATTCGCCTATTAGAATATCAGAACAATGTATTCCTAAGACCTCAACAAATTCTAAGAAAAACACAATAGAAGTGAAGGCAATTGTCAGGAATCGATACAATTAATCACAATACCCATCAGTGACACCAAAGGGAAAGAAACGCAAACATGAAACACCTAGACCCTAATAGAAACATCAATAGTGGAAAGCAAAAATGACAGTTACTTTCGAATATAAGCGAAACAAACACTTAAAAGACAAACCCTAGCATAAATAAATTGCGACAGAAGAGCAGCCTTGGAATGGTCAGTGAAACGAATTCCACTGGGTGGGGGAGGCTTAAATCGATTTAACGCAGCTGCAATCCTCGCCCTTACCTCCGTCGCGATTTAGACAAATAATTTGTTTAGTCCGCATGAAGGCCTCCTAACTCATCAGTGCAACCTCTCCGTGAACACACAAAATCAAACAACCACATAGATGAAACAACGGTGAGGGCTCGATAGCAAGAAACCACTGAAATGCCGGAGCAAGAGAAAACCAACAGTTAGACTCCGATGGGCCCGACCAGAGACAGAGTATCAGGCACCAACCACTGAAGTGCCGGAGCAAAATAATACAAACAGTTAGACTTCGATTGGCCCGACCAGAGACAGAACATCAAGCGCCAACCAACATTACATAAAATTAAATTCTCCCTAATTCTCAGTAAGCCTTTTCGCTGGAACCGTCATAGAATCTGAGACTGGCGTGCAATTAAAGAGGGACGCAAAGTTGTCAACGTGATTGGGCTCAATACCATGCACGCAGTCTGTCGTATAACATTTATGTTGTACCCAATCTTTTTATTTCGAAGAGTGATTTTACGAAATTGGGTGCTAAAGCCATGGCAATTATATATTTTTCTGAATTTATGTACTACGTTACCATACAATTCGGGTTCCGGGGAATTTGTTGCAGAAGACAATTAAGTCCAACATGAAATTTTGAAATTAATTCGGAAAGACGTCTATAAAATTTAGGAAAGGCTTTCCGTAGTTTATTATACCGATAACCCTGATTAAGAAGCAATAAACAATTAATTACGGGTGTTGAATTTAGTCACATGACTAGACAAACTGGCAAATCGAATTAATTGTGAAATGTAAACGCCAGAGGATGCCGCACGAGGCACACCACCATCTAAGAATTGACAATTTTACAATTTCAAAATCATCGGGTTTATCATAAATTTTGCCAAAAAAAAAACCATCTTAAATATATAGATGCAAATCCCGAAAACGTGGCCTAGGTATCAGAAGAATAAACTTTATTTAACTGAAGGTCTAGTGTGCTTGTGGTGGGGGGGGGGTTAGACTGATCAAACCATCGAAATAGGTTTTGTCAATATTTAATAAATCATCCAAATATCTAGAAGTCGAGCTGAATCCTTTAAAGGGAAACATTTATGTTGTACCCAATCTTTTTATATCGAAGAATGATTTTACGAAATTGGGTGCTGAAGACATTGCGGTTATATATTTTTCTGAATTTTTATACTAAGTCACCATAAAATTCGGGTTCCGATAGACCTTGTTGCAGGTGAGATTTAAGTCCAATATTGAATTTTGAAATTAAATCAGAATGACGTCTATAAAATTTTGAAAAGGCTTTGCGTAGTTTATGATACCGATAACCCTGATTAAGAAGTTTAGCCGTTAACAATTTATTACGATTGTTGAATTCATAAGTCCCTTTCATAACAAAACAAGAACGGATCAGACACAAAGAGTGCGCAATTGGTACCCATCGGAATACCCACAACTTGTATAAATAACTCAGTACCAAATATGTTCACAAACTTTCTGACATGACCATCAGGTATAATTTTTATGTTCTTAAGAAGTGAAAAAAAAAAGCATTTCTAACATTACATGCAAGATAGAGGGGGGGGGGGTCTTCCCTATGAAATGTTCATTCAATTATACCATTAAGTTTTTCTTTCACAACATAATGTGAGGGGTGTAGTGTAAAGGATGGACAAATCAAAATTAGACAGACTTATGTACATATTGTCAAGAAGAAAGTTGAGAGATTCACACACTTTCTGACATGACCATAAAGTATAATTTTTATGCTCTTAAGAAGTGAAAATAAAACATTGTTTACATTACATTCAAGATAGAGGGAGTCTTTCCTATAAAATGTATATTCAATTAACTCATTAAGTTCTTCTTTTACATGTCAATGAGGGGGTGTAGTGTGAAAGATGGAAAAAGCATAAGTAGACAGACTTATTAACTTCATCTTTTACTGCCATCACTAGACAGACAGTGTCTAGTCATGTAAATGACTTCAAAGTAGAAGTGAAGGCAGTGATCAGGAATCGATACAATTAACCCACAACACAAAGTGAACATTCTACCCTAATGGAAACATCAATAGCGGAAAGCCAAAAGGACCGTTACTTTCCCGCAAAATGGCCAAATGGCTATCCAAAACAAAATACATGTAATATAAGCGGTACACAGGCTTAAAGACAAGCCATGACAAAAATAAACCGCGACAGAAAAACCGCCATGGAACGCTCAAAGAAACGAATTCCACTGTTTTACGTGGCAATAATCCTCACCCTTCCGTCGCAATTAAAACAAACAGTTTGTTCAGTCCGCATGAAGGTCTTCCAACTAAACAGTGCACTCTTTTCATGAATACAAAGGTCTTAGAACCACAGAGATAAAACAACGGCGATGACTCGAATGCAAGAAACCACTGAAATGCTGGAGCAAAAGAAAAACCAACAGTTATACTCCGATCGGCCCGACCAGAGACAGAGCATTAGGCACCGAACAACATTACACAAAATAAGATTCTCTTATTCTCAGTAAGCCTTTACGCTGGAACCGTCATAGAATCTGAGGCCTGACCCATCGGCGTGCATTTAAAGAGGGAAGCAAAGTTGTCAACCGTGATTGGGTTAAATACCATGTATGCAGTCTGTCGTATAACATTTATGTTGTACCAAATATTTTTATATCGAAGAATGATTTTACGAAACTGGGTATTGAAGTCATTGAAATTATACATTTATTCTGAATTTAAATAATGAGTCAACATAAAATTCGGGTTCCGATAAACCTTGTTTCAGAAGAGATTTACAAAATTATCGATTTAAGCCCCCCCCCCCCCCCCCTCCAGTGGTATTTCGTTTCCGCTGACCCTTCCAATGCGGTTCTTCTGTCGCGGTTAATTTTTGTTAGGTTTGTCTTTGGGTATTGGCCATTTTGTCGGAAAGTAACTGTCTTTTTCGCTTTGCGCTGTTGGTTATTAACTTAACAACCAACGTTATTTACGTTACGTCATAGACTGTATATGACGGTTAACCCTTTCTTTCAAGAGTTTGCTGTCTGCTACGAAAATACCCCAAGGTTACAAAGTCAAGATTTAATATAAGACTGAGAATTAATGAACTTATATTATTCTCTGTCTTGTTCGTCGTTTAATATTCGTCTATTGTCATTTTTTGCCCCTCGACATTCGTACACTTACGTTCCATTCTTTCATTTCAGAGATTTGCCGATATCTGCGAAGGCTAATATGTCTTTGCTTTTGAATGAGCCAGGCTTCCAATATATTTACGTCTTGAATTAACATCTGTGTGAATGATTTGTTTTTATTTTCTCCCATTTTCTATAATCCTGCCTCTGCCAATGCTCCCAATTTAGGATTATCACCTGTCTGCACTAGCTTCTCTGAACAAGAGATCACTGCTTCTAACTTTCAGTGTGTCTATGCTACATCGTCAGGATTATACTGCTTTAATTCCTCTGTTTTAGCTTCTCCGCTCAAGCTACTAAAATTGTCACTGTCTGCTCAGTTTCCACTTATCAGCGCCTTTGCAGCAACTTCGCTGTTTCTGTGGTCATAATCAGACCAGGGAGCATCTGCATGCTCGCTGCTACTTCCCATCGTCTGGGCGCCATAGCTGTCAATTATAATATGTTTCTTGATTTTGAACATCAGCGTTTTCTCTGCTACTCCCCAATGCCTGGGCGCCGTAGCTAATATGCGTCTTCTCTTCTACTTTCCAGTGCTCGGGCGCCGTAGTTTATCTGCGTATTCTCTTCTTTCTGATGTCTCTATTTGCTCTCAAATAGCTGATTATCTTCTTCCGTGTGACCTTTTATCCTCGTCGCTAATGTAATGTTTTGCGAAAGGGCCTAAGCCCTTACGCTTAATATTGTTAAAGAAACAACTCGTAATGGTAGAACTATAATATGAATATGAAGTCAAGTAACTTAGGAACCAACGTTATTTACATTACGCCATAGATTGGATATGACATTTAAGACCAACATTTAATTTTGAAATTTAATCTGAATAACGTCTATAAAATTTTGAAAAGGCTTTGCTTAGTTTATTTTACCGCTAACCCTTATTAAGAAGTTAAGAAGTTAACAATTTATTACGATTTTGAAGTCAAATGCATGCTTAGACACTCTGGCAAATCGAATTAATTGCGAAATATAAACGCCACAGGACGCCGCACGAGGAACATCACCGTCAAAGACTTGAAAATTTACAATCTCAGAATGAAAATCATCGCGATTATCATACATTTTGCAAGATGCAAATCCAAACCCGGGGCCTCGGTATCAGAAGAATTCGCTTTATTTAATTGAAGTTCTGGGGGTGGGGTGGGGGGTAAATTTGACTGAATACCATCGAAATCGGTATTTCTTGCTGTCGAGTTCTTGCTGTCGAGTTCTTGCTGTCGAGTCCTCGCCGTTGTTTCATCTCTGTGGTTCTTTGATTTTTGTTTTCACGGAGATGTTGCACTGATGAGTTAGGAGGCCTTCATGCGGACTGAACAAATTATTTGTCTTAATCGCGACGGAGGTAAAGGCGAGGATTGTGGCCACGTAAAATCGATTAAAGCCCCCCAGTGGAATTCGTTTCCGCTGATCCTTCCAAGGCGGTTCTTCTGCCGTGGTTTATTTTTGTCATGGTTTGTCTTTGGGTGTTTGTGTCGCTCATATTATTTTATTTTGGATAGCCTATTGGCCATTTTGTGGGAAAGTAACTGTCGTTTTGGCTTTCCGCTGTTGGTGTTTCCGTTGGAGTATGTTGCTTAATGTGTTGTGTTTATTTCCCTTTGGTGTCTCTGATGGAAGCTGTGGGTTAATTGTATCAATTCCTGATCATTGCCTCTACTTCTAGTGTCAATATTAATAAATCATTCCCATATCTTGAAGTCGTCCCAAAGGCTTTAATGATTTCAGATTGGTTTTTAACGGAAAGGGACATCATGAAGTCTCTTTAATAACAAAACAAGAACAGAACAGCCACAAGGGGTGCGTAATTTGTACCCATCGGGATATCCACAACTTGTCTAAATAACTTTAGTACCAAATCTTATGTAAATATTGTCAAATAGGAAAATGAGAGCTTCATACACTTACTGTCATGGCCATAAAGTATAATTTTATGCTCTTCAGAAGTGAAAAAGCATTTCTTACATTACACGCACGATAGAGGGAGTCTTCCCTATGAATTGTGCATTCAATTAAATCATTAATTTAAAGTTTTTCTTCTATAAGATTATGAGGAAGTGTAGTGTAAAGGGTGGAAAAAACATAACTAGACAGACTTGAATCACGCAAACGTCTTGATTTTAATTAATTTTAAACTTCATTATAATTTTATACAGACCAAAACAGATTTCTCCCTGATCTTCCAAAAGTTTTTTCGCAATATTTAATCACATGTTTTTGATGGCATGTAGGAAAACATGTCCATGTGAAATAATGGCGTCCAACATGGTGTCAGAAATGACATATATTAGTTAAAATGATACCATCTTTCTTATTTCTGCTTTTAACATATATTGTGGGGCCTCGTAAGAACCGCATCAATGATGATTGTGGGTGTTCATTAGAAACGCCTCAATGAGGCGGTTCTAACGCGTACGCACAATGTGTTTTGAGCAAAAAATAAGAAAGATAATATACACACCCGTAAACTCCATTTTTCTCTGTATAAAGTTGGGTGTAGTAGGGTAACAGTTTCACGGACTTGTTATCATAATGCAGTAAAACATGAAGTTAATAATTTGGAGGGTTCAGTGGTGGTACAAAAGCTTGAATTTGCAATAAACCGTGCTTTGTATGGTTTTTTATTGAGTTTAGGTAACCAAGATAACGTAGGAAGCTTGTACTGGCCTTCTGTAACACATACAGCCAATTTGGTGGCTGGAATATTTATGTGGTCATCAACTAAAGCCCTCTCTATAGCCAAAGGCTGCAGTTCATAGGCCTTAATACCTCCAAGTTCTTGCTGAAGAGTGTTAACATAGTGGAGACGTCAAACAACGATCACATCGTTAGCATCCTTTAGTGGAGACGTCAGACAACGACCACATTGTTAGCAGCCTTATCTGCTGGAGCCAAAACAAACTTAGTTAACCCAATCACGGTTGGCAACTTTGCTTCCCTTGTTAATTGCACGCCGGTGGGTCAGGCCTCAGATTCTATGACGGTTCCAACGTAAACGCTAATTGAGAATTAGAGAGATCTAATTCTTGGTAATTTTGGTTGGTGCCTGATGCTCTGTCTCTGGTCGGGCCCATCGGAGTCTAACTGTTGGTTTTCTTTTGCTCCAGCATTTCAGTGGTTTCTTGCTGTCGAGTCCTCACCGTTGTCTCACCTCTGTGGTTCTTTGATTTTTTGTGTTCACGGAGATGGTGCACGGATGAGTTAGGAGATCTACATGCGGACTGAACAAATTATTGTCTAAATCGCGCGGAAGTAAGGGCGAGGATTGTGGCCACGTAAAATCGATTTAAGCCCCCCAGTGGAAATCTTTCCACTGACCGTTCCAAGGCGGTTCTTCTGTGGCGATTTATTTGTGTTGTTGTTTGTTACTTACTGTGTGTATCACTTGTGTCTTTTAATTTTGGATGGCCATATGGCCATTTTGTGGGAAAGTAACTGTCCTTATGGCCTTCCTTTGTTTAGGTTTCCATTATGGTCTGGTCGCTTAACGTTTGTATTTCTTTCCCTTTGGTGTCTTTGGTGGGTGGAGTAAATCAATTGTATCGATTCCTGATCTTTGTTTTACGTCTACTTCTAATGTAATTCTTGGATACCTAATTTAAGGTGACTTAAAGACATCTTAGGTTTAGGGGGTAATGAGTTCGTATTTCGAGAGTAGAAAGAAATGCGTTTTTGAACTAGTTTCAGAATGCTAAGTTTCCATTCTTTGAGAGCTTTATGCTCAACATAATCTCGATTACGCCATCGATTACCAAATTCATTCGAGGCAGCAGCGATTTCATCTCTACACTTATTAAAATCAATGTTAGAAGGAAATCGATATTTCGGCCCATTAGAAATTATACAGTAAAGAAAAATAAAGCCCAACACACATTTAAATGCAGCTTTTACACAAAAGCTTCAAAAGTTTATGAAGCATACACGTCAGACCTTGCTTGATTTGTCAATTTGTATATTGTAGACCTTAGTAACATTGTTCATGTAAAGTTTTGCTATGTTGATTTGTCATTCTGTAATTTGAAATAATAATTGTATGTGTAGGTTTGCCCCAGTTTGTAACGGTTAATTAACCTAGTTTGCAATCATTTAAAGAGTATGATAGACTCTAGTTACAAACACTCTCATAAAACAAAAACGCATACAAGTAAACACATGAAACAGCCTAATATAGCCGATTTATCGCATTTCTTGTACTAAATGTAGTATTATATGTATGAAAATTACAAAGCAACAACTTCTTACGTGTAAGCCTGCCCAGGAACAGTGTAGATAGGTAAACTGACATGCTAAAAATGACCTAAATAGTGTTGACTGGGCCGTTGAACTCCAATAGAAACAAGCAAACAAAGCAACAACACGTCTTTAGAGCGTAAAATCAATATGGCAGTCAATACGATTCAAATGTCAACTGTAAAGAACGCCATTTATGGAATATACCAAAATATAGAAATATAGAAGTGGAGGCAATGATCAGGAATCTATACAATTAACCCAAAACTCCCATCAGAGACACCAAATGGAATGAAACACAAACATGAAACAACAGACCCAATGTAAACATCAACAGCGGAAAGCCAAAAGGACAGTTACTTTCCCACAAAATGGCCAATAGGCTATCCGAAATAAAATAATATAAGCGACAGAAACAACCAAAGACATAAATAACAAAAATAAATCGCGACAGAAGAACCGCCTTGGAAAGGTCAGCGGAAACGAATTCCACTGGGGGACTTAAAGCGAAATTACGCGGCCACAATCCTCGCCCTTACTTCCGACGCGATTTAGACAAATAATTTGTTCAGTCCGCATGAAGGTCTCCTAACTCATCAATACAACATCTCCGTGAACAGAATTAAAAAAAAAAAACAACCACAGAGATTAAACAACGGTGATGACTCGACAGCAAGAAACCAATGAAATGTCGGAGCAAAAGAAAACCAACAGTTAGACTCAGATGTTCCAAACCAGAGACAGAGTATCAGGCACCAACCAACGTTACATTGAATTATATCGCTCTAATTTTTAGTACGCCTTTACGCTGGAACCGTCATATAATCTGAGGTCTAACCCAACGGCACGCAATTAAAGAGGGAAGCGAAGTTGTCAACCTTAATTGGGTTAACTACCATGCATGCAGTCTGTCGTATAACATTTATGTTGTACCCAATCTTTTTATATCGAAGAATGGTTTTACGAAATTGGGTGCTGAAGTCATTGCGGTTATATTTTTTCTGAATTTATATACTAAGTCCCCATAAAATTCGGGTTCCGATAGACCTTGTCGCAGAAGAGATTTAAGTCCAATATTGAATTTTAAAATCAAATCAGAATGACGTCTATAAAGTTTTAAAAAGGCTTTGTGGCTGCAATGACTTCGGCGCCCAGTTTCGTGTGGTCATTCTTCGGTTTGGAAGGATTGGGTACAACATGGGTGTTGTGCGGCAGGCTGCGTGTATGGTGGTTGGCCCGCTCGCGGTTGGCACCTTTGCTTCCCTCTTTGGTTGCACGCCGATGGGTCAGGCCTCAGATTCTATGACGGTTCCAGCGTAAAGGCTTATTGAGAATAAGAGCGATCTAAATCAATGTAACGTTGGTTGGTGCCTGATACTCTGTGTCTGGTTGGGCCCATCGGGTTCTAGCTGTTGATTTTCTTTTGCTCCGGCATTTCACTGGGTTTTTGCTGTCGAGTCCTCATCATTGTTTCATCTCTGTGGTTGTTTGATTTTTTGTGTTCACGGAAATAATGCACTGATGAGTTAGGAGGCCTCCATGCGGACTGAACAAATTATTTGTCTAAATCGCGAAAGAAGTTAGGACGAGGATTATGGCTACGTAAAATCGATTTAAGCCCCACCAGTGGAATTCGTTTCCGTTGACCGTTCCAAGGCGGTTCTTCTGTCGTTGTTTATTTTTGTTATGGTTTGTCTTTGGGTGTTTGTGTCGCTCATATTATTTTATTTTGGATAGCCTATTGGCCATCTTGTGGGAAAGTAACTGTCCTTTTGACTTTCCGCTGTTGATGTTTCCATAAGGGTCTGTTGTTTCATGTATGTGTTTCTTTCCCTTTGGTGTCTCTAATGGGAGCTGTGGGTTAATTGTATCGATTCCTGATCATTGCTTCCACTTCTATTTTGCGTAGTTTATGGTAACGATAACCCTGAAGTTTAGCCGTTAACCCTGATTAAGAAGTTTAGCCGTTAACAGTTACATGACTACACACTCTGGCAAAGCGAATAAATTGCGAAATATAAACGCCATAGGATGGCGCACGAGGAACATTATCCAAAAAAAAGGAATATTTACAATCTCAAAACAAAATCATCGCGTTTATCGTAAATTCTGCAAGAAAGAAACCCAGCTACAATAGACAGATGTAAATTCAAAAACGGGGCCTCGGTATCAGAAGAATTTGCTTTATTTAACTGAAGTTCTGGGGGGTAAATTTGACTGATCAAACCATCGAAATAGGTATAACTTAGGAATAGGTACATGCCACCGAAACATATCGACTACATTTCATTACCACGTTAATGTAACCGTACATGTTTGACCACAATGTTACAATTGGTTCGTGTGAAACAGTGCGTCAAACTGTAAATGCCAGACCGACGCAAACCCCGACAACTACGCTTATCGGAATCATTGTCGGTCAGAATGCTCTTGTGGTTTATTGCAATTTTAATGTTTAGGCGTTTTCGAAGATCGAAGTACATAGAAAGTGGATAACAAATGTTACTTCAGAAAAACAAAGTGCTGAATCTACAACATATTGGAAACAAATAAAAGGCACTTACTGCTTTCAGCCCGTTTCCCGCAGAGAAGATTTTGTTGTGTCCCGGGAGTCTAGGTAGGAATATGAGAATAGGCGAAACAAGTTATATATAAACAAAATACTATCGCACAAAGTACAGCGCCTTACTTTTCTTTTAAAAATACAATCAGAAAAATATCCCATATCTTACCTGCTGTAACACAAACGCATCGGAATATAACCTTAAAGTCAGGAAATACTCAGGTGCCTAAAGTATACAAAGAGATGCCCAGGGAAAGCAACAATCAAAGAGTACAGCCTAAAAAGGCACCAACAGGAACAGTAACTAACAAGGAGGAAAACACACGAATCACAGACAGCAGAGCAACCGGCTCCCTCTTCCTCACACGTAGCGAGCAAGGTGCCACAGGCACAATTAATGAAAAATAAATAAATAAAAAGAATAAGACGCAACCATAAGCACACACAACATGAAGAGCCCCGTCGGAAAAATCCGACAAATCTACATATAAAATAACAAAATTAAAAAGAGAAACGATCAAGAACTGATACAATCAGATCCCACAACATCACTAGGGAAAAAACAAGGAATGACGATAGTGAACAACACGGATCATAGGTAAACCGAGTCAGCAGCTCTATTCCAAACAGATGGTGACTCAGAATATCCAAACCTAACTAAAATAGGAATATACATAGTAGGTATATATAACCACCGCATTAGAACGGTCAGTAGCGAGAGACATTGAGAGTATCAATCGATTCTATGGTCCCAACCTTCACTCTAGATACTATTATTATTTACAACATGGAACTGGAGGCAATGGTAATGAATCTATACAATTGATCCATTCCTTCTATCAGAGACACCAAAGGGAAAGAAACACAGTTATGAAATAACTAGACCCTAATGGAAACATCAATAGCGGTAAGCAAACAGGACAGATACTTTCCATCAAAATGGTTAGCCAAAACAAAAATGATGTAAGCGATACACACATTCAAAGAGGAGCTATAACAAACATTAAACGCGACAGAAGAACCGCCTTGGAACAGCCATTGAAAAGTATTTCTCTGGAGGCTTAATTTAAAAGCCATTTTACGCGGCTGCAATCCTTGCCCTTACTGTCGTCACGATTTAGACAAATAATTTGTTCAGTCCACATGAAGGCTTCCTAACTCATCAGTGCAGCATCTCCGAGAACAAAAATAAAACAACCACAGAGATGAAACAAAGGTAAGGACTCGACAGCAAGTAATACCTGTAATGCTAGAGCAAAAGAAAACAAATTCTGGTGGGCGCGACCAGACAGAGAGCATCAGGTACCAACAAGCATTACATAAAATTAAATTTTAATTCTTGGCATGCCTTTACGCTGCAACCGTCAAACAATCTGAGGCCTGACCTAACGGCGTGCAATTAAAGAGGGAAGCAAAGTTATCAACCGTGATTGGATTAACTACCATACATGCAGTCTGTCGTATAACATTTATGTTGTACTCAATCCTTCTATATTGAAGAATGATTTTACGAAATTGGGAATAGGAGTCATTGTAAGTATATCTTTTTTTCTGAATTTATGTACTAAGTCACCATAAAGTTCGGGTTCCGATAGACCTTGTTGCAGAAGAGATTTAAGTCCAACATTGAATTTTGAAACTGGAACGTCATCTATAAAACATACAAAAATGCTTCGCGTAGTTAATGATACCGATAACCCTATTAAGATGTTTAGCAGTAAACAATTTTTTACGAGTGTTGAAGTTACATGACTAGACACTGTAGCAAATAAGTATTATTGCGAAATAAAAACGCCATAGTATAACCTCAAAATCAGAATCATCTCGTTTATCATGAATTTTACAGGACTCAAACCCACATATAATGGACAGATGTAAATCGAAAAAACGGGGCATCGATATCAGAATATACTGCTTTATTTAACTGACGTTCCTCGGGGGGGATATGACTGATCAAACCATCGAAATAGGTATTGTCAATATTTAATTAATCATCCAAATATCTAGAAGTCGAGCTATAGGCTTTGCATATTGGCCATTTTGTGGAAAAGTAACTGTTCTTTTGGCTTTCTGCTGATGATATTTCCATTGGGATCTAGTTTTTATGTTTGTGTTTATTTCATTTGGTGTCTCCGATGGGAGCTGTGGCATAATTGTATCGATTCCTGATCATTGCCTTCACTTCTGTTTTTCAATGGTTGGTTTTCAACGGAAAGGGGCAGCATGCCGTCTCTTTCATAACAAAAGAAGACCAGATCAGCCCCAAGGGGTGCGCAATTCGTACCAATTGGAATACCCACAATTTTGTCTTAGAAGACTTAATTGTATCAATTCCTGATCTTTGTTTTACTTCTACTTTTATTATGAAATCTTATGTAAATTTCTTCAAGTAAAATGATGCGAGCTACACACACTTTCTGATATGACCATACTGTATAATTTTTATGCTCTTCAGAAGTGAAAAAAACATTTCTTATTACATGCACGATAGAGGGAGTTTCTCTATGAAATGTCCATTCAATTAAATGATTAAGTTTTTTTTTGTCTTTTTTAAGATAATGAGGTAGCGTGGTAAAATCATAAATAGACATACTTGAAGCACGAACACGTCTTGATTGAAATTTATATAAAACCATATTAGATTTTTTTAGACCAAAACAAATTTCTCTCTGATCTTTCAAAGACAAAAGGTCTCCCCGTACATGCATTAAATGCTCTTATTTTTTCAATCTTCGGGGATTTCAATTACAATCGCTTTTCGCCGTTCCTTTATCTGATATGATTTAGATACTGTTGAAATAGAAGTGGGGGCAATGTTCAGTAATCGATACAATTAACCCACAGCTCCCATCAGAGACACCATAGGGAAAGAAACACAAACATGAAACAACAGACCTTAATGGAAACATCAATAGCGGAAAGCCAAAAGGACAGTTACTTTGCCACAAAATGACCAATAGGCTATCCAAAATAAAATAATATAAGCGACACAAACACCCAAAGACTAACCATAACAAAAATTAACCGCGACAGAAGAACTAACTTGTAACGGTCAGCGGAAACAAATTCGACTTAAGGGCTTAAATCGATTTTTCGTGGCCACAATCCTCGCCTTTACTTCCGTCGCGATTAAGTTTTTTCAGTCCGCATAAAGGCCTCCTAACTCATCAGTGCAACATCTCCGTGAACATAAAAATCAAACAACCAAAGAGATTAAACAACGGTGAGGACTCGACAGCAAGAAACCACTGAAATGCTGGAGCAAACGAAAACCAACAGTTAGACTCCGATGTGCCCAACCAGAGACAGAGTATCAGGCACCAACCAAAATAGGCCTTTACGCTGGAACCGTCATAGAATCTGAGGCCTAACCAACTGGCGTACAATTAAAGAGGGAAACAAAGTTGTCAGCTATGATTGGGTTAACTGCCATGCATGTAGTCTGTCGTATAACATTTATGTTGTACCTAATCTTTTTAAACCGAACAATGATTTTACGAAATTGAGTACTGAAGTCATTACGGATATATATTTTTCAAAATTTATATACTAAGTCACCATAAAATTCGGGTTCCGATGGACCTTGTTGCAGAAGAGATTTAAGTCAAATATTGAATTTTGAAGTTAAATCAGAATGACGTCTATAAAAGTTTGAAAAGCCTTTGCGTAGTTTATGGTACCGATAACCCTTATTAAGAGGTTTAGCTGTTAACAACTTATTACGAGTGTTGAATATGTTCTAGAAAGGGTTATCCTTTTGAAGAAAGAAATACACCACAGAACTGGAAACTATGGAGTGTACATGTTTTCTGGGCCAGACTAGCTAGTTTCGGCCTCATCAGTGACCCTCAAATATTTTCAAAATTCCACAATGGAATCATTGATCCCAAAGGATAAGAAAATATAAACTACACTATGATGTAGGGCAGGGAAACTTTTTACGGCCGCCACACATTCCCAGACACCAGCTGTAGTGACGTTAAATATGTTCTAGAAAGGTTATCCTTTGGAAGCAAGAAATACACCACAGAACTGGAAACTATGGAGTGTACATGTTTTCTGGGCCAGACTAGCTAGTTTCGGCCATTTAGGCCTCATCAGTGACCCTCAAATATTTTCAAAATTCCACAATGGAATATATGATCCCAAAGGACATGAAAATATAAACTACACTTTGATGTAGGACAGGGAGACTTTTTACGGCCGCCACACATTCCCAGACATTCCCACATTTGAAGTCAGTCACATGACTACACACTCTGGCAAATCGAATTAATTGCGAAATATAAACACCATAGGATGGCGCACGAGGAACATCACCATCCAAAAAGGAACCTTTTCAATCTCAAAATCAAAATCATCGCGTTTATCATAAATTTTGCACGGAACAAATCCATCTACAATAGAAAGATGTAAATCCAAAAACGGGGCCTCGGTATCAGAAGAATTTGCTTTATTTAACTGAAGTTCGGGGGGGGGTAAATTTGACTGATCAAACCATCGAAATAGGTAATATCAATATTTAATAAATCATCAAAATATATAGAAGTGGAGCTAAAAGTTTAAATGATTACAGACTGGTTTACAGCAGAAAGGGACATGATGAAGTCTCTCTCATAACAAAACAAAAACAGATCAGCCACAAGTGGTGCGCAAATAAGTACCAATCGGAATACTCACAACTTGTGTAAATAACGTACCAAATCTTATGTAAATATTGTCACTTTCTGACATGACCATAAAGTATTTTTTTTTTTTTTTTTTTGTTCTTCAGTTGTGAAAAACCCATTTCTTACACTAATGCAAGATAGAGGGAGTCTTCCCTATGAAATTTCCATTCAGTTAAATCATTAAGCTTTTAGCTCACTAGAGCCGAAGGCTCCTAGGGAGCTTATAGAATGGCAGACGTCCGTCGTCCGTCCTTGTCAGTCGTCCATCGTCGTCTACACTTTCAAACTGCAATATCTAGGCAACCTGCAGGCTGATTTCAATCAAACTTTATATGTGGTATACACTGGATGGGGGAACAATGACATAGTATGTTTTGTGAGAATCAATTGCAAAGTCTGGTTGCCATGGCAACCATTTACCAACAGGTTTTGCCCTCTCTAGCGCATTCATTTTTGGCCTGGTCTTTCTGAAACTGATATATATTGTAGAGATCAGGGACGGATTCGAAAACGGGCCAGGTCCTATCATTTTTGGTGGAGTTGTGACCCCCTTTAGATTTATGACAGGCATTCTCCATAGGTTTCCATTGCTAACTATTGAAAAATGATTATGACCAGCATAACTCATTCATTTCTGATTGGATCTTCATGAAACTCTGTCAGAGTATTTATCTCTATGAAACCTATGCCAAATTTGAAACTGAGTCATGTCGGGCCCAAAACTATGTCAATAGGCCAAATCTTAGAAAAACCGTGTGTACACTATAGAAGGAACATTTTTATCCAATCTTCATGAAGATTTGTCAGAATATTTATCTTTACAAACTTTAGACTCTAATGGAAACTGGGTCATGTTGGATCAAAAACTAGGTCACTAGGTCAGATCTTAGAAAAATCTTGTGTACACTCTAGAAGGCACATTTTTGATCCAATCTTCATGACACTTTGTCAGAATGCTTATCTTTATGAACTTTAGACTGAAATGGAATCTGGGTCATATTAGGTCAAAAGCCAGGTTACTAGTCAAATCTTAGAAAAAGCTTGTGTACACTCTAGAAGGCTCAGTTTTTATCCAATCTTCATGAAACTTTGTCAGAAATTATATCTTTATGAACTTTAGACTGAAATTGAAAGTGAGTCATTTTGGGTTAAAAACAAGGTCGCTAGATCAAACCTTAAAAAAAAGCTTGTGTACACTCTAGAAGGCACATTTTTTAGATCCAATCTTCATAAAATAAGAATGTCAGAATGTTTATCTATATGCACTTTAGACTAAAGTGAAAACTAGTTTACTAGGTCAAATCTTAGAAAAACCTATGTACACTCTAGAAGGCACATTTTTGATTCTATCTTCATGAAACTTTGGCAGAATGTATATCGCTATGAACTTTAGACCGATGTTGAAACTGGGCCATGTAGGGTCAAAAACTAGGTCACATGTTAAAATATTAGAAAATCCTTGTGTACACTATAGAAGACGCATTTTTGATCCAATCCTCATGAAACTTTGTCAGAGTGTTTATCGTTAATAACTTCAGAATAAAGTGGAAAGTGGGTCATGTTGGGTCAAAAACTAGGTCAATAGGGCAAATCTTAGAAAAAGCTTGTGTACACACTAGAATGCACAGTTTTGATCCAAGGTTCATTAAACTTTATCAGAATGTTTATCTTAATGAACTTTAAATTGAAGCTGAAACTGGGTCATGTTGGGTCAAAAACTAGGTCACAGGGTCCAATCTTAGAAAAACCTTGTGTACACTCTAGAAGATGCATTTTTGATCCAATCTTCATGAAACTTTGTCAGAATGTTTAACTTTAACAACTTTAGTCTCAAGTGGAATATGGGTCATATTGGGTGAAATACTAGGTCACTAGTGCAAATCTTAGTAAAACCTTGTGTACATTCTAAAGGGCACTTTTGCTCCAATCTCCCTGAAACTATGTCAGAATGTATAACTTTATGAACTTGAGACTAAAATGGAAATATGGTCATGTTCGGCAAAAAACTAGGTCACTATGCCATATCTTAGAAAAACCTTGGGTACACTCTCAACGGCACTTTTTTCCTCCAATCTTCATGAAACTATGTCGGAATGTATATTTTAATGAACTTTAGACTGAAATGGAAACAGGGTCATGTTGGGTCAAAAACTAGGTCACTAGGTTAAATCTTAGAAAAGCTTGTGTATACTCTAGAGTACACCTTTCTGATCCAATCTTCATGAAACTTTTTCAGAAAAATTATCTTTATGAACTTTAGAATAAAGTGGAAACTGGGTCATGTTAGGTAAAAAACTAGGTCATTAGGTCAAATCTAAAGAAAAGGTTGTATACACCCTAGAATGCACATTTTAGATCCAATCTTCATGAAACTTTGTCAGAGTGTATATCTTAATAAACCTTAGACTGAAGTTGAAACTGGGTCATGTTGGGTCAAAAACTAGGTCACTACGTCAAATCTTAGAAAAATCTTTGAACACTGTAGACGGCACAGTTTAGATCGAATCTTCATGAAACTTTGTCACAATCTTCGCCCTTGGTTCTGTCGTGGTTTAGAGAAATAATTTGTTCAGTCCGCGTGAAGGATTTCTAACTCATCAGTAGTGGATTTCTAACTCATCAGCCTGCCCAGGAAAAGTGTTATCGGGTAAACTGACCTTTATAGAGTTGACTTGTCTATTAACCTCCAAAACCAACAACTGGTGATCAGAGTCACATGTTTGGTCATGGGGATTGGCAAAAGTCTCATCATGATAACAAGTCCGTGAAATGAACACCCCTCTAAACCCCGCTTAATATAGAGAAAACTGGGGTTTACAGGGGTATCCATTATTTTGCTTATATCTGCTCCTAGACATAGGTTGTTGGTACTTGTTAGAACCGCCTCATTGAGGATGTTTCTAACGAGCACCCACAACCTACGTTTTGAGTATAAATAAAAAATATCACAAATTTTCATCGGGGAAAGCCATTTTGGAGATAAGAAAGAATGCAATATGGCACACGGATGTGTTATCATGTGAACACGTCTGTGAAATAAACACCCCCATAAACCCCACTTTATTTCTGCGCCAAGAAATAGGTTATGGGTACCCGTTAGAACCGCCTCAATGACGCGGTTCTAACGAGCACCCACAACCTATGTTTACAGTATAAATTAGAAATATATCACAGACTTTCATCAGAAACGTAGCCATTTTGGGGATGTGAACAAATGCACTATGTCGCACGGTTGTGTTATCGTAATGTTATCGTAATTATTTGTGAAGATAGAAAATGGATTAATTTGATTCTCTCCTGCAGTTGTCATTGTCAAAGGTACACACCAACCTCCTTATAACACTATTCTTTGATCTCAAAGCAGAATCCATGGCAGTTAAACAACCATGTTATATCCAAACAAAATTAATTGACCATTTACGTATTATGCCCAAAACATTGTGATTAGCTCAACTGAGCACAAAGTGCCCATGGTGAGCTATTGTGATCAGTGAATGTCCGTCGTGCGTCGTCCTGCGTCCCGCGTCAACAATTTGCTTTAAAAGACTACTCCTCCTAAACCATTGGGCCAGCTTCATTTAAACTTAATAGGCAGTGTTGCCTAGGCTACTCTCTACCAAAATAGCTAAAATCGTTCCGCTTGGATAAACAAGATAGCTGCCAGTGCTAAAAAAAACAACAGAAAAATCTTTAAACGACTACCCGTCCCATACCCCTGGGCCAATTTGATTCAAACTTCACAGGAATGTTACCAAAGTGACTCCTTACCAATATAGCTAAAATCGTTCTGCTCTAACAAACAAGATGGCCACCATAGCTAATAATGGAAAAAAAATCTTTAAACGACAACTCCTCTTGTACCCTTGGGCCAATTTCATTCAAACTTCATGGAAATGTTGGTTAGGTGACCCTCTACCAAAATAGCTAAAACGGTTTTGCTCTGATGAGCAAACTGGCCACCATAGCTAAAAATAGAAAAACATCGTAAATTTGCTTCAAACGCGAACACCTCCTTAAACCTTTGACTAATCTGATTCAAACTTCACAGGAATGTTACCTTGGTGACTCGCAACCAAAATAGTTAAAATAGTTCCGCTCTGATGAACAAGATGGCCACCAAAGCTAAATATAGAACACTCTTCAAACAACAACTTCTCTTGTACCCTTGGGCCAATTTCATTCAAACTTCATAGGAATGTTGCTTACATGACCCTCTACCAAAATAGCTAAAACAATCCCGTTCTGATGAGCAAAATGGCCGCCATATCTAAAAATAGAACAACATCGTAAATTTGCGTCAAACGCGAACTTCTCCTAAACCCTTGGACCAATTTGATTCAAACTTCACAAGAATGTTGCCTAGGTGACACCCTGCCAAAAGAGCTAGAACCATTTTGCTCGGTCACAAGAGTTAAAAATAAAATGTACTAGAGACAGTGACTTTCAGGTGAGCGAATCAGGGCCATATGGGCCCTCTTGTTCTTTTAAAAGATTATGAGGAAGTGTAGTGTAAAGGGTGGAAAAATCATAAGTAGACAGGCTTATGGGTATTCCGATGGGTACTAATTGCGCACTACTTGTGGCTGATTCTTTTTTTTTGTTTTGTTATGAGAGAGACTTCATGATGTCCTTTTCTGCTGAAAACCAGTCTGAAATCATTGAAGCTTTTAGTTCCACGTCTAGATATTTAGATGACTTATTAAATATTGATAATACTTATTTTGATGGTTTGGTCAGTCAGATTTACCCCCCAGAACTTCAGTTAAATAACGCAAATTCTTCTGATACCGAGGCCCCGTTTTTGGATTTACATCTATCTATTGTAGATGGGTTTGTTGCGTGCAAAATTTATGATAAACGCGATGATTTTGATTTTGAGATTGTAAATTTTCCTTTTATGAATGGTGATGTTCCTCGTGCGCCATACTATGGCGTTTACATTTCGTAATTAATTCGATTTGCCAGAGTGTGAAGTCATCTAACTGACTTCAACACTCGTAATAAATTGTTATCGGCTAAACTTCTTAATCAGGGCTATAGGTACCATAAACTACGCAAGGCCTTTTCAAAATTTTAAAGAGGTCATTCTGATTTAATTTCAAAATTCAATATTTGACTTGAATCTCTTCTGCAACAAGGTCTGTCGGAACCCGAATTTTATGGTGACTAAGTATATAAATTCAGAAAAATATAACCGCAATGACTTCAGCACCCAATTTCGTAAAATCATTCTTCGATATAAAAAGATTGGGTTCAATATAGATGTTATACGACAGACTGCATGCATGGTAGTTAACCCAATCACGGTGGACAGCTTTGCATCCCTTCTTAATTGCACGCCGGTGGGTCAGGCCTCAGATTCTATGACGGTTCCAACGTAAAGGCTTACTGAGAATTAGAGAGATATAATTCAAGGTAATGTTGATTGGTGCCTGATGCTCTGTGTCTGGTCGGGCTCACCGGAGTCTAACTGTTGGTTTTCTTTTGCTCCAGCATTTTAGTGGTTTCTTGCAGTCGAGTCCTCACCCTTGTTTCATCTCTGTGGTTGTTTGATTATTTGTGTTCACGGAGATGTTGCACTGTTGAGTTAAGACGCTTTCATGCGGACTGAACAGATTATTTGTCTAAATCGCGACGGACGTAAGGGCGAGGATTGTGGCCACGTAAAATCGATTTTGGCCCCCCAGTGGAATTCGTTTCCGCTGACCGTTCCAAGGCGGTTCTTCTGTCGCGGTTTATTTATGTTTATGGTTTGTCTTTGGGAATTTCTGTCGCTTATGTTATTTTATTTTGGATAGCCTGTTGGCCATTTTGTGGGAGTAACTGTCCTTTTGGCTTTCCGCTGTTGGTGTTTCCATTAGGGTCTGTTGTTTAATGTTTGTGTGTCTTTCCCTTTGGTGTCTCTGATGGGAGCTGTGGGTTGATTGTATCGATTCCTGATCATTGCCTCCACTTCTCTTTTGAAGCGCGAACATGCCTGGAGTATAATTTATTTAAAACTTCATTAGAATTTTTTATAGACCAAAACAGATCTTTCGAAGACTTTGTCGCAATATTTTATCACATGTTTTTGGTAGTGTAAAATATGAAGTTAATAATTTGGAGAATTCAGTGGAGGTACAAGCGCTTGAATTTGCAATACACTGTGCTTTGTATGGTCTTTTATGAAGTTTAGGTAACCATTATAACGTTGGAAGCTTGTCTTGACCTTCAGTAACACAGACAGCAAACTTTGCGGCTGAATGACAAATGTGGTCATCAAATAAAGCCCTCTCTACAGCTAAAGGCTGAAGTTCATAGGCCTTAGTACCACCAAGTTCTATTGTTTGTTAAAAGTGCTTCAGTTTAGCACTGTAGCTTTGCGGTCCTGATGTCCACAAGATTATCATAGATGCGTGTGGATTTAAGTAAGGTCTCTCAGATAGTAGTTGATAGATCGATTCCTGATCAATGCTACCACTTCTAACGTCGGGGTGCTGTTAATGGAAACTTATCAGTGAACCACAGGCTCGGCTTATGTGCGGAGAATTGGACGGCAGTCTGGACTCCGACCAGATGTCAGATACAGTGGCGTCTGATCGGGGCCCACACTTTTAGTGTCAAATATAACAAGGACACTTCCTGTTAGCTTGTGTTTTTACTTTAGCACAAACAGCTTTGCGTCACTGATGTCCAAGTAATCATCACTGATATGAAGGGAATAAAAAATCGTATGTCGGACGGTGGCCGCGTCATTGGGGCAACTCGTAATTTGAAACAAATTATTTTTGAAATTACGAAAAAACGCCTACCCCAAAAACCTTAAATATTTTTATCACCAAATATGAAAAATATCGGATGTTAAAGTCTGATATTTTCCATGTACTCTGCTCCGAACAGGGATTGAGGTGCTTGCTGAAGTCGCCTTACCCCTTTTTGTGGCTTTTGACGGAAATAGTTGAAGTGATGTACATCCCTGTAAGCCCCAGTTACAATATAAAGGTCAGGTTTGGGTGTGTCAATTTATACGGGCGTGTTTTCGTGATGGATGTCCGGAGATGTTATACTCCAGTCACTAAGTATGCTAATGATACGGGTTCAGCCTAATACCCAGCAGAATACATGTTATTTCTTTCACTTTCTACGTCTCTTTCTATTGGCAAGCATCCCTGATAAGTTGATAAATAATTCTAAACATGGATTTATCTGTCTGTTCTTATAACGTCTGAGGTCTAGGTCAAAAAGTAAAAGAACAAAAAAATTCAAGTTTTTTTAGAAAAAACAAATTAACGTCTGTTTCTTGCAGGAAACACATTCGAAACCAGAAGTTGAAAGTCAGTGGACCAAAGAATGCTGTAAATATGATATTTATTTTAGTGGAAAAAGTAGTTCTAGCGGTGGTATAAGCATCTTGTTGGATAAATCCCTAAAGTTTACAATTGTTTATCATAAAGAAATAATTCCTTGCAACATTCAGGCACTAAAGCTCAGTATAAATGATCAGGACATAGTATTCCTAAATTTATATGGTCCAAACAATGACGACGCAACTTTTTTTGAAACTTTGTATGAGTTTTTAGGACAGAATGAAGATGAAGGATTTATAATTGGTGGAGATTTTAAGACTGTTTTAGACCCGCTTATGGATAAATTTTGGGAGACCTTGGGAACTCATAAAAAAAGGTCGTGAAAAGATACATTCAGTTTTTAACACTTTTGAACTCGCTGACATATGGCGTACAAAACATCCTGACTTGAGAACATATACATGGCATTCAGCTAGTAACGCAATAATATTTTCGAGACTTGACTATTTTCTAGTATCTTGTTCCTTTCTTAATCAAATAGGTGATTGTAAAATTCTACCAGGATTTATGTCAGACCATTCATTAGTAAAGGTTGACATACAATTTAACCCGTTTGAACGTGGAAAGGGTTATTTTAAATTGAATAATAATATAGGGAAGTAATACGTAAAGCCATAAATGATACAGTCGAATTAAAAACACAAGCCAACCCTAACACATTGTGGGAAATTATCAAGGGATCAATTAGAAATGAAACAATAAAATATGCTGCTCAGAAAAAGAAAGAAAATAATACAAGAGAAAAACAACTAATAAAGATTAAATATGTTAAAAAATAGTTTAACAAATAATACTGATAAAGAAGAATTACTTAAATTAAAAGAAAAAGAACAAGAATTAGAAATCTTGTATGGATCGGAAATTAAAGGTATATCATTAGAGCAAAAGCAGAATATATAGGTGGGGGTGAAAAAAATACAAAGTATTTTGCAAATTTAGAGAAAAAAAGATCCCTTGCTAAAACAGTATATCGATTAAACAAGAATGGAAATATATTAACTAATCGTTCGGATATAATGACAGAATTAAGGGTACACTATGAGAAGATGTACTCAGAAGAAAACATTGACATTAATAAATTTAATAAATTAAAAGATAACATAACAAATAAATTGAATGTTGATGATAAGGAAAGTATTGAAGGACATCTAACAGAATATGACTGTTTATGTGCACTTAAGGAAATGAAAAATAATAAAAGCCCCGGTTCAGACGGTCTAACAACATAATTTTATAAATTGCTTTGGAACGATATTGAGTCATATTATGTCAAATCTTTCAATTATTCTTTCGATCATGGTAGTTTAACAGTCTTACAAAAACAGGGAATTATATCTTTAGTACAAAAAAAAAGGATAAAGACATTCACAATTTAAGTAATTGGCGTCCTTTAACCTTACTAAATACAGATTATAAAATTGCAACAAAGGCAATTGCAAACAGGATAGAGAATATTTTATCGAATATTATTGATAGTTCACAAACAGGGCTTATAAAAGAAAGGTATATAGGTGAAAAGTTTAGACTTATCCAGGAAACCATTGGAAAATGAAAATGTACCAGGATTATGATTTTTTTGCAGATTTTGAAAAAGCTTTTGATAGCGTCAGTCATGCATTCATTATAAATTGTTTAGATTGTTTTAATTTTGGCCCAGACATTATAAATTGGGTGAAATGATTTATTATCAAGCTAATAGTTGTGTGCTGAGTGCGAGATATATGTCTGTTTTTTTTTTTTCCTGTAAATAGGGGTGTAAGACAGGGATGTCCTTTATCACCGTATCTTTTTATTTAATGTATTGAAATTTTATCAGCGACAGTATCAAAGGACCCCGATATCACAGGAATAAAGGTAAATGATAAAGAATTTCGAAGTTCCATGTTTGCAGACGATGCGACATTTGCATTAGACGAATCTCTTAAATCATTTCAGAGACTTGTAAACATCTTAGAAGAGTTTAAACAAATTTCGGGATTGACACTTAACGTTAATAAGACAGTCATCCTGCGAATAGGTTCCTTACGACATTCAAATATCCACCATCTAAAACACATGAAATTTGCTTAGTCCTCGGAGACTGCAAAAACTTTAGGAATGGTATTTTCAAATGAAAAATCAAGACTTCTAGAAAATAATTTGATACCAAAACTAAATGACTTCGTTAACTGCCTAAAACGCTGGAATCACAGAAAATTGTCCTTAATGGGAAAAGTAACAGTAGTTAAAACATTTGCAATACCAAAACTTATTTATCCGTTAACAGTTCTAATTGATCCGCCGTTAGAAATAGTTAATACTATTAAGTCGGAAATATTTAAATTTATATGGGATTCGAAACCGAATAAAATAAAACGTTCTATCTTATTTCAAGATTATAAAAATGGGGGACTTAGGCTTACAAGTTTAGATTATTCTATCAAATCTCTTAAAGCAGGGTGGATGAGACGTATTTTTGATGAAAAAAAATAAAGGTATATGGAAAGAATATTATTTAGAAAAAATAAATGCATATGGTGGAAAATTAATTTTAGAAAGTAACCTTAATGCTCAAGATTGTGACCAGATTGCACGCGGAAACCCTTTTCTTTTAAATGTTCTTACAGCATGGTGCAACATTAATTACACGAAAGAAACAAATAACATCTCTAAAGAAATCATATGGAATAATTCCCATATCAAAATTGGAAATAAAGTACAGTTTGACAAAAATTGGTATGATGAGGGAATAAAATTAATAGAACATATTTACGATTTTAGAGCAAGAAGTTTCTACACATTTGAACAGATTCAAAATATGTATAATATAACAAATAGCGATTTTCTTAAATATCATCATCTAGTGGCCAATATAAAACAAGAATGGAAAAAACATGTTGAAAACTGAGGATTGCAATATTATCAGCTCTGGAAACAGGGCTTTTCAAATTATTACACAAAAGAAATCATCAGTTAATAAATTCTTATATAACATGCAGTTTAAGGTTGAAAGTATACCACACATAAAAGTTGAAGAAAAATGGGCCATCGATTTTCCAGAAAATGACTCAAATTGGTCTCATATATATCAAATGAGCTTTAAAAGAACAATTGATGTAAAGTTGAGAACTTTTCAATACAAATATATTATGAGAATAATTCCAAACAATAAATATCTTTTCAAATGCAAACTTTCGTCGTCCGTGCTTTGTGATTTTTGCTTAATGTACGAAGAAAGCAGTATTCACCTATTCTTGGAATGCTGGTTTGTTCAAAAATTGTGGTCTAACATTTAAAACTTTCTAACGTCAAACAGTATACTATCTTAACATAAGTATTGACTATACAGGAAAATTAAAAAATTCTGTCTTTAATTTCGTCATTCTGCTGGCAAAATAATATATTTTTTCCGCGAAATATAAACAAAGTTTACCAAACATCGATGCCATTTTTCTATTAATGGAAAAATCTAAAGAGTTTGAAAAATATATAGCTTTTTCCAGTGGTAGACTGGAAGTTCATGACAGAAAATGGCGAATGCTTCGCGTGTAATTAAATAATTGTATACTTAATTTAAAACGCATAATAATTTACTTCTCTCGGAAAAGCAACTTAGACAAGTCCCATTAATATATTAAAGGACAAGTAATATAATTATGTATTTTAATCCAGCGGTTTTTTTTTTCTTTTGTGTATTTCTTTTTTTCTTTTAATTTATTTTTTTTTTTTTTTTTTATAATAAAATAACTGAAACGACCATTGAAAACAAAAAGAAATTCAAACAAACAAAACTGTTTTCATTCTTTTCTCAGAAAATATTATCATCTAGATATCTATCTTGTATCATGGATGCTTGCGTGTTGTGTGATGGATGCTTGCGTGTTGAGTGTGTGTGTGTATGTGTGTATGTATGTGTGTGTGTGTGTGTGTGTGTGTGTGTGTGTGTGTGTGTGTGTGTGTGTGTGTGTGTGTGTGTGTGTGCATGTGCGGTGTATATGAGTTTGGATGTGTGTTTGTCTCTTTTCTATCTCGCTTTATTTGTCTTATTTTGTTTTCACTATTAAGCCTGGCAGTCCGAAATTACAATGGATGTTGTCATGTTGTTGTAATTAACAGAATTATTCATTTTTGCTTTTAAAATGGTATAGATATTTTAAATAAAAATTACATGTTAAGAACATATTTCATTATAAAATATTTATATTATTTTTGTAACAAAACTGTTTTTGAAGCATTAATGTGTACTCTATGTTTGCAATTCCATGATATGCATGTATTGTGATGTCTGATTGGAAGCCTCCATAAAGAAATAAATTACAAAAAAAGTTCTTTCTGAAGAGTTTTAACATAGTGAAGCCGTCAAACAACGACCCCAATTTTATCGGCCCTATCAGCTGGGCCAAAACAAACTTCCTATTCAATTCTTGAATACCTAGATTAAGGTGACGTAAAGAAGTCTTAGGTTTAGGAGGTAATAATAAAAATCAAAAATGAGTTCCTTTAAGAGCATGAAACATTCACAGGAAAGTTCGTTTTTTGCGAATAAAAAGAAATGCGTTTGTTCACTAATTTCAGAATGCTAAGTTTCCATTCTTTAAGAGCTTTATGCTCAACATACTCTCGTTTACACCATCGATTACCAAATTCATCCAAGGCAGCAGCGATTTCATCTCTACATTTATTGAAATCAATTTTAGAAGGACATCGATATTTCGGTCCTTTAGAAATTATATTACGTATCCTAGAATCAAGAATAATTTTTCAATTGTCAGTAATAATATGACCAGCACCAGGATAGCAATACACTTTTTCAATCACATGTATCAGAAGTGTAAGTGTCAATATCAAGATCAGAAACATGTTTATTTAAATTAAAAATGATAGACCTAACAGGTTTATTGTATTTATAGCAAATTATGTTAATGGATGAAATAACCGAACTGTCCCGGAAGATACTAGGTAAATCTATAAAATCAAAACCCTTATTAATGAAGTATATTTTGATGTAATGACGTTTGTGATTAATTTCAGAATCGATGAATGGGCGAAGAGCATGCTGAGTATAACCTCTAGTTAAAAAAGCAGCGTCGTAGAACTGATTAGAACTATCGTAGAATATATTCGCCTCGGTATCCGGAATCTGTAATACAGAAATGGGTAATGAACTTAGAAAAGCAAGCATTGGGTGGCGTCCATGATTCAATAATATTATGTAAAGACACTTCAGCCTGGTATTGTTTCTTTTAAAAGCACGTAATTTACGTTTATAATTTCCATTTTTTCTGGTGCTGTGCGATCTTATTTTACGCTTTCGACAGTCCAGAAGCGAGAAAATATCAGAGTCGGGCATTTTAGATATATTACCCTTATGATAAATGTTGTCATTAAAGCCCAATGGAAAAGGTGTCTGTAATAATTTAATCCATTTTAATTCAGTTTCTTGCCGTTTAATAAATTTAAACCTAGCTGTAGAATTTTAAATGGCAGACGCTTTTTTGTAGTTAACATTTCCGAAGTGACATGTTTGTTTGATTTGAGGTTTAACGTTCCCGCCAATTTTGTGGGACTTTTACCCGACATTGAGATGAAATGACATCTCAAGCCCTTTCGCCCAATGAAACAAATAGGGTTTATATTCATGGGCGGTCCGACTCGCACTCCATTGCCTGGGCAGGCTTAGATCCTCTAAGCGGTTTACTAGTACTCGTGTGCGGGCGGTTTCAGCTCTGCGTGGAAGCATCATGCAGCCTATCTATTTCTTCAAGTCCCGATTGGCGGGGGCTACCGATTTGACATGTAGGTCTACGGATTTGATATTTGTAATAGTCTGACATACTGCAAATTGTTCAATGCAGTACGTCGGGCAAACTAATCGTATGTTAAAAACAAGTTGTTTGACGGCTCCACTATGTTAATACTCTTCAGCAAGAACTTGGTGGTGCTAAAACCTATGAACTGCATTCTTTGGCTGTAGAGAGGGCTATAATTGATGACCACATTTGTCATTCAGCCACCAGGTTTGCCGTATGTGTAACAGAAGGCAAAGACAAGCTGCCTACGCTATATCGGTTACCTAAATTTTAAAAAGACCATGCAAAGCATGCTACACTGGTTACCAAAACTTCATAAAGACCTTACAAAGCACGGTTTATTGCAAATTCTAGCTCTTGCACTACCACTGAACTTTCTAAATTATTAACTTCCTGTCTTACTGCTATTAAAACTCATGCGATTTAATATTGTGATAAAGTCTTTGAAAGATCAAGAAGAAATCTGTTTTGGTCTATAAAAAATTCGAATGAGGTTTTAAATAAATTGAAATCCAGACATTTTCGTGCTTCAAGTCTGTCTACTTACGATTTTTCCACCCTTTTACACTACACTTCCTCATAATCTTATAAAAGAAAAGCTTAATGATTTAATTGAATGGGCTTTTCACAGAGAAGATTCTCTCTATCTTGCATGTAATGTCAGAAATGCATTTTTCACTTCTAAAGAGCATAAGAATTATACACTTTGGTCATGCCAGAAAGTGTGTGATGCCCTCACCTTTCTACTTGACAATATTTATATTAGATTCGGTACTAAGTTATTTAGACAAATTGTGGGTATTCCGATGGGTACGAATTGCGCACCTCTTGTGGCTGATCTGTTCTTGTATTGTTATAAAAGAGACTTCATTTTGTCGCTTTCCATTGATAACCAAACTGAAATTATTGAAGCTTTTAGCTCCACTTCTAGATATTTAGATGATTTATTAAATATTGATAATACATATTTCGATGGTTTGATCAGTCAGATATACCCCTAGAACTTCAGTTAAATAAAGCAAATTCTTCTGACACCGAGGCCCCGTTCTTGGATTTACATCTATCTATTGTAGATGGATTTGTTTCGTGCAAAATTTATGATAAACGCGATGACTTTGATTTTGAGATTGTAAATTTTCCTTTTTTGGATGGTGATGTTCCTCGTGCGCCATCCTATGGGGTTTATATTTCGCAACTAATTCGATTTGCTAGAGTGTGTAGTCATGTATCTGACTTCAATACTCGTAATAAATAAATAACGGCTAAACTCCTTAATCAGGGTTATCGGTACCATAAACTACGCAAAGCCTTTTCAAAATTTTATAGACGCCATTCTGATTTAATTTCAAAATTCAATCTTGGACTAAAATCTCTTCTGCAACAAGGTCTATCGGAACCCGAATTTTATGGTGACTTAGTATATAAATTCAGAAAAATAATTAACCGCAATGACTTCAGCACCCAATTTCGTAAAATCATTCTTCGATATAAAAAGATTGGGTACAACATTGATGTTATACGACAGACTGCATGCATGGTAGTTCACCCAATCACGGTTGGCAACTTTGCTTCCCTCTTTAATTGCACGCCGGTGGGTCAGGCCTCAGATTCTATGACGGCTCCAAAGTAAAGGCTTATTGAGAATTAGAGAGATTTAATTCAAGGTAATGTTGGTTGGTGCCTGATGCTCTGTCTCTGGTCGGGCCCATCGGAGTCTAACTGTTGGTTTTCTTTTGCTCCAGCATTTCAGTGGTTCCTTGCTGTCGAGTCCTCATCGTTGTCTCACCTCTGTGGTTCTTTGATTTTTGTGTTCACGGAGATGTTGCACTGATGAGTTAGGAGGCCTTCATGCGAACTGAACAAATTATTTGTCTAAATCGCGACGGAAGTAAGGGCGAGGATTGTGGCCACGTAAAATCAATTTAAGCCCCCCAGTAGAAATCATTCCACTGACCGTTCCAATGCGGTTCTTCTGTGGCGGTTTATTTATGGTGTTGTTTGTTACTTACTGTGTGTATCACTTGTGTCTTTTTATTTTGGATGGCCATATGGCCATTTTGTGGGAAAGTAACTGTCCTTATGGCCGTCCTTTGTTGAGGTTTCCATGATGGTCTGGTCGCTTAATGTTTGTGTTTCTTTCCCTTTGGTGTCTTTGATGGGTGGAGTAAGATAATTGTATCGATTTCTGATCTTTGTTTTACTTCTACTTTGATTGTATCACCACTGAACTTTCCAAATTATTAACTTCATGTTTTACTGCCATCAAGACACATGTGATAAAATATTGCGACAAAGTATTTGAAAGATCAGGGAGAATTCAGTTTTGTTCTATAAAAATTATAATAAAGTTTCAAATAAACTGAAAGGCAGACGTTGTCATGCTTAAAATATTTCTATTCATGATTTTCCAACCTTTAGACCGCACTTCCACATAATCATGTGATCTTATAAAAGAACAACTTAATAATATAACTGAATGGACGTTTCATAGAGAAAACTCCCTCTATCTTGCATGTAATGTAAGAAATTCTTTTTTCACTTCTGAAGAGCATACAAAATATACTTAATGACCATGTCAGAAAGTGTGTGAAGCTCTCACCTTTCTTCTTGACAATATTTACATAACATTTGGTACTAAGTTATTCGGACAAGTTGTGGGTATAACAATGGGTACCAATTGCGCACCCCTTGTGGCTGATATGTTCTTGTTTTGTCATGAAAGAGACTTCATGATCTCTCGTTCCACTGAAAACCAATCTAAAATCATTGAAGCCTTTAGCTCGACTTCTAGATATTTGGATGATTAAGTAAATATTGACAATACCTGTGGTTTGATTAGTCAAATTTAGCCTCAGAACTTTAGTTAAATAAGGCAAACTCTTCTGATTACGAGGTCCTATTTTTAGATTTAAAACTATGTATTGTAGATAAGTTTAATTCCTGCAAAATTTATGATGATTTTGATTTTAAGATTGTAAATTTTCCTGCCTTGGATGTTGATGTTCTTCGTGTGGCATCCTATGGCGTTTATATTTCACGATTAATTCGGTTTGCCAGAGTGTCCATCATGAAACTGACTTCAACACATGTAATAAATTGATTACTGCTAAACTTCTTAATCAGGGTTATCGGTATCGTTAACTACGATAAGCCTTTTAAAATTTTTATAGACGTCCTTTTGATGTTGGACTTAAATCTCTTCTGCAACAAGGTCTATCGGAACCCGAATTTAAGGTGACTTGAAAGTTTGTGTGTGCTGTATAATTGTAATGACCTCAATTTGATATAAAAAGATTGGGTGATGCAACATAGATGTTATACGAGAAACTGCATGCATGCCATTTAACCCAATCAAGGTTGACACTTTTGCTTCCCTCTTTAATTGCACGTCGGTGGGTGAGGCCTCAGATTCTATGACGCTTCCAGCGTAAAGGCTTACTGAGAATTAGAGAGAATTTGATTTAAGGTCATGTTGGTTGGTGCCTGATGCTCCGCCTTTTGTCGGGCCCATCGGAGTCTAACTGTTGGTTTTCTTTTGCATTTCAGTGGTTTCTTGCTATAAACTCCTCACAGCTGTTTTATCTCTATGGTTGTTTGATTTTTTTGTTCTCGGAAATGTTGCACTGATGAGGAAGAAGGCCTTCATGCGGACTGAACAAATTATTTGTCTTAATCGCGACGGAAGTCAGGGCAATGAATGCGGCCGCGTAAAATGGATTTAAGGCGAAGGCTTTAGAGAGGGCAATTGCAGTATGTCGGGCAAACTAATCGCATGTTAAAAACACTATTTAAACGAACACTATCATAGAATTAGTAAGCCTAAAAAACTGACATTTTCTTGTACCGCCATTTCAGACGTACAGGTCATTCTATAAAAGATATTTCTATACAGCCAGTGGAAAATATTTATTATGATTCAAATTCTACAGCTTGGTTTAAAATTATTTAACGACATGAAACTGAATATTTTTAAAATGGGTAAAATTATTACAGACATCTTTTCTATTGGGCTTTAATTACAACATTTGTCATGAGGGTGATATATCTAAAATGCCCGACTTCTGGACTAACGAAAGTGTAAAACTAGATCGTACGGCACAAGAAAAAATGGTAATTATAAACGTAAAGTATGTGATTTTAAAAGAAACAATACCAGAATTAAGTGACTGTCCATTATATTATTGAATCATGGACGCCACCCAATGCTTGCTTTTGTAAGTTCATTACCCATTTCTGTATTACGGATTCTGGATACCGAGGCGAATAAATTCTACGAGAGTTCTAATCATATCCGACGCTGCTCTTTTAACCAGAGGTTATATTCAGCATGCTCTGCATCCTTCCATCGATTCTGAAATTAATCACAAACGTCATTACATCAAAATATCCTTCATTAATAAGGCTTTGAATTTTATAGATTTACCTACTACTCTATCATTTTTAATTTCAATAAACTTGTTTCTGATCTTGATAATACTTCTTATACATGTGATTATAAAAATTCAGTGTATTGCTGTAGAGAGGGCTTTAGTTGATAACCATATTTGTCATTCAGCCACCAAGTTTGCTGTCTTTCCCTTTGGTGTCTTTGATGGGTGGAGTAAGTTAATTGTATCGATTCCTGATCTTTGTTTTACTTCAACTTTACAGAATGCCAAGACAAGCGTTCTACGTTATATTGGTTACCTAAACTTCATAAAAGACCATAGAAAGCACAGTTTATTGCAAATTCAAGCTCTTATACCACCACTGAACTCTCCAAATTATTAACTTCATGTTTACTGCCATAAAAAACATGTGATAAAATATTGCGACAAAGTCTTCGAAAGATCAGGTAACAATCAGTTTTGGTCTATAAAAATTCTAATAAAGTTTTAATTAAATTGAAATCCAGGCGTTTTTGTGCTTAGAGTCTGTCTACTTATGATTTTTCCATCCTTTACACTACACTTCCACATAATGTTCTAAAAGAAACAACTTAATGGTTTTATTGAATGGGCATTTCATAGGGAGGATTCCCTGTATCTTGCATGTAATGTAAGAACTGATTTTTCACTTCTGAAGAGCCTAAAAATTATACTTTTTGGTTATGTCAGAAAGTGTATGATGCTCTCACCTTTTCTACTTGACAATATTTACATAAGATTTGATACTAAGTTATTTAGACAAGTTGTGGGTAATCCGATGGGTACATATTGCGCACCACTTGTGGCTGATCTGTTTTGTTATGTTATGAGAGAAACTTCATGATGTCCCTTTCTGCGGAAAACCAGTCTGAAATCATTGAAGCTTTTAGCTCCACTTCTAGAAATTTGGATGATTTATTAAATATTGATAATACCTATTTCGATGGTTTGATCAGTCAAATTTACTCCCCCTCCCCAGAACTTCAGTTGAATAAAGCAAATTCTTCTGATACCGAGACCCCGTTTTGGATTTACATCTATCTATTGTAGATGGGTTTGTTTCTTGCAAAATTTATGATAAACGCGACGATTTTGATTTTAAGATTGTATTTTTTTCTTTTTTGGATGGTGATGTTCCTCGTGTGCCATCATATGGCGTTTATATTTCGCATTTAATTCGATTTTCTAGAGTGTGTAGTCATGTAACTGACTTCAACACTCTTAATAAATTGTTAACGGCTAAACCTCTTAATCAGGGTTATCGGTACCATAAACTACGAAAAGCCTTTTCAAAAATTTTCAGAGGTCATTCTGATTTAATTTCAAAATTCAATATTGGATTTAAATCTCTTCTGCAACAAGGTCTATCGCAATCCGAATTTTATGTTGACTAAGAAATTAAATTCAGAAAAATATATAACCACAATGACTTCAGCACCCAATTTCGTAAAATCATTCTTCGATATAAAAAGATTGGGTACAACATAAATGTTATAGGACAAACTGCATGCATGGTAATTAACCCGATCACGGTTGATAACTTTGCTTTCCTCCTTAACTGCACGCCGGTGGGCCAGGCCAAAGATTCTATGACGGTTCCAACGTAAAGATAAACGTGGTTGGTACTTGATGCTCTGTCTCTGGTCGGGCCCGACGGAGTCTAACTGTTGGTTTTCGTTTGCTCCAGCATTTCAGTGGTTTCTCGCTGTCGAGTCCTCGTCGTTGTTTCTTCTTTGTGGTTGTTTGATTTTTGTGTTCATGGAGATGTTGCACTGATTAGTTAGGAGGCCTTCATGCGGACTGAACAAATTATTTGTCTTGATTGCGACGGAAGTAAGGGCGAGGATTGTGGATACGTAAAATCGATTTAAGCCCCCAGTGGAATTCGTTTCCGCTGACCGTTCCAAGGCGATTCTTCTGTCGGGGTTTATTTTTGTTATGGTTTGTCTTTGGGTGTTTATATCGCTTATGTTATTTTATTTTGGAAAGCCATATGGCCATTTTGTGGGAAAGTAACTGTCCTTTTGGCTTTCCGCTGTTGGTGTTTTCATTGGGATCTGTTGCTTCGTGTTTGTGTTTCTTTCCCTGTGGTATCTCTTTTGGGGGGCTGTGGGTGGGTTGTGTCGATTCCTGATCATTGCCTCCACTTCTATTATTTAAAAAATGGCGGAGATGTTGCGCTGGTGGGTTTATGGAAGAAAGTCTTCGTGCGGACTACGTGGATTGTTTGTCTTAATCGCGACGAAATTAAGGGCGAGGATTGTGGCCAAGTAAAATCGATTTAAGCCCCCCAGTGGAATTCGTTTCAGCTGACCGTTCCCAGGCGGTTCTTCAGTCGCGGTTTATTTTTGTTATGGTTTGTCTTTGGGTGTTTGTGTCCGTTATATTATTTTAATAGCTCGGCTGTTTTCGAGGAAAACGACGAGGTATTGTCATAGCTCTCTGCGTCGCCGTCGTCTGCGTCGTCGCGCAAAAACTTGGACATTTTGTAATATCTCTGTCATTACTGAACATATTTACTTGAAACTCGGACTAGTTGTTTATTATGAAAAAGGGAACTCATACCAATAGGTGATGGAACCCTCAAAATATTTTTAGCACAGTTATGTCCCCTTTTCTGCTTAGAATTTTTGCAGCCGAGCGTTGGCACCCGCATGCGGTGCTCTTGTTTTGGATAGCCTTTTTGCCATTTTCTGGGAAAGTAACTGTCCTTTTGGCTTTCCGCTATTGATTTTTCCATTAGGGTCTGTTGTTTCATGTTTGTGTTTCTTTCCCTTTGGTGTCTCTGATGGGAGCTGTGGGTGGATTGCATAGATGTCTGATCATTGCCTCCACTTCTACTTTTGTCCATACGCTTTAGTACCACCAAAACAGAAGTGGATGCAATGATCAGGAATCGATACAATTAACCCACAGCTCCCATCAGAGACACAAAAGGGAATAACCAAGCTCTTGCTGTAGAGTGTTAACATAGAGGAGCCTCAAACAACGGCAACGTTGGTAGCGGCCTTGTCTAATGGACCCCAAACATGCTTCCTATGACATTATTGAATACCCTTTTAAGGTAATGTACTCGTAAAGACATCTTAGGTTTAGGCGGTAATATGTTAGTGTTTTGAAATTTGAAAGAAATGCGTTTGGTCACTAGTTTCAAAATATTAAGTTTCCATTCTTTAAGGGCTTAATGCTCCACATAATCTCGTTTACGACATCGGTTACCAAGTTAATTCAAGGCAGCAGCGATTTCTTCTCTAAACTTACTGAACTCAATTTCAGAAGGAAATCGATATTTCGGTCTTTCAAAAAATTATATTTTGTATCCTAGAATAATGAATATTTTAGATTGCCAGTAATTATATGACGCATATATATAGCAGCATGATAGCAATACACTGAGGTTTTACAATCTGAGGTATCAAGAGTTCAGGAGTGCCCCCCCCCCCCACACACACACACCCCGGTGGAATCCGTTTCACTGAACGTTCCAAGGCGGTTCATCTGTCGTAGTTTAATTTTTGTTATGACTTGTCTTTGAGTGTATTAATCGCTTATATTATTTTGCTTTGGATAGCCAATTGGTCATTTTGTGGGAAAGTAACTGTCCTTTTGGCTTTCCGCTAGTGATTTTTCCATTAGGGTCTAGTTGTTTCGTGTTTGTGTTTCTTTCCCTTGGTGTCTCTGATGTGATCTCTGGTTTAATTGTATCGATTCCTGATCATTGCCTTAACTTCTATTTTGGTATCAATATCAAGATCTGAAACAAGTTTATTGGAAATTAAAATGATAATTCTAATTTCTATTTTTAGCAAATTATGGGTATTTCAGTATTTTGAAAGTAAGTAGGAATGGATGAAATCCTCGAACTGCCGGAAGATACTAGGCATACCAGTACAATCCAATCCCTTATTAATAAAAGATATTTTGATGTAAGGACGTTTGCGATTAATTTCAGAACGAGGAAAGGACACCAACATGCTGAGTGTAACCTCTAATTAAAAGAGCAGTATCATATAACTGATTAGAACTGTCGTAGAATTGATTCGCCCCGGTGTCCAGAATACGTAATACAGAAATGGGTAATGAACTTGGGTTTATTTTTGTTATGGTTTGTCTTTGGGTGTTTGTGTCGCTTATATTATTTTATTTTGGATATCATATTGGCCTTTTTGTGGGAAAGTAACTGTCCCTTTTTACGGCCCTTTCAAGATTATTTCACTAATATCGAGCCTATCGTTTATCAGAGGTTGGCGAAAACCGGAGTACCCGGAGAAAAACCACCTGACCTTCCGTTGCAGAACTTGGCGTCTCACGTGTGACCCGAGCGAGGCTCGAATCATAGCGGTGAGAGACCTTATGTTTAAGATTCAGCGCTCTTATACACTAGGCCACGGAGGCCCGTAACTGTCCTTTTGACTTACCGCTGTTGATGTTTCAATTAGGGTCTGTTGTTTCATGTTTGTGTTTCTTTCCCGTTGGTGTCTCTGACGGTAGTTGTGGGTTAATTGTCTCGATTCCTGATCATTGCCTCCACTTCTATTTTTATTAAAAATGCAAGTATTGAATGTCGTCAATGATTCAATATTATGGACAGTTCTTTCAGCCTAGTATATTTCTTATTTTAATAGCGCGTTCTTTACGTTTATAGTTGCATTTTTTTCTGGTGCCGTGAGATCGTGTTTTACGTTTTCGAGATTCCAGAAGCGAGACAATATCAGAATCTGGTATCTTAGAAATATAAACCTCATGACAAATGTTGTCATTTAAGCCCAATTGAAATGTTGTCCGTATTAATTTAATCCATTTTATTCAAATTCGTGTCGTTTACTAGTTTTAAATCTAGCTGTAGAACTTATATCGTGGTAAATGTTTAAACTGGTTCTAAAGAAATATCATTTGCAGAATGACCTGTACTTTAAAATGATGGTACAGGAAAGTGTCAGTTTTTAGTCTTACTCATCTTAGGATAGTGTTCGTTAAATCTTGTTTTTAACATGCGATTAGTTTCCTGGACGTACTGCATTTTACAGTTTGCAGCACGTCATGGTATCACTTATATCCAATCTTTAGAACTAAGTTAAATCGGATATGTTAACTACTGAAAAGCGTATATCGAACACGCAAAATTGTTGGCCCACATGAAGGTTAATAGATCAATCAATGGACCATCACAGAATAGCAAACGGAAAGAGCAAACTGAAATCCAAATCCATTTGAATAACTCTGATGAATTAAAGATGGAGGCACGTACATTCGAACTTCAATGGCTCGAACACCTTTGGGACCTCGAAAATCTGTTCGAGACTGGGGTAGTTCGAGCCACTGAGGTTACTGTCAGGAGGTATAACGAGATACTTTTAGACATATTTTCGGTGTTCTATAATGAAGAGGTATGCTGTTTGTACTCATTAGAATCCCCTCATCGAGGCGATTCTAATGAGTACACACAGCGTACATTTGCCAGATAAAAGACTAAAATCTCCTTAATTATCCCCCACTATTTCTTATGTAGAGGATTTCGATAGGGGCTCAAAATGGGTTCGACGCATCCATGGTAAACGACCCATCGGTGTTCGAGCCATCGAAGTTCTACTGTAGCTTGTTCCACATACTGTAAGCTGGAGCTAAAGAAAACCACATGGTAGACCACGAAGAGTCGAACCTAAGTTTAAAATTGGGGACGTCATAGAGTCAGAGACAGAATTCTGTACACCTGAGGCATATGCGAAGTTGCAAAGTTTTATCACACTGACAGATATTCGCTCGCAAAGTAGAAGTAAAACAAAGATCAGGAATCGATACAATTAACTTACTCCACCCATCAAAGACACCAAAGGGAAAGAAACACAAACATGAAGCGACCAGACCATAATGGAAACCTAAACAAAGGAAGGCCATAAGGACAGTTACTTTCCCACAAATGGCCATATGGCCATCCAAAATAAAAAGACACAAGTGATACACACAGTAAGTAACAGACAACAACATAAATAAACCGCAACAGAAGAACCGCCTTGGAACGGTCAGTGGTGACAATGAACAGCTTTACATAGACAAACGGGGCATTTTGTTATTTACATATTGCGTGTAAGTCTCATTATCAAGTTCGCACGGCTGGTTTTTGTTTTATAATATGACTTTCTAACTTCGTAGCAAGCACCGGGGCTCAGAGTTAGCGACGTTTTAACGAATAATGATACGGAATCGAAAACACAAATAGTATGATACGGAATTGTTTATTGCTGCATTGGTGAGCTAGCTGTAGAACATCAGCAGTTTGTAGGTATAATTGAGAGGATTGCGGCCGCGTAAAACCGATTTAAGCCCTCAGTGACATACGTTTTACTGACCGTTCAAAGGCGGTTCTTCTGTAGCGGTTTATTTTTGGGATAGCCGCTTGCCCGTTTTGTAAGAAAGTAACTGTCCGTTTGGCTTTCCGCGTTTGAGGATTTCATCAGGATCAAGTAATTTCTTGTTCGTGTTTCTTTTCCTTTAGTATCTCTGGTGGGAGATATGGGTTAATTGTATCATTGCCTTTACTGCTGTTAAGTTTTACATGCATGCACGTTTTATCGCTTTGTATTTACAGATCGCCTGTGAAGTTGCAGCTAGCCATGAACAAGCGGATATTCTAAGCGCCCCACACGCTAGTTCGGTACAATTTGTTGGAATCGAGGTACAGTACTATTAATCTAGATGTCACTAGTTGTTTTTATACCTGCGTTTTTATTTGATAAATTCCATTCAGAATAAACATCAAAATGTCAAAAAACGTTTGCCTAATTTTCATGAGAGAAAATTGTTTACAGAGGACGTAATTGTGTTGCTGGATAACAGCATAGGTTGAAATGCGCATTTTAATTATTTTTCTCGAATGTATCTAGAATGCAATCAACCAAAATACAAATAACAAGGTTAAGAAGTTGCATTTCTTATTGGTCCCGAGTAATGACTTGGGAGGGCTGTCTCTCAATCAGGAAAAAAGTAGCTGTTATTGGTTGAAACCAATTTTTACCCTTCCTGAAAAGTGAACTCCAGCAGAAAGTAACTGTCCTTTTGACTTTTTGCTATTTATGTTTCATGTTTGTGTTTCTTTCCCTTTGGTGTCTCTGATTGGAGCTGTGGGTTAATTGTATCGATTCCTGATCATTGCCTCCACTTCTATTTTGCTCTTCTTTACTAAGTAATGTCGGGTGGTGCTTGATGCTGTGTCTCTGGTTGGCCCCATCGGAGTCCTACTGTTGGTTTTCATGCCGTTGAGTCCTCATCGTTGTTTCTTCCTAGAATTTGGTTGATATTAATGTTCTAAGCAATGATGAGTTATTAATCCTCCATGCGGACTGAACATTTGTCTAAACAACGAAAAAAAAACACAAGGGCGAGGATTGTGGGCTGTAAAATTTATTTAAGCCCCACCACTCCCACCCCTACCCCCTGTATAAATATTTACTAACCGTTCTAAGGCGGCTGCTGCTCCGTTGTGGATCATTAGTGTATTATGTAATGCGAATACCATTTTATTCTAAACAGCCGTGCGGCCATTTAGTGACTAACGTTTTGGGTTTCCGCTCGTTTAGTTTTTACTATTGCGAAGTTATTTTACGATGTTGCCTCTTTCCCTTCGTAGTCTTGGGCTGGGGGTGTGAGGTTATTGCATCGATTCCTGATCATTGACGCCACTTCTATAATGATATATACACTATCTTTGAATTGACTCATCTCCTTTATTAATTGGCAAAATAGGTGCCTTGAATACGGCGTTTGACTAAAGTATCACAGATTTTTAGCATCGTATGTGGTTGCTGCTTAAAATAATCTTTTGTTCAGTGTTCTCAATTTATTCTGGTACAGAAAATTACATTTTTTATATCTTTCTTTCTAGAAGATTTAACGGAAATCCATGATACGTGTTTAAAGGGTCTGTCGTTTTGGTAATTTTCTGTTTTTCCCTTTCAAGCTGCTTGATAAACAGATGAAACATAAATGTAAACCGATACTAAAATTCGTGTTTCAATTATAATAAAATAATGTCATTTACATAAATAAACAACCAATAAGCCTTATTTTGTCAGTGTCTGACCTATGACTTGATATAATTAAGGCGTAACTATACCAAATTTAGTGACACAGAGGCCTTTCTGATATTTAATATTCGTCAGTGTGTCTCAACCCCAAAGTTTTGAAACCGAAACGGATGAATGACAAGACCCGGCAAACACAGCACATTCCCCTCCGAGCACACACCGACCGACGTAGTTTATGAGACAGGTCAACTGGAGGCATCAAGCAAACGACGCCCACCCGCGGACTTTTAGGCGTCCCCCACCGAGCCAACATCAGTAAACATGGCCCAGACGCCACGGAAGTCCCCGGCAACAGGAAGGAGATGTCCAAAGTAGCGAGACTTGCAAAATTTAAAATATTACAAAAAAAGTGGCAACCAAATCCGCTAAGATACATGTCCAACCTGACAAGTCAGTCTTAGTTACAGAGAAATTAGAAATTTATACCGCAAAAATTGAAGATATAATATAGTTATTTGAATCAGTACTTGAGTACTGACGTCAGCACCGCAGTACCAACCTCAGCACTAAGGAACTGATATTGAGCTGATGATACCCTCGGGGACGAACGATTCATCCACCAGCAGAGAAATCGACCCAGTGGTTGCAATTAAGGCGTAACTAGACCAAATTTAGTGACACAGAGGTCTTTCCTATATTTAATCTTCATCAGTGTGTCTCAACCCCAAAGTTTTGAAACCGAAACGGATGACCGACAAGGCCGGGAAACACAGCTACTCCCCCTCCGAGCACACACCGACCGACGTAGCTCATAAGACAGGTCAACTGGAGACATCAGGCAAGAGACGCCCACCCGCGGACTTATAGGCGTCCGTCCCCAACTGGGCCAACATCAGCAATTATGGCCCACGCAACGGAAGTCCCGGGCATCAGGAAGAAGATGTCCAAAGTAGCGAGACTTGCAATATTTAAAATATCACAAAAAATGGCAACCAAATCCGCTAAGATACATGTCCCACCTAACAAGTCAGCCTTACTTTTGTCGGGTAAAAATCCCACAAAATTGGAAGCAACGTCTCCAAAAGGACCTTTACAGTGTTGACGGGGACGTTAAACCTCAAATCAAACAAACAAAATCAGTCTTAGTTTTAGAAAAATTAGAAAATACTGCAAAAATTTAAGATATAATATAGTTATTTAATTCAGTTCTTGAGTACTGACGTCAACACCGCAGTATCAACCTCAGCACTAAGGAACTGATACTGAGATGATGATACCCTCGGGGACGAACGAATCATCCACCAGCAGAGATATCGACCCAGTGGTTGCTATTAAGGCGTAACTATACCGAATTTAGTGGCACAGAGGCCTTTCTGATATTTAATCTCCATCAGTGTGTCTCAACCCCAGAGTTTTGAAACTGAAATGGATGACGGACAAGACCCGGCGACCACAGCACATCCCCCTCCGAGCACACACCGACAGACGAAGCTCATGAGACAGGTCAACTGGAGGCATCAGGCAAGAGACGCCCACCCGCGGACTTATAGGCGTCCCCAACCGAACCAACATCAGCAAACATGGCCCACACGCCACGGAAGTCCCTGACATCAGGAAAGAGATGTCCAAAGTAGCGAGACTTGCAATAAGGATAATAAAAGTACAGCAAGTAGTAGGGGAGAAACTTTTAAATATGTCCACTGCCGTAAGGTAAAATTTAGTCTTAATCTGAAAAAAGCTGACAGTTCAACGCGCCACAATTTATAATTAATAGGTGCAAGTATCACCGCAGTTCATATTTTATAAAGAAAAAAAAAATATGTTTTAAACTTGCGGGATTTGGCGAGCGCCAATATTATCACAGAAAAGAACACATACATGACGTTAACAAGTCCGTGTAATGAAAAACCCTGTAAAAATGAAGTGAAGGCAATGATCAGGAATCTCTACTATTAATCCAGACATCCTATCAGAGACACCAAATGCAAAGAAACACAGACTTTAAATAACTAGACCGTAATGCAAACATCAATAGTGGAAAGCCAAAAAGGACAGATACTTTCCCACAAAATGGCAATCCGGCTGTCCAAATCAAGCAGATATAAGCACAATCAAAGACAATCTATAACAAAAACAAACCGAGGCACAAGAAACGCCTTGGAGCGGTGAGTGGAAAGTATTTTACTGGGGTCTTAAATCGATTTTACGCGGTCGCAGTCCTCGACCTTACTTCCGCCGCATGAAGGCTTCCTAACTCATCGTTTCAACATCTCCGAGAACACAAGGATCAAACAACCACAGAGATGAAACAACGGTGAGGACCCAACAGCAAAAAACCAGAGAAATACTGGAGCAAAAGAAAACCAACAGTTAGACTTCCATGGGCCCGACCAGAGACAAAGCATCAGGTACCAACCAACGTTACATAAAACTAAATTTTATTTTTGGTACGCCTTTACGCTTGAACCGTCATAGAATCCGAAGCCTGGCCCACCGGCGTGCAATTAAAGACGGAGGCAAAGTTATCAATTGTTATTTGGTGAACAACCAAGCATGCAGTCTGTCGTATAACATTTATGTTGTAGCCATTTTTTATGTCGAAGAACGATTTTACCAAATTGGTTCAGAAGTCATTGCAAATATATAGTTTCTAAATGTGTATACTAAGTCACCATTAATTCGGATTCCGATAGACCTTGTTGTAGAAGTGATTTTAAGTCCAACATTGAATTTTGAAATTAAATCGGAATGGTGTCTACAATGAAGCAGTGAGTGGAAAGTATTTCACTGGGGTCTTAAATCGATTTTATAATACATCATTGTGTAGATTATATTTTCTTGTCCTTTGGGTTTATTGATTCCATTGTGGAATTTCGAAAATATCTGAGGGTCACTGATGATGCCTAATTGGCCGAAACAAGCTAGTCTGGCCCATAAGAATGTACACTCCATATATTTTAGTTCTGTAGTGTATTCCTTGCTTCCAAATGATAACCCTTTTATAGAACGTATTTAGCTTCACTACAGCTGGTGTGTGGGAATGTGTTGCAGCGGTAAAACGTCTCCCTGCACTACATCATAGTGTAGATTATATTTTCTTGTCCTTTGGGTTCATTGATTCCATTGTGGAATTTTGAAAATATCTGAGGGTCACTGATGAGGCCTAATTGGCCGAAACTAACAGTCTGGCCCAGAAAAATGTACACTCCATATATTTTAGTTCTGTTGTGTATTCCTTGCTTCCAAAGGATAACCCTTTTATAGAACGTATTAAGCATCACTACAGCTGGTGTGTGGGAATGTGTGGCGGCGGTAAAACGTCTCCCTGCCCTACATCATAGTGTAGATTATATTTTCTTATCGTTTGGGTTCATTGATTCCATTGTGGAATTTAGAAAATATCCGAGGGTCACTGATGAGGCCTAATTGGCCGAAACTAGCTAGTCTGGTCCAGAAAAATGTACACTCCATATATTTTAGTTCTGTGGTGTATTCCTTGCTTCCAAAGGATAACCATTTTATAGAACGTATTTATATCAATTAGGAAAGGCTTTGCGTAGTTTATGATACCGATAACACTGATAAGAACTTTAGCCGTCACCAATTTATTACGAGTGTTAAAATTTAGCAGTTAACAATTTATTACGTGCCTTGAAGTCAGTTATATGACTACACACTCTGGCAAATCGAACTGCGAAATATATATACGCCATAGGATGCCGCACGAGGAACATCACAATCCAAAAAGGACACTTCACAATATCAAATTCAAAATCATCGCTTTAATCATCAATTTTGCAGGAAGCAAACCCATCTACAACAGACAGATGTAATCGGGGCCTCGGGATCAGTTTAATTAACTGAAGTTCTGTAGGGGGGTAATTTGACAGATCAAACCATTGAATTAGGTATTGTCAATATTCAGTAAACCACCCTAATATCTAGAAGTCGAGCTAAAGGCTTCAATGATTTCAGATTTGTTTTCAACCGAAAGGGACATCATGAAGTCTCTTTCATAACAAAACAATGGAGTGCGCTATTCGGGCCCAACGGAATACCCACCATTTTTCTAAATAACCTAGTACCAAATCTTATGTAGCCTTGACAGCTCAGTGGCTAGCCCGTTCGACTTATGTGCGAGAGATGTTTGGTTCAACACCGGCCACAGGAGGCGAGGTTTGTCCTTTGGCAAGACACTCAATGCCACTGCCCCCACCGAGGTGTAAATGGGTAGCAACTGTGTATGAATTAGTGTAAAGTTAATCTTATGTGAATATAGAAGTGGAGGCAATGATCAGGAATCGATACAATCAACCCATAGCTCCCATCAGAGACACCAAAGGAAAAGACACACAAACATGAAACAACAGATCCTAATGGAAACACCAACAGCGGAAAGCCAAAAGGACAGTTACTTTCCCACAAAATGGCCTATAGGCTATCCAAAATAAAATAACATAAGCGACACAAACACCCAAAGACAAACCATAACAAAAATAAACCGCGACAGAAGAACCGCCTTGGAACGGTCAGCGGAAACGAATTCCACTAGGGGGGCTTCAATCGATTTTACGTGGCCACAATCCTCGCCCTTACTTCCGTCCTGATTTAGACAAATAATTTGTTCAGTCCGCATGAAAGCCTCCTTACTCATCAGTGCAACATCTCCGTGAACACAAATAATCAAACAACCACAGAGATGAAACAACGGTGAGGAATCGACAGCATGAAACCACTGAAATGCTGGAGCAAAAGAAAACCGAAAGGTCCGACCAGAGGCAGAGCATCAGGCACCAACCAACATTACCTTAAATTAGTCAAGTAGAAAGGTGAGAGCGTCACACACTTTCTGATATGACCATAACGTTTACTTTTTATGCACTTTAGAAGTGAAAAAGCATTTCTTACATTACATGCAAGATAGAATTAATCTTCTCTATGAAATTTCCATTCAATTAAATCATTAACTTTTCTTTTATAAACGTTTAAGGAAGTGTAGTGTAAAGCGTGGAAAAAGCATTAGTAGACAGACTTGAAGCAAGAAAACGTCTAGATTTCAATTCATTTAAAATAGAAGTGCAGGCTAAAACCTCATTAGAATATTTTATAGACAAAACAGATTTCTCTCTGATCCTTCAAACACTTTTTCGCAATATATAATCACGTGTTGTTTTTTTTTTATTGCAGTAAGACATGAAGTCAGTAGTTTGGAATGTTGGTACAAGAACTTGAATTTTCAATAAATCGCGCTTTTTATGGTCTTTTGTGGAGTTTAGATAACCAGTATAACGTAGAAAACTTGTCTTGGCCTTCTGTAACACATACAGCAAACTTGGTAGCTGAATGAAAAATGTGGTCATAGACTACAGCCCACTCAACAGCCAACGGCAGTTCATAGGCTTTAGTAACACCAAGCCCTTATTTTTTGTTTTGGAATGCCAATTGGCCATTTTGTGGGAAAGTAACTGTCCTTTTTGCTTTCCGCTATTGGTGTTTCCATTCGGGTCTAGTCATTTCATGTTTGTGTTTCTCTCCCTTTGTTGTCTCTTATGGGAGCTGTGGTTTAATTGCATTGTTTCCTGAGCATTGATTCCACTTCTTTTTAACAAACAGGAGCCGTCGAACAACGACGGCATTGTTAGCGGCCTTGTCTGCTGGGGACAAAATGAACGTATTCCCCGCGTAAAAATCGATTTAACCCCCTCCCCCCCCCCCACCAAAAAAAAGAAACACACATTCGTGGTAGCAGTGGGGTGGTAACAATGCCGCTAGTAAGTTTCATAGACTCCTACTTTCAGGTTTGCCTAGTGAGGCATGTGTGTCTCCGAGACGAATTCAAATGATGAGGGGGAGAAATATAACGGTTATTGATTAAAAACACTTTAATGTAGCGTGTGCCGGGTCCGCAAGGAAGTCAAACATAGCAGTCACCCATCCAGGTACTAACCGCGATACCCGTTGCTTTACTTAGTGGATGAACCGGCAAACGCTACGTTGGTTGCAGCGATAGGATGGAAACAGTACCGCTGGTTTATTGCGTAGACTCCGCCCTCGCGGTTGCCTGGTGAGGCATGTGCGACTTCGGAACGAAGTAAATAGATGAGGACGGATGTAACTGTTATGGATAAATACAAATTCTACAGCCTTGCTCTGTCTCTGGTTGGACCCATCGGTGTCTTACTGTTGGTTTTTTTTTTACTCCAGCATTTCAGTTGTTTCTTGCTGTCGAGTCCTCACCGTTATAACGTCTCTGTTTTTGATTTATTTTTGTGTTCACGGAGATGTTGCACTGATGAGTTAGGAGCCTTCACGCGGACTGAACAAAGTATTTGTCCCAATCGCGACGGAAGTAAGGGCGACGATTGTGTCCAACTCAAATCGATTTAAGCCCCCCCCCCCCCCCAGTCGAATTTGTGTCACTGACCGTTCCAAGCCGGTTCTTCTGTCGTGGTTTATTTTTGTTATGGCTTACCTTTGAGTGTGTGCCATTTTATGAGAAAGTAACTGTCCTTTTAGCTTTCCCAAGCAAGCGTTTTGTCAATGGTTACTCTACTCTGGTGTTCTACTTCTTGAATTATTTTATTCTCAAGATAATTGCCCCACGCTTATCGGGGCGTGAAGAAATATATTGGCTGCGTGATGCTTCCACGCAAAGCTGAAACCGACCCGCACACGAGTACTTTTTTTTTTTTTGGTTTTACGACCCTTTCCAGATTATTTCACTCATATCGAGCTGATCGTTAATCCGAGGTGGGCGAAAACCGGAGTGCCCGGAGAAAAACCTCCTGACCTTCCGTTGCAGAACTTGGCGTCTCACATGTGACCCGAGCGAGGCTCGAACCACAGCGGTGAGAGACCTTATGATCAAGAGTCAGCGCCCTTAGCCACTAGGCCACGGAGGCCCGTACACGTGTACTGGTAAACAACTTAGAGAAGTAAAGCCTGCCCAGGCAAAGCGGTGCGAGTCGGCCCGTCCGTACTTATAAACCTATTGGTTTCATTGGGCGACAGAGCTTGAGAAGTCATTTCATCTCAATGACGGGTTAAAGTCCCACAGAATTGGAAGCAACGTTTCCAAAATGACAATTACAGTGTTGACATGGACATTAATCCTCAAATCAAACAAACAAACACATTCTCAAGGTAAATCTGTATTTATTCGACACGTTGCAAATTCTGCATAGTGCCTATTGTCTTAATCTTTGTCTTTTGTATAACAATCTGCATTTTATTAGCAAAACACCAGCTTTTGAAAGCATTGGCCCCACTTTGTAGTTTGAGCTCAACTGAGTATTTCTCTTTTTTTGCTGTGTATAGTGTGGTATCGTCGGCATACATTTCGAGGTAAGTTTCATTTTAGAAAAGAGACAGATTGTTTATATAGTGGAGAAACAGTACTGGTCCTAACATGGACCCTTAAGGTACCCCGACTTTGATCGGTTTTTGTGCAGAACTTTTTTTTCTACAGTGCACTGTTTTCTACCTGCTTAGTTTAAATTTATCCATTCAAGTGAGTTTTGGTCAAATTTGTCGATTGATATTTTTTATCAGCAATTGTGGTCAATCATATCGAAAGCTTTCTTATGGTCAAAGAGGATGGCTACAATATTTTCACCTTTATCGATGCTATTTAGCCAGTTATCACTAAGTTTGATCAAAGCTGTTTTACAAGAATGGTATTTGCGAAAGCCGGATTGGGATTGGTGCAGGAAATAGGATTTTTCTCAAAATATTGAACAGATGCTTAGTCAATTGTTTTTTCTAGAAGTTTAAAAATAACTGGGAGCACGAAGATTAGTATAAAAGTCAATGGGTTACACTTGGTCTCTCCTTTATAAACTGGCAGTATTTTAGCCAGTTTTAAAATTTCGGGGAACGCTCCTGTATGCAAGTTTATATTGATTATTTTTAAAAGGCTTGACCCAATTACATCCGCTGATCAGTTGAGTATTCTAGGCGTGATTCAATCTAATCCGGTGGCTTTTGTAGGATCCAAAGATTGTACATTCGCAACATTTCAGAAAGCTTCAGGAGGGATATCTTAACTTTGACATTTGCAGTCACTCTGTTGTTAATATGCTCCATTAAAGTTGCACAATCAAAACTTTTGACTTCCTCGGATGCAAGTTTCTCACTTATAGTTGAAAAGAATTGATTTATGTTTTCAATTACAACTTAAGGAACATTTACCATTATGCCATCAATTTCGATTACGTCTGGGATTTTGTATTTAGTAGTATCACCATTATGGTTTTTAATATGCTTCCATAAATATGCATTATTATGATTGATTTTGAAAAGAGGTCTCTTTAAGATGAGCGTATGAGATTGGACGTCTTGATTCGCCAAAATTTGTATTGTTTCCAGTGTTTTTAGCTTGTGGGTTTTTATCGCGCTGTTTAACTGCGACCTTAACTCAGTCATCCATTCAGGTTTGTCTTCCTTTCACTCATGTGTTTAAAAAAGTGCGTGTTTATTTAAGACTTTGGCTTTACATCTACATGTATCTATTGAAGATGGGTTTGTTTCTTGCAAAATATGATAAACGCGATGATTTTGTTTTTCAGTTTTCAGAATGTAAATTGTTCGTTTTTTTTTTTTTTTTTGGATGGTGCTTGTCCTCGTGTGACATCCTACGGCTTTATATTCACTATTAATTCGATTTGCCAGAGTGTCAAGTCATGTATCTGACTTCAACTCTCGTAAAAATTGTTTACTGCTAAACTTCTTCATAAGCGTTATCGGTATCATAGACTACGCAAAGCCGTTTCAAAATTTTATAGACGTCATTCCGATTAAATTTCTAAATTCAATATTAAAGGTAAATCTCTTCGGCAACAAGGTCTATCGGAACCCGAATTTTCATGGTGATTTAATCTATAAGTTCAGAAAGATATATACTTGCAATGACTTCAGCACCCAATTTCGTATAATCGTTCTTCGATATAAAAAGATTGGGTACAACATAAATCTAATACAACAGTCTGCATGCATGGTAGTTGACCCAATCCCGGTTGACAACTTTGTCATCAGTCACCCATTCAGGTTGATTTTCCTTTTTTACTCATTTGCTTTAAATAGGTGTATGTTTATTTAAACCAGTCTAAAATAATTGAAGCTTTTAGCTCGACTTCTAGATATTTGGATGATTTATTAAATATTAGCAATACCTATTTCGATAGTTTGATCAGTCAAATTTACCCCCCCCCCCACCCCAAAGCAAATGCTTCTGATACCGAGGCCCCGTTTTGGAATTCACATCTATCTAATGTAGATGGGTTTATTTCTTGCAAAATTTATGATAAACGGGATGATTTTGATTTTGACATTGTAAATTTTCCTTTTTTGGATGGTGATGTTCCATCCTATGGCGTTTATATTTCGCAATTTATTCGATTTGCCAGAGTGGATAGTCATGTAACTGACTTCAACACTCGAAATAAATTGTTAACTGCTAAACTTCTTAATCAGGGTTATCGGTGCCATACACTAGGCAAAGCCTTTTCAAAATTATATAGACGTCATTCTGATTAAATTCAAAATATAATATTGGTCTTAAATCTCTTCTGCAACAAAGTCTTTCGGAACCCGAATTTTATGGTGACTTTTATATACATTCAGAAAAATATATTACCGCAATGACTTCAGCACCCAATTTCGTTAAATTAATCATCGATATAAAAAGATTGGGTACAACATAAATGTTATACGACAGACTGCATGCATGGTAGTTAACCCAATCACGGTTGGCAACTTTGGTTCCCTCTTTAATTGCACGCCGGTGGGTCAGGCCTCAGATTCTATGACGGCTCAAGTGCAAAGGCTTATCATTGCCTACACTTCTATTTTACTGAACATTAGAGAGATCTAATTCAATACAATGTTGGTTGTTGCCTGATGCTCTGTCTCTGCTTGGGCCGATCGGAGTCTAAATTTTGGTTTCGTTTGCTCCAGCATTTCAATGGTTTCTGACTGTCGAGTCCTCACCGATGTTTCATCTCTGTGGCAGTTTGAATTCTGTGTTCACGGAGATGTTGCACTGATGAGTACGGAGGCCTTCATGCGGACTAAACATATTATTTGTCTTAATCGCGACGGAAGTAAGGGCGAGAATTGTGGCCACGTAAAATCGATTAAAGTCCTCAATTGAATTCTTTTCACTGACCGTTCCAAGGCGGTTCTTTTGTCGCGGCTGTAGTTTTGTTATGGTTTGTCTTTGGGTGTTTGTGTCGCCTATATTATTTTGTTTTGGATAGCAAATTGGCCATTTTGTGGGAAAGTAACTGTCCTTTTGGCTTTCCGCTTTTGATGTTTCCATTAGGGTATGTTATTTCATGATTGTGTTTCTTTTCCTTTGGTGCCTCTGATGGGAGCTGTAGGTTAATTGTATCGATGTCTGATCATTGCCTCCACTTCTATTTTGCATATCAGAGCTGTTTTGTTTGTGCCGCGTGGTGGCTGTAAAAGGACTGCACGTTTACGCATTTAATGTTCTTAATTTTCCAATCTTCAAAGAATTGCATTTACAATTGCTTTTCATCGTTCCATAATTTGACATCCTTTAGATACCTGTTGAAGTTCTTAATTGAACCGATGTTCGTAGCTCGTTGTATAGGAATTGCGTGTTTGATATCTATATGCGTTTTATAGGCATAGCTGTTTTGTGGGTTTTTTATACTCGCCTTCTATTTGAAGGCTTTATCGTTCTTCCGTATACTGTTTTACTTAAATGACCAGTATGAATATCGCTTTAGTTTTGACGGTATCGCCCCTTTTAACACACATGGGTATCACAAATAAATTTAAACTTACAATAACTCCCCTTAGGTTACATTCTACTTCTTCTGTACGGGTTCCCCATTCTATTAATAATTTTATAGCTATGTTGCCGTCGGCATTGGTGAGGCCCATAAATTTGTTTTTTGCCACTTCCGTTAATTTAAGTGGAGCAGGTAGTACTAATTTATTTAAAAATAATCTGAGAGTTAGATCATCTCCTGTCAAATCGTCCATTCTTCGGAAATAAACCAATCCTTTCAAAAGAAATGGAATGGATCCTAGTGTTTCTAAGTGCAACGCTAAAAGGTGCAGGTGCTGTTCACTTTTATGCCCTGCGTCTATCGTACAATGAGTAAGCCTAAAAACCGACACTTTCTTGTTCTGTCATTCCAAACGTAGCTTCCGTTCAAATTCTATAACATATTGTAAACATTATCATTTGTCTTGTCATGTTTGCTTAAACTTATTTATATGTTTAAACCAAATTTTCCTTTTTTGGATGGAGATGTTCCTCGTGCGCCATCCTATGGCGTTTATAGTTCGCAATTAATACGATTTGCCAGAGTGTCTAATCAAGAAACTGACTTCAACACTCGTAATAAATTGTTAACTGCTAAACGTCTTAATCTGGGTTATCGGTATCATAAATTACGCAAAGCCTGTGCAAAATTTTATAGACATCATTCCGATTTGTTAACCCAATCACAGTTGACAACGTTGCTGCTCCCTTTAATTACACGGTGGGTCAGGTCTCAGATTTTATGACGGTTCCAGCGTAAAGGCTTACTGAAAATTAGCGAGAGTCTTATCGGATTCTACATGCTGGTTTTCTTTTGCCCCCCCCCCCATATTCCAGTGGTTTCTTGCTGTCGAGTCCTCATCATTGTTTCATCTCTGTGGTTGGTTGATTTTTGTGTTTGCGGACATGTTGCACATATGAGTTAGGAGACATTCATGCGGACTGAACAAATTATTGGTCTAAAACGCCACGGAAGTAAGGGCGAGGATTGTGGCATAGCAAAAATTGATTTAAGTCACCCGGTGGAATTCGTTTCACTGACCGTTCCAAGGCGATTCTTCTGCCGTGGTTAATTTTTGCTATGGCGCGTCTTTGAGTGTGTCACTTATATTATTTGCTTTGGATAGCCGATTGGCCATTGTGTGGGAAAGTAACTGTCCTTTTGGCTTTCCTCTAGTTATGTTTCCATGAGGGTCTAGTTCTTTCAGGTTTGTGTTTCTGTCCCATGGTGTCTCTGATGGGAGCTGTGGGTTATTTGTATCGATGCCTGATCATTGCATTCACTTCTATTTGGTAGTTGAATGCCAAAGGCATTTGTTCATAGGCCTTAGTACCACCGAGCTTTTGTTGAAGAGTGTTAACATAGTGGAGCCGTCAAACAACGACGACATTGTTAGCGACACAAACCTCTTATGAAATTCTTGAGTTTTTGGTGACGTAAAGATGTCTAAGATTTAGGAGGTTATAAGTTCTTTTTTTGAGAGTAGAAAGAAATGCGTTTGTGCACTAGAATCAGAATGCTAATTTTCCATATTTTAACGGTTTTATGCTCAATATACCCCCGTTTACACAATCGATTACCAAATTCGTTTAAGGCAGCAGCGATTTTCCCTTCACTTTTTGAAATCAATTTTAGTAGGAAATCGATATTTCTGTCCTTTACAAAAAAATATTTTGCGTATCCTAAAAACAGGAATAATTTATAAATTGTGATTTTTTTTAATTTCAAAAAAAAGTCCTAAATTACTTACCACTCAAAATTCCTATTTTTCAATGACACGTATGTCTTATTTTTGAAACATATTTGAGTATTTACTCAATTTCATTGGACAGTCCAATATGCCACATTGACCTTGACCTTGAACCATGACCTTGAAATGTGAAATCGCTCGGGAAGTTATAATAAGAACATTTGTGCGAGGTTATATTAAAAATCTGTCAATAAATGAAGGCGCTAGAGCGATCAAAGTTTTTTCTAAAAATAGTCACAGTGACCTTGACTTTAAGGCCATGACATTGAAAGTCAAAGCAACTCGAGATATTATCATAAGAAACATTTGTGTTAAGTACTATTAAAATCCAACAATAAATGTAGGCGCTAGAGCGATGAAAAAGTTTTTCTAAAATAGCAACAGTGACCTTGACCTTGACGCCATGACCTTAAAAGTTAATTTGCTTGAGAAATTATCATAAGTAACATTTGTGTGAAGTTTTATTAAAATCTGTCAATAAGTGTAGGCGCTAGAGCGATGACAAAGTTTTTCTAAAAAATAGCCACAATGTCCTTGAAAGTCTAACTCTCTTGAGATATTATCATAAGCAGCACGTGTGAAGTTATATTAAAATCGGTCAATAAATGTAGGCGCTGGAGCTTTGAAAAAAAATAGCCACATGTACTTTGACCTTGAGGCCATGACCTTGAAAGTCGAACTATCTGCAGATATATTCATAAAGAACATTTGTGTGAAGTCATATTGAAATCGGTCAATAAATGTAGGAGCTAGAGCAACGACAAAGTTTTTCTAAAAATAGCAACAATGACAGTCAAACTCGCTCGAGATATTGTCATAAGAAACATTTGTGTGAAGTTATATTAAAATCGGTGGAGAAATGTAGGCGCTAGAGCAATGACAAAGTTTTTCTAAAAATAGCCACAGTGACCTTGACCTTAAGGCCATGACCGTTAAAGTCAAACTCGCTCGAGATATTGTTATAAGAAACATTTGTGTGAAGCTATATTGAAATCGGTGAAAGAATGTAGGCGCTAGAGCAATTATGACACATTTTTTTTTTCTAAAAATAGACACATTGATCTTAACCTTGAGGCAATGACCTTGAAAGTCGATATCGCTCCAGATATTGTCATAAGGAAAATGTGTGTGCAGTTATATTAAAATCGGTGGAGGAATGTAGGCGCTAGAGCAATGACAGTTTTTCTAAAAATAGCCACGGTGACCTTGACCTTGAGGCCATGATCGTGAAAGTCAAACTCGCTCGAGATATTGTCATAAGAAACATTTGTGTGAAGCTATATTGAAATCGCTGATGGAATGTAGGCGCTAGAGCAATGACAATGTTTTTCTAAAAATAGCCACATTGACCTTGACCTTGAGGCAATGACCTTGAAAGTGGATCTCGCTCCAGATATTGTCATAAGAAACATTTGGGTGAAGCTATATTGAAATCGGTGAAGGAAAGTAGGCGCTAGAGCAATGACAAAGTTTTTTTTTCTAAAAATAGCCACATTGACCTTGACCTTGAGGCAATGACCTTGAAAGTCGAACTCGCTCCAGATATTGTCATAAAGAACATTTGTGTGCAGTTATATTAAAATCGGTGGAGGAATGTAGGCGCTAGAGCAATGTCAGTTTTTCTAAAAATAGCCACAGTGACCTTGACCTTGAGGCAATGACCGTGAAAGTCAAACTCGCTCGAGATATTGTCATAAGTAACATTTGTGTGAAGCTATATTGAAATCGGTGGAGGAATGTAGGCGCTATCGCAATGACAAAGTTTTTCTAAAAATAGCCACATTGACCTTGACCTGGAGGCAATGACCTTGAAAGTGAATCTCGCTCCAGATATTGTCATAAGAAACATTTGTGTGCAGTTATATTAAAACCGATGGAGAAATGTAGGCGCTAGAGCGATGACAAAGTTTTTCTTAAAATAGCCACAGAGACCTTGACCTTGATGCCATGACCTTGGAAGTCAAACTCGATCGAGCTATTGTCATAGGGAACAGTTGTTTGAAGTTATATTGAAAGTAGTGAAGAAATGAAATCGCTAGAGCGATGACAAAGTTTTTCTTAAAATAGCCACAGTGACCTTGACCTTGAGGCCATGACCTTGAAAGTCGAACTCGCTCGAGATATTGTCATAAGGAACATTTGTGTGAAGTTATATTGAAATCGGTGGAGAAATTTAGGCGCTAGAGCGATGACGTTTTTCTAAAAATAGCCACAGTGACCTTGACCTTGAGGTCACGACCTTGAAAGTCGAAATCGCTCGAGATATTGTCATAAGGAACATTTTTTTGAAGTTATATTAAAATCGGTGGAGAAATGTAGGCGCTAGAGCGATGACAGCAGTACGTACATACCCATGTACACACGTACGTAGGGACAATTGCTATATACCCCCACACAACATAGTTGTGCGATGGGATAATTAACAAAAGGTAAAAATCAAGATGTTACATATTCTACATCATAGTGTAGTTTATATTTTTTGTCCTTTGGGATCACTGATTCTATTCTGGAAATTTGAAAATATTTGAGGGTCGCTGTTGAGGCCTTATTGGCCGAAACTAGCTAGTCTAGCCTAGAAAAAAATGTAGTGCACTTCATAGTTTCTAGTTCTGTGGTGTATTCCTTGCTTCCAAAGGTTTACCCCTTTATCGCAAATTTTTGTTCCATGTCCCAAGTTCTTGGCTTAAATAGAGCTTTCTGAGAAGTTTATATTTTCTTCTGTACTACCACCCTTATTTCCCTTTCTAAACGTTCACCTGCAAGCTATATGGTGCAATGGATAAGCTTTGGACTCTGAATCAAGAGTTCGTGAGTTCAAATCCCGGACGAGGAATACTTTTTTTTCTTTTAAAAAACACAGCGGGTTTCAGGGTCTGGGCCTCAAGGTCAAGGTCACTGTTCCTATTTTTTAGAGAAAAAAAATGTCAACACTCGAGCACCTTCATTTATTGATGGGGTTTAATATAACTTGACAAAATTGTTGGGTGTGATGATATCTCGAGCAACTTTGACTTTCAGGGTCAGGGGTCAAGGTCAGGGTGGCTATTTTTTTTTAAAAAAAACTTTGTCTTTGCTCTAGTGTCTACATTAATTGCTGGATTTTAATATAACTTCCCACAAATGCTGGGACTAATCATCCCTCAAGCGCGTTTGACTTTCAGGGTCTGGAGCTCAAGGTCAAGGTTACTGTGGCTATTTTTAGAAAAAAAAAACTTATGTTATCGCTTTAGCCACTACATGTATTGATGGATTTTAAGGTAAGCTCACACAAATGTTAGCTATGATGATATCTCAGCCGAGTTGAACTTTCAGGGTCTGGGGCACAAGGTCAATGTCACTGTGCCTATTTTGAGAAAAACATTGTCATCGCTCTAGTGCCTGCGTTTCTTGATTAATTTTAATATAATTTTACACAATTGTCGGGTCTAATCATATCTCCAGCGAGTTTGACTTTCAGGGTCTAGGGCTCATGGTCAATGTCACTGTGGCTATTTTTAGAAAAACTTTGCCATCGCTCTAGCCCATATATTTATTGATGAATTTTAACTTCACACAAATGTTGAATACGATGATATCTTGACTGAGTTAAACTTTCGGGGTCTGGGGCACAAGGTCACTGTGGCTATGTTTAGAAAAAACACTTTGTCATCGCTTATGCCTACATTTCTTGATGGATTGTAATAGAACTTCACATAAATGTTGGGTATGATCATATCTCGAGCAGGTTTGACTTTCAGGGTGTAGGCTTCAAAATTGGAATTATTATTATTATTATAATTTTCAAATAAAAGAACTTAAAATAAGATTTCTTCTTCAGTGATTCTTAGGGGTACTATATGATTCTCTTTTAATTGCTGCAGTCTGTTGGGCTGTTTTTCAGAAGAAAAAATTCTTTTTTGATAACTTTATTGCCCTCATCCAACTTAGACCCCCAAAGGCGAGCTATGTTGTCTTCTGACAACTCTTACAAATTTTTAGTTCCCTTATTTTATTTTTTATAGGAAACCACAAATATTATAATATATAAAATAAAGATACACTTTTTAATGACAATAAAACAAAAAGAAAACGCTTCTAAATAGAAAATCTATATGTCCATTTAAGAAGAATGGGATGGACGCCTAAAGTTTAACCAGTTAAACGCTTAGCAACGTTATATCTTAGATTATGTAAAATAAATAAAGAATATCATGATAACCCTCAAGAATGATGAACACATTCTAATGATATGCATTGAGCCCGGTTGCCCATTTTCAGCGTGTAAATATGTTCTAGAAAGGGTTATCCTTTGGAAGCAAGGAATACACCACAACACTGGAAAATACGGAGTCTACATGTTTTCTGGGCCAGACTAGCTAACCTCATCAGTAGCCATGTTGCGATTTGTTGACGAAACCCAATGTTAGAGCATGGCGAAATTTATTAAATTTTAAGTGACAGTCGTTTGAAAGACCGTATATGTATCATTACAGGTTTAATTACAATAAGTACATTTGTGAGTTCTCGGAATATGCAAAAAAGCTCTCAAAGGACACGGAACAAAATATAAATTATGCACTATGATCGGGGAGACTTAGAAAACCGCTCCACCCTTCGGGGCTCGGAGAAATAGATTTGACTGCTTGGTGCTTCCACGCAGAACTGAAACTGACCACACATGAGTATTGGTAACCCGCTAAGAAGGACTTAGCCTGCCCAGGCAAAGTGGTGTGAGCCAGACCCTCCTATGCATATAAGACTTTTGGTTTCATTGGGCGGCAGGGCTTGAGATATCTTTTCATCTCATTGTCGGGTAAAAGTCCATCAGAACTGGAAGCAACGTCTCCACAATGACCTAAATATTTTGACGGGTACATTAAATCTTAATTCAAACAAACAAACAAACATACGAAATAAATTAGTGACTAAATAAAACTGTCTGTCCATACGTACAATGTAGTTAAATGTATATGATTATCTGTATGGGACTTAAAGGTCTGATAAATTCATTCCTCGGCCTAGTGGATAAGAGCGCTGACTATCGTGTATCATGTACAGGAGGAAATCTTCTCGTTTGTTCATAGGACTCCCTCATTACCAACATTTCATCAGTATATGTTGTTGGTGACTGAAATGAATGTACAATGCGTGTGTTCAATAACTCTACTTGTCGTTTACGATCAATCTTCACCATCAGCTTAACATTTTGTGTTAAAAGTAGAAGTAAAACAAAGATCAAGAATCGATACAATTATCTTACTCCACCCATCAAAGACACCAAAGGGAAAGAAACACAAACATTAAGCGACCAGACTATAATGGAAACCTAAACAAAGGAAGGCCATAAGGACAGTTACTTTCCCACAAAATGGCCATATGGCCATCCCAAATAAAAAGACACAAGTGATACACACAGTAAGTAACAAACAACACCATAAATAAACCGCCACAGAAGAACCGCCTAGGAACGGTCAGTGGAATGATTTCCACTGAGGGGCTTAAATCGATTTTACGTGGCCACAGTCCTAGGACTAACGTATAATATAAAAAAGCTAATAAACTAAAATTTCATGTCACTATTCTTCACCATCAGCATGACCTTTAGGGTCATACTTAGGACTTCTAATTAATTATGTTATTTACAATGAAATTTACTCGGGATTCAATTAATTTTCTCCTATATAGCTATTTTCTCCATGCCAACATGTCATCCGTCAGTCTAAGGGGTTGTGTTTGTCCCTCTGGCTCGTTGAGGACGTCCCTAATCTCCATTACTACACACATCTCAATATTACCATCAGTACCTTGCACAGGTGATTGTTTCACATTTGCCTCACAGTCATGTGCGTTGTTCTTCACCATCATAAACACAATAATAGATCTACATTCCCAAGGTCATACATATTAGCCTGCCGTTTACCGATTATTTGGCTGAACTTACATGTATTGTACTTGTAAAGAACGGTGTATAATTAGTACCCATTGGTTTGCCAATTGTTTGCTGAAATATTAGGCCACTGAACTCCACGAAAATATTGTCAATTAAGTATTCGAGCAAAAACGTTTCAATTTTCTAACAGTTAAAGCTTTTAATGGTTCCTAGTCCAATCAACATAATCCCCAATACATTAAGTACCCATTCAACAGCATATTGGTCATATTTATTTCTCAATACTGGTCAACGTTGTTTTAACTATTCATGTAACATGCCTCTGTAACACAAAGTGCATCTTTTACAATCCATCAACAGTATTTGGATCACACGCTCACGTAAATATGTTACAGACTATGGCCTTGAAATTAAAGTCAAGATCAAATCTTTTATAGATTGCAATAATATATTGTACCTAAAATGAAATGAAAACAACGATCAGGAATCGATCGATACAATAACATCACACCTCCCAATCAAGACATCAAAGGGAAAGAACACACGGACATTTAATTATTTCTTTATAATGAAGAACGTCACAAGTGGAAAGCCGTAGAGACAGATACTTTCCCACAAAATTGTCAAACGGCTATCCAAAGCGATAAATACATGCAAAGACGAATATGCAATTTCAAACCACGGCAGAGCGAGCTGAAACTTGTAGCTTGCAAGTATGACCAAAATTCATAAAAGGGCGTACATAGGGTCCGGGCAATCCGGTTTTGGCCACAGTTTGTCAGTTTTTGTGAGCCTGAGACCTTGAAACTAAGTTCAAGCTCAGAAAACATAATGGTTGTTTCTCCATCTAAGTAATGTAATCATGCAAGTTTGGCCAGAATCAATAAATGGGTTCAAGAGATATAGTGGTTCAAACAGGCAGCGCCAACGCCAAGGCAAACGGATTCCGAACCAAATACAATAAGCAACCATCAGCCGGTGTGGGGGCATATTAAGATAAAGCTTCTTAAGAAGTTGTTTTGCGTCAGGTTACTGCATCTTTCTTCTTCTTCTTCTTCTCATTCTTTTCTTCTTGCTGGGACAAAGTGGCAATACCAACGTGAATTCGTATGGGATAAAAGTGATTATTGATTTTCTTGACACATATCCTTCAGAGTATCCAAGAACATGTTTCAACACTAGCAAGGTATTCCGCCCCCGCCCATCGGGACTTGAGGAATAGATTGGGCTGCACGATGCTTCCACTCAGAGTTGATACCGCCCGCACATGAGTACTAGAAATCCGCTTAGAACGTCTAAAGTAGAAGTGGAGGCAATGATCAGGAATCGATACAATTAACCCACAGCTCCCATCAGTGACATCAAAGGGAAAGAAATACAAACATAAAACAACAGACCCTGATGGAAACATCAACAGCGGGATGCCAAAAGGCAGTTACTTTCCCACAAAATGGCCAATAGGCAATCCAAAATAAAATAATATAAGCGACACAAACACCCAAAGACAAACCATAACAAAAACATACCGCGACAGAAGAACCGTCTTGGAACGGTCAGATGAAACGAATTCCACTGGGGGCTTAAATCGATTTTACGTGGCCACAATCCACGCCCTTACTTCCGTCGCGATTAAGACAAATTATTTGTTCAGTCCGCATGAAGGCCGCCTAACGCATCAGTGCAACATCTCCGTGAACACAAAAATCAAACAACCACAGAGATGATACAACGGTGAGGACTCGACAGCACGAAATCACTGAAATGCTGGAGCAAACGAAAACCAACAGTTAGACTCCGAATGGCCCGATCAATGACAGAGCATCAGGAACCAACCAACACAAGCCTTTACGTTGGAGCCGTCATAGAATCCGAGGCCTGACCCTCCGGCGTGCAATTAAAGAGGGAAGCAAAGTTATCAACCGTGATTGGGTTAACTGCCATGCATGCAGTCTGTCGTATGTTGTAATGTTAATGTTGTACCCAAACGTTTTATATCGAAGAATGATTCTACGAAATTGGGTGCTGAAGTCATTGCGGTTATATATTTTTTCTGAATTTATATACTAAGTCACCATAAACTTCGGGTTCCGATAGACCTTGTTGCAGAAGCGATTTAAGTCCTGGAAAATTGCTGCGAGTCGGCCCGTCCATTCTTATAACTTTAAACCCAATTGGTTTCATTGGGCGGCAGGGATTGAGATGTCATTTCATCTTAATGTCGGGTAAAAGTCCCACAAAATTGGAAGCAATGTCTCCAAAATGACCTTAACAGTATTGACGGGGACGTTAAACCTCACATCAAACAAACAAACTAGCATGATACATGCCATTTAAACGATCTCAGTAAAGAATTCATTACGATTACCCGTGTGACAATCTTTCATATCACCAAAGCGGTTATTTTCTGTTGAAAATCTGTGATATTTGTCATAGTTTTACTCCAAACATCGGTTGCAAGTATCAACAACCTAGAATACGAAAAAATAATGTATACCCTTTTAAAACCGTGCTTTATCTATATAAAATAGGGTTTAGAGTGGTGTTCATCACACCGAAATGTTAACGTGAAGAACCATATTTCTGTACGAAAAAAAACAACAACATTTTGCTTTTCAGTTATTCCAGGTAAAAGTATGATCTTGACTGCATGTTGATAAAAACAATCGGAATAAGCTCCCGGGGATCGAATACTCAAGGGTGGCAAATAATCAAGTACCAGGGTTAAAATACGCTACCTATGGGATTATTTATCATTTACAACAACTAAGACTTCCCATGCATTTGTGTGTGGAGCTGGTCTTTTATTCTCGCAGTCGTACTACGGAATGCATTTAACCGTAAATCGATTTGCAACAAAGGATAAACAATTGTCCGAAATACGCGAGGAAATACGGAACGCGTGTTTGGAAGTTACTGTGAAAGGGATAAAATCGGTTTAATATTTAAACCAGAGAGGGCCATTATTGGCCCCAGGGTTTTAATGTGCATAATGTTGAGGGAGGTCTTAAAGGTGAAGCTTCATACCAAACATCAACAAAGGCTATAATTAGAACAATCTTGGCAAAGGTCCACTAGATAAAGCTACACATCAAATTTCAAAGACCTGGGCCTTGCAGTTTCAGAGAAGAAGATTTTTTTTAAAGATATTCCCTACATAAGCCTATGCAAAACCAAATGGCCCCAGGGCTATATAAATCTATGTAAAAACAAAGGGCCCCGGCCCGGGGTGGGGGCATTTGTGGCCCCAGGGCTATAATTTGAACAATCTTGGTAGAGGTCCACTAGATAAAGCTCCATACTAAATATCAAAGGCCTTGGCCTTGCAGTTTCAGAGAAGATTTTTAAAGATTTCCCTATATAAGTCTATGCAAAACCAAAGGGCCCCGGAGCGGGGACATTTTTGGTACCAGGGCTATAATTTGAATAATTTTGATAGAGGTCCACTAGATGCAGCTTCATACCAAATATCAAAGACCCAGGCCTTGTGGTTTCAGAGAAGAAGATTTTTGAAGATTTTCCCCATGTAAGTCTATGTAAAACCATAGGGCCCCAGAGTGGGGGCATTTTTGGCCCCAGGGCTATAATTTTAACAATCTTGGTAGAGGTCCATTAGATGCAACTTCATACCAAATTTCAAAGTCCTGGGCCTTGTGGTTTCAGAGAAGATTTTTAAAGATTATCCCTATATAAGTCTATGTAAAACCAAAGGGCCCCGGGACGGGGCCACTTTTGGCCCCAGCACTATAATTTGAATCATCTTGGTAGGGGTCCTTTAGAAGAAGCTTCATACCAAATATAAAAGACCTAGGCCTTGTGGTTTCAGAGAAGAAGATTTTTAAAGATTTTCCCTATATAAGTCTATGTAAAACCAAAGGGCCCCTGAGCGGGGGCATTTTTGGCCCAAGGGCTATAATTTGAACAATCTTGGTAGGGGTCCACTAGATGAAGCTTCATACAAAATATCAAAGTCCTGGGCCTTGCGGTTTCAGAGAAGAAGATTTTTAAAGATTTTCCCTATATAAGGCCATGTAAAACCAAAGGGTCCCAGTCGGAGGCTTTTTTTGCCCCAGCACTATAATTTGAACAATCTTGGTAGGGGTCCACTAGATAAAGCTTAATTCCAAATATCAAAGTCCTGGGCCTTGCAGTTTCAGAGCAGAAGATTTTTAAAGATTTTCCCTATATAAGCCTATGTAAAACCAAAGGGCCCGGCGGCGGGGACATTTTTGGCCTCAGCACTATCATTCGAATAATCTTGTTAGGGGTCTTTTAGATGAAGCTTCATACCAAATATAAAAGACCTAGGCCTTGTGGTTTCAGAGAAAAGGATTTTTAAAGATTTTCCCTATATAAGTCTATGTAAAAACAAAGGGCCCCTGAGCGGGGGCATTTTTGGCCCAAGGGCGATAGTTTGAACAATATTGGTAGAGGTCCATTGGATGAAGCTTCATTCTAAATATCAAAGTCCTGGACCTTGCGGTTTCAGAGAAGAAGATTTTTAAAGATTTTCCCTATATAAGTCTATGTAAAACCAAAGGGCCCCTGAGCAGGGGGATTTTTGGCCCAAGGGCTATAATTTGAACAATCTTGGTAGGGGTCCACTAGATGAAGCTTCATACAAAATATCAAAGTCCTGGGCCTTGCGGTTTCAGAGAAGAAGATTTTTAAAGATTTTCCCTATATAAGCCTATGTAAAACCAAAGGGCCCCAGGTGGAGGCTTTTTTTGCCCCAGCACTATAATTTGAACAATCTTGGTAGGGGTCCACTAGATAAAGCTTAATACCAAATATCAAAGTCCTGGGCCTTGCAGTTTCAGAGCAGAAGATTTTTAAAGATTTTCCCTATATAAGCCTATGTAAAACCAAAGGGCCCGGGGGTGGGGACATTTTTGGCCTCAGCACTATCATTTGAATAATCTTGTTAGGGGTCTTTTAGATGAAGCTTCATGCCAAATATAAAAGACCTAGGCCTTGTGGTTTCAGAGAAAAGGATTTTTAAAGATTTTCCCTATATAAGTCTATGTAAAAACAAAGGGCCCCTGAGCGGGGGCATTTTTGGCCCAAGGGCGATAATTTGAACAATCTTGGTAGAGGTCCAATGGATGAAGCTTCATTCTAAATATCAAAGTCCTGGACCTTGCGGTTTCAGAGAAGAAGATTTTTAAAGATTTTCCCTATATAAGGCCATGTAAAACCAAAGGGCCCCGGAACGGGGGCATTTTTTGCCCCAGCACTATAATTTGAACAATCTTGGTAGGGGTCCACTAGATAAAGCTTAATACCAAATATCAAAGTCCTGGGCCTTGCAGCTTCAGAGCAGAAGATTTTTAAAGATTTTCCCTATATAAGCCTATGTAAAACCAAAGGGCCCGGGGGCGGGGACATTTTTGGCCTCAGCACTATCATTTGAATAATCTTGTTAGGGGTCTTTTAGATGAAGCTTCATACCAAATATAAAAGACCTAGGCCTTGTGGTTTCAGAGAAAAGGATTTTTAAAGATTTTCCCTATATAAGTCTATGTAAAACTAGAGTGTTCACAAGTTTTTTCTTTAATTTGACCTACTGACCTACTTTTTGACCCGAAAAGACCTTTATTCAAACTTAGCCAAGATATTGTCACAATGACCATTCTGAGCAAGATTAATGATTTAACCAAACTTGTGGCCTCCTGAGTATTCACAAGGTTTTTCTATGATTTGACCTACTGACCTACTTTTCAACCGGACATGACCCATATTCAAACTTGACCGAGATATTGTCATGATGATCATTCTGAGCAAGTTTGATTATGATTGGACCAAAATTGTGGCCCCTAGGGTGTTCACAAGGTTTTTATATGATTTGACCCGCTGACCTACTTTTTAACCCGATATGACCCATATTCGAACTGGACTGAAATATTGTCACAATGGTCATTCTGAGCAAGTTTCATGATAATTGGACCAAAACAGTGGCCTTCAGAGTGTTCACAAGGTTTTTCTATGATTTGACCTACTGACCTACTTTTTGACCGGACATGACCCATATTCGAACTTGACCAAGATATTGTCATGATGATCATTCTGAGCAAGTTTGATTATGATTGGACCAAAATTGTGGCCTCTAGGGTGTTCACAAGGTTTTTCTATGATTTGACCCGCTGACCTACTTTTTAAGCCGACATGATCCATATTCAAACTTCACTAAAATATTGTCACAATGATCATTCTGAGCAAGTTTGATGATGATTGGACCAAAATTGTGGCCTCTCGAGTGTTCACAAGGTTTTTCTATGATTTGACCTACTGACCTACTTTTTTACCCGACATGACCCAAATTCGAACTTGACCGAGATATTGTCATGATTATCATTCTGAGCAAGTTTGATGATAATTGGACCAAAACTGTGGCCTCTAGTGTGTTCACAAGAAAAAGTTTACGCACGGACGACGCACGACGGACGACGGACGACGCACGACGCACGACGACGCCGGACATCTTACTGTCACAAAAGCTCACCATGACCTTCGGTCAGGTGAGCTAAAAAAAAATATGATGACTTTAACAACACACTAATAAATATGTTCTATAAAAGGGTTATCCTTTGGAAGCAAGGAATACACCACAGAAGTGAAAAATATGGAGTGTTCATGTTTTCTGGGCCAGACTAGCTAGTTTCGGCCAATTAGGCCTCATCAGTGACGCTCAGATATTTTCGAAATTCCACAATGGAATCAATGATCCCAAAGGACAAGAAAATATAATCTACACTATGATGTAGGGCAGGGAGACGTTTTACCGCCGCCACACATTCCCACACACCAGCTGTAGTGAAGTTAAATATGTTCTATAAAAGGGTTATCCTTTGGAAGCAAGGAATACACCACAGAAGTGAAAAATATGGAGTGTTCATGATTTCTGGGCCAGACTAGCTAGTTTCGGCCAATTAGGCCTCATCAGTGACCCTCAGATATTTTCGAAATTCCACAATGGAATCAATGATCCCAAAGGACAAGAAAATATAATCTACACTTTAAACCTGGTTAAAGATTTAGAAAGTCGAAAAAGCATAAGAGACTCAATCGTGAAGGCATTTTCTTTATCATCGAAAGACACTCTTTGTCATATAAATTACGTAAATAGAGTTATAACAATGAATCCAGTATTAAGGCATTTTGTAGTTAACTGTTTATTGAAAAGCTCCCTGTATTAAGACAAAATTGAAATACACAAAACATAAATAGACTTATCTCACCTCTGTGGTTCTTTGATTTTTGTGTTCACGGAGATGTTGCACTGATGAGTTAGGAGGCCTTCATGCGGACTGAACAAATTATTTGTCTAAATCGCGACGGAAGTAAGGGCGAGGATTGTGGCCACGTAAAATCGATTTAAGCCCCCCAGTGGAAATCATTCCACTGACCGTCTCAAGGCGGTTCTTCTGTGGCGGTTTATTTATGGTGTTGTTTGTTACTTACTGTGTGTATCACTTGTGTCTTGTTATTTTGGATGGCCATATGGCCATTTTGTGGGAAAGTAACTGTCCTTATGGCCTTCCTTTGTTTAGGTTTCCATTATTGTCTGGTCGCTTAATGTTTGTGTTTCTTTCCCTTTGGTGTCTTTGATGGGTGGAGTAAGTTAATTGAATCGATTCCTGATCTTTGTTTTACTTCTACTTATGACCCCGACACCCTTCCATACGAGATAACATAACGTGTTTTAAATGATGATTTATAATTCCCAAACATAGATTTGGACAAAACAAAGCAATCGATTAGAATCCGGTTGCGCTTAACGTTTTCTTGATATTTAGTCCCCAATACGAGCTTTAAAATACATCAAAATATTCAAGCGCCAGACGTTCTTTTCGTTACGTCAAAGGTTGACATGATAGTAACTCCATGTTCAGACACAAGCTAACGTTTTGATCCACAGCCTCTGACGCAGTATCAATGCAAATAATGTTTGTGGGTAAACCAAAAGGTTGCAGATCAATTTTCAGAAGTGATTGTTAAATGAATATTTATCATAATCATATATTGAACATTGAACTTTCTGCAACATGAAACTTTTGTTTTGCCCAATGCCACCGCTCGCCACATACACATTACAATAGGCATGGCGTCGCATACATTATAGTGGCTACAAAATAAAAGCATTTGTTTTCGTGAAACGTACAACTACGAGTGTGTTGATTGTTGTCAGATTATCGCTTTCATTTCTGTTAATATCTGAGGTGACCACAAATCTCTGGACCAACTCTGGTGTATTTTGTCCGACAGTAAGTTTTATGGCACTTTGTAGAATATATATTTGTATGCGTTATCCTATATAGAATTACTGTCCAACAGTCCAACTAGCATTTAAGTTATTTCACGCTGTAGTGGCCTCAACGTTGTTTCATTTCTATAGTCGTGTGATTTGTTTGTTCTTGGAGATGTCGCACTGATGAGTTAGAACTCCTGCTTGCGGGCTGAAAGGGTTATTTGTCTTAACCGCGGCAGAACCAATGGAGAGAATAATGGCCACGTAAATTGAAGCCCCCACCCCCATTGAAACAAAATAACTGGCTGTACCTATGCGGTTCTTCTTTCGTGGTTTATTATTGCTATAGTTCGTCTTTGCATGTATGTATTGCTTATATCTTTTTTTTCTTTTCGTTTGGACATCCTGTCGGCCATTTTGTGGGAAAGTAACTGTCATCTTTGGCTTTCCGCTTGTGATGATTTATTAGAGTTATTTCATGTTTGTGTTTCTTTCCCTTTGACGTCTTGGATTGGATGTGTTAGGCAATAGTTTCGATTCCTGATCAATGCCTCAACTTCAGTTTTACCACACTCGCTTGAACAACCTGAAGTAAATCCGTTCTGATACCAGCTACGATTATGATCATTTGTTGACACATTTCGAAGCAAAATACAGGAAAGAGCTGGTTGCTGTACTGTCAGTGATTCGTTTTACACGCCTATACAACTGTATTGAAAGAATTTACCACCCAAAAATGAAAATTTCTAGATAAAAAATGTCTGATATTTTTCTTATTTTCGCTCAAAACACAGATTGCGGGGACTGGAAAGAACCGCCCCGACCAGGCGGTTTTATCGAGTACCCACAATCTATGTTTTTGAGGAGAAATAAGAAAAATAATATTTACCCCTGAAAACCCCAGTTTTAATTTATAAAATTGGGGTTAAAGGGGGTCAAAATTATATAGGCGTGTTTTCGTGATGGTTTTCCTCATTGTTAGTTACTTTTCTTCATGGTAGGCTGTTGTCTTTGATTGTGGCTTTTCTTGGGAATCTATGTCCCTATTTTTGATTGATAGTTGGCATATAGACATTACACTTGGTATGATAGTGCCAATCGCTTTATTCAAATCTTATTTGTTCAGACAGTAAGCATGCTACATAAGAAATTTGAAGTCAGTACCTGCATTTTGAAACCTATTGTATAGTCTTAGGCAATCTTGTTGAAACTGAATTAAATGCCCCTACATTTTCCGTCTTTTTGTTGACTTTTTGTAGTTTAAGAACATTTGAACAGAGCAAATACTTAACAAGTGGAAACTTTGAAAATAAACGTCTTATTTGTTTTTGTTCATTTGTTTGTTTGGTTTGAGGTTTAAATTCCGCGTCAAAACTGTTTGGATCATTTTGGAAACGTTTCTTCCGATTTCGTTGGACTTTTATCCGACACTGAGATGAAATGTCATCTCAAGCCCTACAGCACAACCAAACCGATAGGAATTAAGGAGCGGTCCGACTGGCCTCACATTTTCTGGGCTGCCTTTGACCTGCTCAGTGGTTCACCAGACCTCAAGTTCGGTCGTTCTCACTCTTGCGCGGAAGCACGATAACGAAATGTTAATTTGTCAAAGCCCCTGTCGCCGGGGGGCGCACACAATTTAATATGGCATATCCTAATGATAAGGTAAGTGCTTATTTTATCGCTATAGGCGGCCCCTGCCCATATTGGCTTGAAGAAATATATGGGCTGCATGATGCTTCCACGCAGAGCTGAAACCGACCCGCACACGAGTACTGGGAAACCGCTTAGAGGATCCAAGCCTGCCCAGGCAAAGCCGTGCGAGTCGGCCCGACCATGCTTATAAACCCTATTGAATTCATTGGGCGGCAGGGCTTAAAATGTCATTTCATCTCAATGTCGGGTAAAAGTCCCACAAAATGGGAAGCAACGTCTACGAAATGACCTTTACAGTGTTTGCGGGGACGTCAAACCTCAAATCAAACAAACATTATCGCTATAGTAGATATCGAGTGGTGGAAAGTATCTTTTGTATTCAGGATTAATGGCGTCTGTTGCAATCGTTTTATACGTAAAGTTTCATGAATTTCATATTTTGGGTGTCTAATGTGTTTCTGCATTTCCTAGTCCCAAAACCTAAAGAACTTGGCACTCAGGAAAAAGCAAGTTAAAAACATACAAATATATGTACACTATAATTTACTTATGTGCAAATAACAAACTCTATGGAACTAAGAAATTGAACATCATCAGCTTTCTGCTTTTATGTTGACAGAATAATCCGCTTTTAACGTTTGTTTTTTTAGGTAGTCAACAAAACTGCTGTGTATTTAAGAGATTCCGAGGAAGCAATCGTGTACCTCAGGCTTACTGTGCCATTCGGCTGTCCATTGCAAGAAAACAGTTGCAGTATTGACATAAATATATTTCTACCATATTCTGAACAATGTGAGGCTGCAGATACTGGTCTTAAGAAAATTGAGAAGAATGGTTGTGGAGTGCGAATGTGGAGTACAGAAGTGGGCATGCTTAAAGAACTCAAATTTCAAGGAAAATATATTAAAAATGTCAGAGCACAAGGATGGAAATCAACTGCGAGGTTGGTTACTCATGCAACGATTGATTTTCATCCACTGTTCCAAGGATACTTTCTTGAGCCAATAGAGGTGAGTTGACTAGGTAGAAAAATTGAACACATACAGAGAGTATCTAGAAATTGTGAAAGTGTCCATTTTGCGACTTCCAAACAGGTCAGCATGTTTTGTAATATATCACCGTCAATGTCATTAAGATTTAAGTCATGTACTTTTGAAAAGACACATAAACGTTTTGTATTTAACTTTTCAAAACATCAATTATTCAACCGTATGATCGATTGTAATGCTTATTAGTTGTAATGAAAGATTTTGGTTCAGATATAAGCTGTAGCGACAGATACAGTTTCAGCAATACCCACATATTAATACGAACGTCACAGTATTAAACAGCTAGATTTACATATGCATTATGTGAATTAAAAGCTCACTTCTTCAAATTATAGTGATTGGTTGTAAAGTTGCTACAATGACAATTACACAAAATATCAGTTATTGTATCGATAACACCATTATGATTGTAAAGCAACGGCTGCCTAGGAGAAGTCAGCAGAACAGTTACTTTGGGCTTAACTCGGTGTTTTCTAATATTCAGCCCTCGTCCTCAAAATAGGAGTGAAGGCAATGATCAGGAATCGATACAATTAACCCACATCTCCCATCGGAGACACTAAATGGAAAGAAACACAAGACAGTTCTTCTGTCGCTGTTATATCATATATGTGTTTCTTTCCCTTTGGTGTCCATGTTGGGCGCTGTCTGTTAATTGCATCGATTCCTGATCATTGCCTTCACTTTTATGTTGGTTAAAATTGCTCCGAAATGCATTATGATCGTCGTGATTGGGCATAGGTTCCTATTTATTTGATGTCCACAACTGATGCAGTTTATTCTACATGAAACGAGTAGTAGGCAGTATGGTAGGCAAGCCTCAGGCCCAACAAAACAGGGGTCGTGAGTTCGATCCCAGGTTACTCCAGCGTTCGGAGGTGTCTCTAGACCGAGGCCTCGTCACCTTAGCTGTTGATGGGGACATTGTTAACGCAAAAATACTCACTTTATTCCAAACATGTTTTTGTAGCAAACATTGCATTAAGAATTGTCAAGTATTTTAAGATAGATTGTTATGATTGCAGTTTATATTATTAATTTTGCCAGCACTTCTTGTCGCAGCGGTAATAAATGGGTGAGTTTAGGCATATGGTAGGCACGTGTTGGGGTGTACAGACCAGCCAGGGGTAAAACACCCATATTTTTCTTTCTCCGCGGTAATAATCGTTTTGTTTTCTGGGAGAAATTTCTCCGAGCAGAAAAAAATCGTATTTCTAAGCGGTTAAATTCTCCTCGAAAATCGCCTTTTCTCCGTAGAAACAAAAAATTAGTCAGGTGAAGACGTACACGATGTTTCTCCTACATGTATATATGTACATGTGCATGTATTTTTTTCATGCATTCAAATTTCATACATAAAGTTTGAAGCATATGACGAAATGCATGTTCTTTGTACAAAGGGAGACAACTCTAACGATTGTAAAGTATGATTTTGATCCGGATGGAATCCTAATGATTTGCAGCTTATGCACTTCACAACGCAGTATGAACATGGTGAGTGTTTTCTCGTTTTCTCTGTTTCTTTATTGTGTAAAAGTCTCATAAATTTAAAACTGTTGATTATCTATCGGTTTCCTATTTTGGCATTACATTATTTTTTCTCTAATAAAGGCTTTAGTCAGATCTAAAAAAAAATTCTGCCTCTTCCGTTAATCTAAGTGGAGCAGGCAGTGCCAATTTATTTAAAGTTAGATTATCTCCTATCAAATCACCCATTCTTAGAAAATGTCCCAATCCTTTCAAAGTAAGTGGAATGTATCCTAGTATTTCTACGTGCAATGCTAAGAGGGGCAGGTGCTGTTCGCATTTTTGCACTGCGTCTCCCGTTTCTTCATCAGCTTTTCTGCAGTTAACATATCCGATTTGACATGTAAGTCTCCGGATTTATATTATGTGATAATCTGACAGACTGCATATTGTAAAATGCAGTACGTGGTCAAACTATGTTAAAAACAAGATTTAACGATCATTATCGCAGATTGAGTAAACCTAAAAAAAACTAACAATTTCTTGTACCGTCATTTCAAACGGACAGGTCATTCTGTAAATGATATTTTATACAGCCAGTGGAAAAAATTACTTTGATGTAATTTCTATAGCCAGGATTAAAATAATTAAAACTCATGAAACTGGTTTAAAATGGATTAAATCATTACAAACACCTTTTCTATTTGGCTTTAATGACAACATTTATCATGAGGTAATATATCTAAAATACCCGATTTTGATATTTTCTCTCTTCTGGATTGTCAAAAACTAGGTCGCACGGCACCAGACAAATAGCAATTATAAACGTCAATAACGTGCTTTTAAGAGAAACAAAACCAGGCTAAAGTGACTGTCCATAATATTATTGAATCGTGGACGCCACTCAATGCTTGCAATTCTAAGTTCATTACCCATTTCTGTATAACGTATTCTGGACACTGAGGTGATTAAATTCTACGATATTTTTAATCAGTTATACGATGCTGCGCTTTTATCTAGAGGTTAAACTCAGCATGGTCTTCGTCCTTTCATCGTTTCTGAAATTAATCACAAACATCATTGCATCAAAATATTCTTCATTATAAGCGTTTTGATGTTATTGATTTACCTAGTATCTTCCGGGACAGCTCGGTGATTTCATCTATTCCTGCTTATTTTCAAAATACTGAAACACCCATAATTTGCTATAAACACAATAAACCTGTTAAATCTATCCTTTTTAATATCAATAAACTTGTTTCTGATCTTGATATTGACACTAACACTCCTGCTACCTTTGATTGCAAACATTGAGTGTATTGCTATCCTGCTGGTGGTCGTACGAGAGTATGTTGAGCATAAAGCTCTTAAAGAACGGAAACTTAGCATTCTGAAACTAGTGCACAAACGCATGGTCTACTCTCAAAATACGAACTTATTACCTGCTAAAGCTAAGACGTCTTTACGTCACCTTAAACTAGGTATTCAAGAATTTCATAAGAAGTTAGTTTTGGTTCCAGCAGATAAGGCCGTTAACAATGTGATCGTTGTTTGACGGCTCCACTATGTTAATTAAAAATCAAAAATGAGTTCCTTTAAGAGCAATGAAAACATTCATAAGAAAGAAAGATGGGTCATACTACGTAGTTTCGGCTAATAAAGCCTCATCAGTGACCCTATAATGATCCGGCAAAGAAAGCCAGAGAAAACATACTGCAATTTTGCGAATTACGAATAGGCAGTCGATTCAAAGACTGACAAAATCAAAATGGGGTCCAAATAATTAAAAAGCTGTCTAGAATATGAGTCCAAACCAATAATTTATTTCCGATTTCTCAGAATATTCACGTTAATCTTAAAGGACTAAAGGTAAAATATAAACTGCACTATGGTTGATGTACGGGGAGACGTTTTACGGCCGCCACACGGCACAACACCAGCTCTTCAGCAAGAACGTGGTGGTACTAAGGCCTATGGACTACAGCCTTTGGCTGTAGAGAGGACGTTAGTTGATGACCACATTTGACGTTCAGCCACCAAGTTCGCTGCATGTGTTACAGAAGGCCAAGGCAAGATTCCTACGTTAAATGGGTTGCCTAAACTTCATAAAACAACATACAAAGAACGTTTGTTTGCAAATTCAAGCTTTTGTACCACCACTGAACTTTCCAAATTATGAACTTTAGGTTTAGCTGCCATCAAAAACATGTGATTAAATATTGCGATCAGGGTGAAAAGTAGAAGTAAGACAAAGATCGGGAATCGATACAATTAACTTACTCCACCCATCAAATACACCAAAGGGAAAGAAACACAAACATTTAGCGACCAGACCATAAATGAAACCTAAACAAAGGAAGGCCATAAGGACAGTTACTTTCCCACCAAATGGCCATATGGCCATCCAAAATAAAAAGACACAAGTGATACACACAGTAAGTAACAAACAACACCATAAATAAACCACCACAGAAGAACCGCCTTGGAACGGTCAGTGGAATGATTTCTACTGGGTGGGGGGGGGGGGCTTAAATCGATTTTACGTGGCCACAATCCTCGCCCTTACTTCCGTCGCGATTAAGACAAATAATTTGTTCAGTCCGCATGAAGGCCTCCTAAATCTGATTTGGTCTATAAAAACTCTAATGAAGTTTCAAATTAATTGAAATCCAGACGTTTTAGTGCTTCAGGTCGGTCTGCTTATGGTTTTCAACCTTTTACACTACACTTCCTCACAATCGTATAAATGAAACCTTCATGATTTAATTGAATGGACATTTCATAGGGAAATGTCCCTCTAACTTGCGGGTAATGTAAGAAATGCCTTTTCACACTTCTAATGGGCATTCATTTTTACTTTATGGTCATGTCAGAAATTGTGTGCAGCTCTCACCTTTCTACTTGATAATATTTACTTACGATTTGGTACTAAGTTATTTAGACAAGTTGTGGGTAATCCGATGGGTACAAATTGCACACCCCTTGTGGCCGATCTGTTCTTGCTTTGTTATGAAAGAGACTTCATGATGTCCCTTTTCATTGAAAACCAATCTGAAATCATTGAAGCCTTTAGCTCGACTCCTAGATATTTTGATGATTTATTAAATATTGACAATGCATATTTCGATGGTTTTATCAGTCATATTTACCCCCCCCCCCCCCTCTCCAGAACTTCAGTTAAATAAAGCAAATTTGTCTGATACCGAGGTCCCGTTTTTGGTTTTACATCTATCTATTGTAGATGGGTTTGTTTCTTGCAAAATTTATGATAAACGCGATGATTTTGATATTGTGATGGTAAAGTAGAAGTAAAACAAAGATCAGGAATTGATACAATTATCTTACTCCACCCATAAAAGACACCAAAGGGAAAGAAATACAAACATTAAGCGACAAGACCATAACAGAAACCAAAACAAAGGAAGGCCATAAGGACAGTTACTTTCCCACAAAATGGCCATATGGCCATCCAAAATAAAAAGACAAAAGTGATACACACAGTAAGTAACAAACAACAACATAAATAAATCGCCACAGAAGAGCCGCCTTGGAACGGCCAGTGGAAGATCTCCACTTGGGGGGCTTAAATCGATTTTACGTGGCCACAATCCTCGCCCTTACTTCCGTCGCGATTTAGACAAATAATTTGTTCAGTCCGCATGAAGGCCTCCTAACTCATAAGTGCAACATCTCCATGAACACAAAAATCAAAGAACCACAGAGGTGAGACAACGGTGAGGACTCGACAGCAAGAAACCACTGAAATGCTGGAGCAAAAGAAAACCAACGGTTAGACTCCGATGGGCCCGACCAGAGACAGAGCATCAGGCACCAACCAACATTACCTTGAATTAGATCTCTCTAATTCTCAATAAGCCTTTACGTTTCCTTTCTTGGATGGTGATGTTCCTCGTGTTGCATCCTTTGGCGTTTATATTTTCATAATTAATTCGATTTGCCAGAGTATCTAGTCATGTAACTGTCTTCAACACTCGTAGACGCCTCCGTGGTGCAGTGGTTACGCTACTCGCCTTGTAAAACCAGGGATCGCAGGATCGATCCCGGGCTTCTCCAGACTTTTGGATGAGTCTTTAAACCGAGGTCCCGTCTCCGTATGACCTTAGCTGTTGGTGGGACGTAAAACTAAAACTCACTCACTCACTTCAACACTCGTGATAAATTATTAACTGCTAAACTTTTTAATCAGGCTTATCGGTATTATATTCTACGCAAAACCGTTTCAAAATTTTATAGACGTCATTCCGATTTAATTTCAAAATTCAATGTTGGACTTAAATCTCTCCTGCAACAAGGTCTATCGCAATCTGAACTTTATGGTGACTTAGTAAATAAATTCAGAAAAATATATAAATACAATGACTTCATCCTAAATGTTATACGACAAACTGCATGCATGGCAGTAACCCAATCATGGTTGACAACTTTGCGTCCCTCTTTTATTGCACGCCGGTTGGTCAGGCCTCAGATTCTAGGACGGCTCCAGCGTAAAGGCTTACTGAGAATTAAAGAGTATCTAATTTTATGTAATGTTGGCTCTGTCTCCGGTCGGGACCATATGAGTCTAAATGTCGGTCTTCTTTTTTCCAGCAATTCTGTGGTTTCTCACTGTTGTCCTCACCGTTTTTCATCTCTGTGGTTGTTTGATTTCTGTGTTTTCGGAGATGTTGCACTGATGAGTTATGAGGCCTTCTCTTGGAGTTTAACTGTTGGTTTTCTTTTGCTCCAGCATTTCAGTGGTTTCTTGCTGTCGAGTCCTCACCGTTGTCTCACCTCTGTGGTTCTTTGTTTATTTGTGTTCACGGAGATGTTGCACTGATGAGTTAGGCCTTCATACGGACTGAACAAATTGTTTGTCTAAATCGCGACGGAAGTAAGGGTGAGGATTGTGGCCAAGTAAAATCGATTTAAGCCCCCCAGTGGAAATCTTTCCACTGGCCGTTCCAAGGCAGTTCTTCTGTGGCGGTTTATTTATGTTGTTGTTTGTTACTTACTGTGTGTATCGCTTGTGTCTTTTTATTTTGTGGGAAAGCAACTGTCCTTATGGCCTTCCTTTGTTTAGGTTTCCATTATTGTCTGATCGCTTCATGTTTGTGTTTCTTTCCCTTTGGTGTCTTTGATGGGTGGGGTAATTTAATTGTATCGATTCCTGATCTCTGTTTTACTTCTACTTAGTGCGGGCTGAACAAATTATTTGCCTAAATCGCGACGGAAATAAGGGCAAGGATTGTGACCACGTAAATTCGATTTAGTCCAGCAAGTGGAATTCGTTCCACTGACCGTTTCAAGGCGGTTCGTCTGTCGCGGTATATTTTTGTTATGGTTTGTCTTTGAGTGTGTGTATCGCTTATATTATTTTGTTTTAGTTAGGCATATGGCCATTTTGTGGGAAAGTAACTGTCCTTTTGGCATTCTTCTATTGACGTTTCCATTAGGGTCAAGTTGTTTCATGTTTGTGCGTCTTTCCCTTTGGTGTCTCTGATGGGAGCTGCGGCTTTATTGTATTGATTCCTTATCATTGCCTTCATTTCTATTCAAAAAAATCAAACTCAATTTTTCTTGTTTTGTTTGTTTTTTTTTTTTTTGTTGTTTTTTTATGATGGAGTACACCAACTATCAATCCTGCTTATACATGTATGTGTGGGCGCTGATCTCACTCTACATTTTAGTTATTTCTTTTTTCTTACACTGCGAGTAATTAAACATCACTGAAGCCTTCATAAGCCCACATGTGGCCCGAGTGAGAGATCTAATGATTAAGAGTAAGCCACGGATGCCAGCTTGTGTTTCTTGCCTTTACAAACCAATTGTCGGCCGCCGCCCATAGGGGCTTGAAGAAATATATGGGCTGCATGCTGCTTCCACGCAGAGCTGAATCCGGCCCGCACACTAGTACTGGTAAACCGCTTAGAGGATCTAAGCCTGTCTAGGAACCGCGGTGCGAGACGGATCGTCCATGCTAATAAACCCTATTGGTTTCATTTGGCGATAGGGCTTGGGATGTCATTTCATATGAATGTCGGGTAAAAGTCCCACAAAATTGGAAGCAACGTCTCCAAAATGACCTTTACAGGGTTGACGGGGACGTTAAACCTCAAATCAAACAAACAAAATATCCAATTGTACTTTTACATGTCCATTAATATGGGGAAATTGCGGGGCAAAATAGAAGTGAAGGCAATGATCGGGAATCGATACAATCAACCTACAGTTCCCACCAGAGACTCCAAAGGGAAAGAAGCACAAACATGAAACAACAGACCCCAATAGAAACATCAATATGGGAAAGCCAAAAGGAGAGTTGCTTTCCCCCTAAAATGGCCAATAGCCACCCAAAACAATATATTATAAGCGATGCAAACACTCAAAGAAAAAACATAACAAAAATAAACCACGACAGAAGAACCGCCTAGGAACGGTTAGTGAAACGAATTTCACTAGGTGTGTGTGGGGTGGGAGGGGAGGGGGCTTAAATCGATTTAACGTGGCCACAATCCTCGCCCTTACTTCCGTTGCGATTTGACAAATAATTTGTTCAGTCCGTATGAAGGCCTCCTAACTCATCAGTGCAACAACTCCGTGAACACATGAACACAAAAAACAAACAACCACATAGATGAAACAACGGTGAGGACCCGACAGTGACTCGACTCGCTCGGTTCAAGTTCTGCAACTGTGCGATATTAGCATGGTCGGCTCGAAATAAGTGAATGTGTCTTGAAAAGGCCGTTAATCTACTATACACCCCGAAGATAACGGACCTCCGTGTGCTAACTGGTAAGAACGCTGGCACTTAATCATTAGCCCCTTACCGCAGTATGCATATGAAACACTTTCTCCGGTTTTAGCCCATCTCTTATTAATGACCAGCTTGTGATAAGAGAAATAATCTTGAAAGGACCGTAAAACCAAATCACCAATTAAACCGAGGAACAAGCTGAGAATGATGGATAATGGAGTGCAAAGAGGGCATACTCAAGGAATGGACGGTGTTTGAGGCCTCCCTTGGGGCAACGAGGGCAGACAGTTGGAGGGATGTTATTACAAAGTAATCTAAGGTGCCCCAATAGCCTCCAAGTCTAAGGAACTGAGATAATGAATGGATGGATGTTTTGTTTAAAGACGTTCAATCCTAATAAGGCATATAGCGTCTAAAATAATGAGATAGTATGCGTAAAAGTGTTGTGTAAGTTTAAAAGTTAAAATATAAATGATAACAGTTTGTTAAAAAGTCCGATTTCTTTAAGAAAGTTTATTAGTTGACAAGATGGTATGTTGTTAAAAAGATCATTCATCGTTGAAACATTAAATAGTTTGTGCGTATATGGTAAAATCTTCACATGAAATGAGAAAATGTTTAACTGTAAACGGCTCGTTACAAGGTATACAGAAAGGTGCTTGTTCATTTTTAATATGTAGGAATGACTGATTCTTGTGCGTCCAATACGACATCTTGTGATTTTGTCTGATCTTTCCTGCTATAATTCGAGCAAGAACATTTACTGCGAAAATTAGGCTCTATTTTATTTTATTTATTTTCATTTTCTTTTTCCCAAAATAGATTGACATTTGTTCTTTATATATTTATTAATAGTTGATTTAAAATCTGAGAATTGGTTACAGCGATAGTGCTGATTTGGATTCTAAATCAGCAGTATATAATCTCCTTGGAGACAGAATGATAGTGGTATTTTCTTAAAACTTGGTGAATCAGGGGGTTTCTGTGCTGTTAATATTTGAGAGCTTTCAATGCATAAAGCGAATCTGAATAAATGATAAATTGTTTTTCGGATTTATTTCGAATATGATAGAGTGCAATATCAATTTCATTCGCTTCAGTTGTAGAAATAGATCTATTATCGGGTAATCTCATGCTGTCAGTGAAATTCGTACTTCTGACATAACAAGCAACTTTCGAATCTAGTTTCGAACCGTCACCGTAAATGGAAATGTGCTGTTTAAAATTGTATTTAATTTCTAAAATTTCGTTCTTAAAAATATGTGAATCAACTTCATGTCCTATTATTATTTAAATCTAAGTCTATCTTTGGATGAGTTAATGTCCATAGAACTTTCGACGGTAATGCAAAACATTGGATATTTTTAACGTTAATATTGGCCTCTTACGTTAATATTGGTTTTATTCTTAGGCCAAGAGGTTTTATAGCTGTTGGTTTGTTGTTGTGAAATCGTCCGTATTTAGGATTTAAAATAGAGTCATATGCTGAATTACTGGGATTTGCTGCTAATTTAGTAGCATATTGAAGAGACAATTTTTCTCTTCTAATATTAAGTGATGGTTCATTTGATTCAGCATAAATAGAAGTGAAAGCAATGATCAAGATCGATAAATCAACCCACAGCTCCCATCAGAGACACCAAAGGGAGAAACTTTCAACAGATGAAATGCGAAAGGCACCTATTTCTAGACGTAAACCTTGATGATGTATTGCATGTAAAGATTTTAAATAAGATTCTCTAGCAGATCCACAGACTATAGAGCCAAAGTCCAATTTGGAACGAATTAAAGATCTATAAAGATTTAAAAGAACAGTGCGATCTCCTCCCCAGACGGAACTGGAAAGGACATTAAGGAAATCAAGAGATTTTAAACATTCAGCTTGCAAAGCTTTGATAAGAGGAATAAAAGACAATTTTTTGTCGAATAAAAGGCCCAAGAACTTCGCTGCATTGAGGACTGAAGTTTTACTGTCCTATATAGTTAGAACAGGTTACTTTCTAAATGTAACACCGAGTTTTTGTTTTTGACAATTTAGAACCATTTTCTGTTGCCCAATTTTCCTTTGGAGTTGAAATGCAATGTTGTCCATATTTTTTGATCGACAGAAATTTCCACAAAAAGAGAACAATCAGGGTCTTTAACACATTAAACAATATTATTATTATTTATGCTGAACAAATTAGATGATAAAATGTTACCTTGTGGTAAAACTTGTTCTTCTTCAAATATGTCCGATAATGTATTTCCTATGCGGACATTAAATAATCGCTTTGATAGGAAATTTTGAATAAAAAAGTAGTAATAGGCCTTTAAGGCCTAATGTGTGAATCTTTCATGATGCCGTATTTCCAAGTAGTATCGTAGTCTTTTCTAGGTCGAAAATACATCTACGACGTGTTCTATTTTAACAAAGGCATCACGCATAAAAGATTCTAAACGAGTCAAATGATCATAAGTAAACCTGTTCTTTCTGAATCCAGCTTAAAATTTTGTGATAAGCTGGTTTGATTCTAAGAACCCAACCAACGTATCGTTAATCTCTCCATTGTTTTACATTAATAAGTTGTCAAAGCATTAGGTCTATAATTCGTGGCTTCATTATGATCTTTATTTGGTTTCGGAAAGGAATATTGGTAGCCCTTTTCCAGTTCTCAGGGAACTTGACAGTGATCCAAATATCATTTAGAATATTTAATAATGTTTCCAATGCCGTACGGGTAAATGTTATAAAATTTGAAGGTGTATATCATCGGGACCAACATCAGTGTCATCAGATTGATGGAGGGCATCTAAGTATGAAAGATAAATTATATTTTATGTGATTTAATGAAGAAGAACATTTTTTCCCTTGTTCTTGTTTATATTTTGAAATGTTTCCGAATAATTTGAGCTAGAGGAGTTTTTCTGAATATTGTCCCAATGCATTAGAAATGTCTTTAGCCGTTGAATATATATTTCCGTTTGATTTAATATGGACATGTCTATTCGATTTGTTTTTGCCACTAATCATGTCCCATATTTTCTTCGTTGGTGTTCCTGTATTAAGTTTGCTGTCAAAATATTTTAGCCGATTTTATTGTTTTGCGATCTTTAGCTCGCGTTTCTTTGGTATGGATAAGATTTTCCTTAGATGGTTGTTTATTTAATTTTCGTAGTGCAGATTTTCTTTGATTAATTGAATTTTTAACTTCATTAATAATCCAAGGTCTATTTCTCTTAGTACGTGTCGAGTATTTAGGAATACATTTTCAGCGATATAATCCCATTCATCAGTATACTCTTGTATATCATTTGCCGTTTTAAAAACTTCAGGTTCGAGTTTTTATTACATAATTGATTTAGATTCTCCCAATTTGCTTTTCTCAAATTCCATCTGGGGTGACGATCCTTATGAGTCGATTCAATTCCTTCAATTACTATCAGAAAATGATCGCTTCCATGGAGATCGTCCACAACAGACCAATCAAAATCTAAATAAATATTTGGTGAAAAAAAAGGATAGCTCTTAAGCCAAATAATTTCTTGTAGGAGAATAAAGATTTGTTGCTTATTTATCATCAAATAAACATAAATCATTTTCAGCAATAAATTTTTTATGATTTCTCCTTTGTCATTTATATCCGAGCAACCCCATAATTTTCTGTGACTATTAAAGTCTCCTAATAATATATAAGGACTAGGTAATTGGTTAGTGAGATTTTCTAATTCATGTTTAGAAAGATTACAGTGTGGTGGAAGGCAGACAGAACATGGATCTAGATAAAGTGACATTTACAGCAACAGCTTGTTCATTAGTATTTTAATTTATGAGCGACGTTGGATTTCACCAGGATTGATGTACCTCCTGATGCCTTCTGACTATCAGCAATGATATGATTGTACGTATTGTAATCTTTAAAACTAATATTATCTGTGGTTTTCAAAAAGGTTTCTTGGAGACAACATTCGGATAAAAATGTGTAGTTAAAATTACAAGTTCGTTAAAACTGGCTTTCAGTCCTCGACAATTCCATTGAAGTAGTTTTTTATCCATGACGGAATAATAAGAAGATTAAAATAAGGAACTAAACCTTTTATTTGTTACTTTTCTGAGAGACCATGGAGGAGTCGACCTCTAACTCCAAGTCTTCAAGGGAACCGTACTGATTAGCCAACTTGACTGGATTAGCTGACGTCCCTTCGCTATTTGGGTTTGAAAATTCAAAATTTTATAGACGCCATTCTGATTTAATTTCAAAATTCAATATTGGACTTAAATCTCTTCTGCAACATGGTCTATCGGAACCCGAATTTTATGGTTACTTAGTATATAAATTCAGACAAATATATAACCGAAACGACTTTAGCTCCCAATTTCGTAAAATCATTCTTCGACATAAAAAGATTGGGTACAACATGGATATTATACGACAGACTGCATGCATGGTAGTTAACCCAATCACGGTTGGCAACTTTGCTTCCCTTTTATATTGCACGCCGGTGGGTCAGGCCTCAGATTCTAGGACGGTTCCAACGTAAAGGCTTATTGAGAATTAGAGAGATCTAATTCAAGGTAATGTTGGTTGGTGCCTGATGCTCTGTCTCTGGTCGGGCCCATCGGAGTCTAACTGTTGGTTTTCTTTTGCTCCAGCATTTCAGTGGTATCTTGCTGTCGAGTCCTCACCGTTGTCTCACCTCTGTGGTTCTTTGATTATTTGTGTTCACGGAGATGTTGCACTGATGAGTTAGGATGCCTTCATGCGGACTGAACAAATTATTTGTTTAAATCGCGACGGAAGTTAGGGGGAGGATTGTGGCCACGTAAAATCGATTTAAGCCCCCCAGTGGAAATCATTCCACTGACCGTTCCAAGGCGGTTCTTCTGAGGCGATTTATTTATGTTGTTGTTTGTTACTTACTGTGCGTATCACTTGTGTCTTTTTATTTTGGATGGCCATATGGCCATTTTTGGGGAAAGTAACTGTCCTTATGGCCTTCCTTTGTTTAGGTTTCCATTATGGTCTGGTCGCTTAATGTTTGTGTTTCTTTCCCTTTGGTGTCTTTGGTGGCCGGGGTGGGTTAATTGTATCGATTCCAGATCTTTGTTTTACTTCTACTTTGATCCTTTATGTTTTTCTTTGCCGTTTTTTATTCTTTCTAATCTGCTGTGCCTGATTTGGATCGCGAGTGTGATCTACTTGTATGTTTGTATTTGGTTGTGAACTGGATTGTGAAGTTGAAGGTTTTAATTCTGATCTTGACTGAGATGTAGGTGGCGACGATATAGTTTTAGGTTTAACAGTAGAAATGATAACTTAAGAGTGAGGTTTAATTTCTTTTTCGTAGAATAGAGGTTTCTTTTGTTTCAGGTTTGCCGGCAAGGGATTGAACTACTTTTGCGAAAGTGGTTTCTGGTTTAGTCTCTTGGATTTTCATTGCTTCCGAAAAAGTAACGTTTTGTGTTACTTTGATTTTCATAATTTCTTTTTCTGTTTTCCAAACTTCACAAATACTGATTTTGACAGATGATCTTTTTTCTTGCATGTATGCGTGTGATGATCGGATCCACCCATACCGCATTTCTCACAAACAGATCCATCAGGGACAGTACAGTCATTTTCGTGGTGTCCAAACCTCTGACAATTGAAACATCGCAGAGGATTTGGTACGTAGATTTCAACTGATATTATACTGTGGATTTTTTGTACCGATTCTGAAAAGGAAGTGGCGTTTAAAGTTACAAGAAGTGCATTTGTATCAATGAGATTCCGTCTTTTTATATTGAAACGTTTACAGACCGTTACTCCTTGATCTTTAAGATATTCGCCAATGCTGGCTTCTGATTCATGTTTTAACATTCTGTCACGGATAATGCCTTTGCAAAAATTTAATGTTTTATGTTCAGTCACAGAGACATTCATGTTGAAAAATTAGTTGAGTTTGAGAAGATTTTTAAATTGTTTTTTTTCTGTTCTTTTCTACCTAAAGTATTCCATTATTGGCTCACCTGACCGAAGCGAGCTTTTGTGACTGTGAGATGTCCAGCGTCGTCGTCGGTCGTGCATCGTGCGTCGTGCGTAAACCTTTCTTGTGAACACTCTAGAGGCTACGGATTTGGGACAATCATCATCAAACTTGTTCAGAACGATCACCATGACAATATTTCGGTTAAGGTCGAATATGGGTCATGTCGGGTCAAAAAATAGGTCAGTAGGTCTAATCATAGAAAAAACTTGTGAACACTAGAGGCCAAAATGTTGGTCCGATCATCATCAAACTTGCTCAGAATGATTGCCTTGAAAATATCTCGGTTAAGTTCAAATATGGGTCATGTCGGGTCAAAAAGTAGTTGGGTAGGTCAAATCATAGATAAACCGTGTAACCACTAGAGGCCACAGTTTTAGTCCGATCATCATCAACTTTTTTCAGAATGATCACCTTGACAATATCTCTGCGAAATTTGAATATGGTCATATCAGGTCAAAATGTAGGCCAGTAGGCCAAATGATAGAAAACCTTGTAAACACTAGGGGCCACAGTTTTGGTCCGATCATCATCAAACTTGTTTAGAAAAATCAACTTTACAATATCTCGGTCAAGTTCGAATATGAGTCATGTCGGATAAAAAAGTAGGTCAGTAGGTCAAATCATAGAAAAAACTTGCTAACACTCTAGAGGCTAGTGATAACTATTCTCTCTGTATTACCTCCCTTATTTTCCTCTTTTAAAACAAAATAAGAAGTAGAACAGTGATCTGTTCACTTGCAACCTCTGTAATTTAATGGATAGAGCTTAGAACTCTGATACAAAGGGTTGTGATTTCAAATCCCAATCAAGGAATATTTTTTTCTCTCTAACTTTTTTTTCGTTTTTAAAGCGCATATTATTAAATAATTCATATCCCCCTCCCACCCCCGTGCAAAAAGTTGTAAGTGGTGGGGATATTATACATATATGCATGCATACATAAATACATGCATGCATACATACATACATACATACATACATACATACATACATACATACATACATACATACATACATACATACATACATACATACATACATACATACATACATACATACATACATACATACATACATACATACATGCATACATACATACATACATACATATATACCTACATAGTTATGCATGAATGCACACATACATCCATACATGCACACACTCAGGCTTGCATGCGCATATACATGCATAAACACACACATGCATGCATACAAAGACGCATGCTGCATGCACACACTCATGCAAGCATGCATGTGCACATACATGCACACACGCACACATGTGCATTACACATGCATGCATGAAAGCACACACACATGCAATCACACATACATGCATATACCCACACATGCACACGCGCATGCATACATGCATGCGCGCTAACTAATGCATGCATGCATGCACTAATACAATTTCACACAGGCATGCATGTACACACACATACATGCACAAATGCATGCATGCACACACACAAGCGTGCATGAACAGATGCACTCACACATGCATGCATGTAGATACTGTCCATGCTTATAAACCCTATTGGTTTCATTGGGCGGCAGGGCTTGATATGTCATTTCATCTCAATATCGGGTAAAAGTCGCACAAAATAGGAAGCAACGTCTCCAAAATGACCATTACAGTTTTGACGGGGACGTTAAACCTCAAACAAACAAACAAAGCATGTACATGCACATGAATGCATGCATACATACACATGTATGCATACATGCATGTAGACATGCATGTACACACACACTCATGTATGCATGCATGCAAGCACACACACACTCACACATACAAACACAGACTCATGCATGCACATGTGCATTACACACCCGCATGCATTCACACAAACATGCATGCACCCACACATGCACAAATAATTGCATGCTTGAATGCACACACATGCATGCATGCAAACATGCATGCATGCATACACGCATTTGTGCTCACACATGCATGCATGCACACACAAAGTTACACACATACATCCATGCACATACCCATGCATGCACACACATGCATGCATGCATGAACACACATGCATGCATGCACACACTCATGCATGCATATACACACATCCATACATGCACATACTCAGGCATGCATGCACACATACATGCATTCACACAATCATGCATGTACGCAAACACACATGATGCACACACTCATGCATGCATGTGCACATCCATGCATTCACACACTCATGCATGCATGTACACACAATCACCAAGGCATGCATATACACACATGCATGATACACACATACCTGCATGCTTGCACACACACGTACGCTCATCAAACTCTTGTATACTCATGCATGCAAGCAAGGATGCACAAGCGCATACATGCACACTCATGAATGCATGCACACACTCATGCAAGCATACATGCACACACATATGGTGTTGGCAAACACACTCAGGCATGTATACACTCATGCATGCACGAATGAATGCACACGCATTGATGGTAAAAGAGAAAGGGGAGAGAGAAGTAAAGAAAAAGCTGTGTGATTCTAGAGCATGGTACAAATGAGCCGAGTGATTCAGGTCCAAACCACTCGTCTATTCGAAATATGGGCCTATATAATGAGTTGAAAAGCCGGAGATCCCTGAGCTTTCTCAATCATCAGGTTCCCTTCCCTCATCATACGAGACGCCATTCACGTCAAACAAGTGTTTATTGTTTCAACAGGGAATTTCATCCCCATTCACTACAGAAGGAAAGTGACCTGTATATTTTATTCCCTGAGGCCGAAAACGTTTGCTTAAACAAAAGGTTGATTTTAACAAGAGGACCAATCTTGTCTTGTATCGCTCACCTGAGCTAACAGATTCAAAGTTTCAGGAAGTGCCAACCTTTACTGAAGGATTAATGGAAGGATATGGTGATAACAGGGTAAGCAATTTCTGCAAATCAAGTAGAATGTTACTCTAAATTTATAGGCTGACCTCACCAGTTTTCAAACTCATTCAAGCTTTTATTCTTGGCTTGCTAAGAAGATCCGATATAAACTGATGGGGCTATGGTGATGACAAGGTCAAAATAAGCAATTAACTGCTGCAATCAAAGGGATGTTACTCTGTGACAAATAGACAAACCTCACGAGTTTTCAAATTCCTCCGAGCTTTTCTGCCTGACTTATTTATTTGTAAGTTTCATGAAGATCCAATCAAAACTGAAGGGACAGCAGTGCTAACAAGGTCGAAAATAGGCATTTTTTAAACAATCAAAGGCACGTAACTCTATGATAAATGTGCCGACTTGGCCAGTATTCAAACAGATCCAAGGTTTTATTCCCAGGCACCTTACATATAAGTTTCAGAAAGATCCGATCAAAACTGAAGAGGCTACGGTGTTGACAAGGTCAAAAATCAACATTTTCAGCCATCAAAGGGACATAACGCTATGATAAAAGGGCTGACTTGGCCTGTTTTCGAACTCATCCGAGATTTTATCCCCAGCCACCTTTCATATAAGTTTCAGAAAGATCCGATCAAAACTGAAGGGGCTATGGTGATAACAAGGTATAAAAATCGGCATTTTCAGCAATCAAAGGGACGTAAATCTATGATATATGGGCCAACTTGACCGGTATCCGAACTCATCCTAGGTTTTAACCCCAGTCACCTTACATATAAGTTTCAGAAAGATCCGATCAAAACTGAAGGGGGCTACGGTGATGACAAGGTCAAAAATCAGCATTTTCAGCAATCAAAGGGACGTTACTCTATAATAAATGGGCCGACTTGGTCGGTTTTCAAACTCATCCGAGTTTTTATCCCCAAACACCTTACATATAAGTTTCAGAAAGTTCCGATGAAAACTGAAGGGGCTACAGTGATGACAAGGTCAAAAATCAACATTTTCAGCAATCAAAGGGACCTAACTCTATGATAAATAGGCCACCTTAGCCAGTATTTATACCCATCCGAGGTTTTATCCCAAACCACCTTACATATAAGTTTCAGAAAGATCCGATCAAAACTGAAAGGCCTACGGTGATGACAAGGTCAAAAATCGGCATTTTTAGCAATCAAAGACACGTTACTCTTTGATAAATGGACCAAATTGGCTGGTTTTCAAACTCATCCGAGATTTTATCCCCAACCACCTTACATATAAGTTTCAGAACAATCCGATGAAAACTGAAGGGGCTACGGTGATGACAAGGTCAAAAATCGGCATTTTCAGCGATCAAAGTGATGTAACTCTATGACAAATGGGCCGACTTGGCCGGTTTTCGAACTCATCCGAGGTTTTATCCCCAGCCACCTTATATATAAGTTTCAGAAAGATCCGATCAAAACTGAAGGGGCTACGGTGATGATAAGGTCAAAAATTGGCATTTTCAGCAATCAAAGGGACGTAACTCTACGATAAATGGGCTGGGCCGACTTGGTCGGTTTTCGAACTCAACCGAGATATTATCCCCAACCACCTTACATCTAAGTTTCAGAAAGATCTGATTAATACTGAATGGGCTATGCTGATGACAAGGTCAAAAATCGGCATTTTCAGCAATCAAAGGGACGCAGCTCTATGATAAATGGGCCAACTTGGCCGGTTTTCGAAATCGTCCGAGGTTTTATCCCCAGCCACCTTATATATAAGTTTCAGAAAGATCCGATCAAAACTGAAGGGGCTACGGTGATGATAAGGTCAAAAATTGGCATTTTCAGCAATCAAAGGGACGTAACTCTACGATAAATGGACCGGGCCGACTTGGTCGGTTTTCGAACTCAACCGAGATATTATCCCCAACCACCTTACTTCTAAGTTTCAGAAAGATCTGATTAATACTGAATGGGCTATGGTGATGACAAGGTCCAAAATCGGCATTTTCAGCAATCAAAGGGACGCAGCTCTATGATAATTGGGCCAATTTGGCCGGTTTTCGAAATCATCCGAGGTTTTATCCCCAGCCACCTTATATATAAGTTTAGAGAGATCCGATCAAAACTGAAGGGGCTACGGTGATGACAAGCATTTTCCCATTGTAAGTCTATGGGATCTTGTGATTGCCATGGCAACCAAAGTTTTCATGCGATTTCAAACAAGAGGCCCATGGGCCACAATGCTCACCAGAGCTCAGGGGGCCACTGCCCAATGGCAGCAATGCATTTTAATCAACCATGGAAGCCCTGTGCCCTAGGATGCTACAGATAAAATTTGGACCCAATAAGCCTCGTGGCTTTAGATTCGATGTCGCTTGAATATGTTGTTGCAGGAAAACAGATGACAATTGACAATTTCCCATCTGTGGCAACAAATAGGCAAAAAAGAACATTATTAAAGGAACATTTCTATGAAAGTGTGACAAAATATCTTGAAAGGCATTAATTTCATTTTTCAATTTTCCCAATTATAGGACAATGGAAACTCATTACTTGGAATAGCAAACAAACCAAAGAGCCAAAGTTCATAAACCAGAGCTCAAGTGGACACTGCCCAATGGCAGCCATGTATTATAACATGATATGATTTTATTATACCAATTATAAAGTCTCCCAAACAAACCCCATACCCCAATGAGCACCCATGTGGACTGTATCTGAAATATTAGGTGTTTTATAAAGTAGAGAGATCGGGGCATGGACCCAATGGAGCCCTGGTTGGTGTCACTAAGTGCATCTTATCAAAAGGAACAAAGACATATATGGTTTATCAGTGGGAATATGTATGGTTCCTGAAATGTAAGGCCTTTTAAGCAATGAAGGGAATCGGGCATGGCAGATCCAAGAGAAGCCCAAGATTGTAATTGTTGTCAATGAATAAGTCTTATCATAAGGACCAAGAGTATATGCGGTTAAACGGTGGGGATGTTTCTGAGATATGAGGCACTTTTATGAAGTGGCAGGGAGAGAAATGGCCCCTGCTGACCCCCAAAGACGGGGGTGACTGAATGTGTCTAATAACAATGAACAAGAATATATGTGATTATAGGATGGGGATTTGAATGGTTTCTGAGATATGTGGCTTATTATGAAGGTGAGTCTTATCATAAGGAACAAGAATAAATATGGTTAATGGGAGGGGATCTGAAAGGTTTCTTAGATATATGGATTTTAATGAAGTAAAGGGGTGGGGCATGGCCTGTGGCACCCGGGGGGGACCTGCATGCTGGTGTCATTGATTGCGTGTTATCATAAGGAACAAGAATATAATATGGTTTAGGGGTGGGGATCTGGAAGGTTTCTTAGATATATGGATTTTAATGAAGTAAAGGGGTGGGTCATGGCCTGTGGCACCCCGGGGGGGCCTGCATGCTGGTGTCACTGATTGCATGTTATCGTAAGGAACAAGAATATATATGGTTTAGGGATGGGGCTCTGAACAGTTTCTCAGATATATGGTCTTTTGTGAAGTCAAGGGGTGGAGCATGGCCCGGGTGAACACTGGGTGACCCCTAAATTGGTGTCAATGAATGTGTCTTATAAGGAACAAGAATGTATATGGTTTAGGGATGGGTATCTGTAAGGTTTCTGGAATATTTGGCTTTTTACTAAGAGGAGGGGGTTGGGCATGGTCCTGGCACATCCCAGGGGACCCCAAATTTGGTGTCACTGAATGCAACTTATCATAAGGAATGAGAATATATATGGTTTAGGGGTGGGGATCTCAATGGTTTCTGAGATAAATGGCATTTTATGAAGTGGAAGGGGTGGGGCATGTCCCCGGCACATCCCGGGGGACCCACAGGTTGGTGTCACTTAATGTGTCTTATCATAAGGAATGAGAATATATATGGTTTAGGGGTGGGGATCTGAATGGTTTCTGAGATAAATGGAATTTTATGAAGTGAGTGAGTGAGTGAGTGTTAGAGTTTTATGCCCACCAACAGCTAAGGTCATACGGGGACGGGACCTCGGTTTAAAGACTCATCCGAAAGTCTGGAGAAGCCCGGGATCGATCCTGCGATCTCTGGTTTACAAGGCGAGTAGCGTAACCACTACACCACGGAGGCTTCTATTTTATGAAGTGGAAGGGGTGGGGCATGTCCCTGGCACATCCCGGGGGACCCACAGGTTGATGTCACTTAATGTGTCTTATCATAAGGAACAAGAATATATATGGTTTAGGGGTGGGGATCTGAATGGTTTCTATGATAAATGGCCTTTTATGAAGTGGAGGGGTTGGGGCATATCCCCGGCATCCCGGAGGACCTCCAGGTTGGTGTTACTTAATGCATCTTATTATAATGAACAAGAATATATATTGTTTAGGGGTGGGGATCTGTATGGTTTCTGAGATATATGGATTTTAATGAAGTAAAGGGGTGGGGCATGGCCCATGGCACCCTGGGTGGGCCTGCATGCTGTGTCACCGATTGCGTCTTATCATAAGGAACAAGAATATATATGTTTTAGGGGTGGGGCTCTGAACAGTTTCTAAGATATATGGTCTTTTGTGAAGTCAAGGGGTGAAGCAAGGCCCGGGAGCACCCTGGGTGACCCCTAGGTTGGTGTCACTGAATGTGTCTTATCATAAGGAACAAGAATATATATGGTTTAGGGCAGGGGATCTGCAAGGTTTCTGGAATATTTGGCCTTTTATGAAGTGGAGGGGGTTGGGCATGGTCCCGGCACATCCCGGGGGACCCCCAGGTTGGTGTCACTTAATGCATCTTAGCATAAGGAACAAGAATATATATAGTTTAGGGGTGGGGATCTGTATGGTTTCTGAGATATATGGCATTTTATAAAGTGGAGGGGGTGGGGCATGGTCCCGGCACATCCCATGGGACCCCCAGGTTGGTGTCACTTAATGCATCTTAGCATAAGGAACAAGAATATATATAGTTTAGGGGTGGGAATCTGAATGGTTTCCGAGATAAATGGCATTTTATGAAATAGAGGGGGCAGGGCATGTCCCCGGCACATCCCGGGGGACCCCCAGGTTGGTGTCACTTAATGCATCTTATCATAAGGAACAAGAATATATATGGTTTAGGGGCTGGGATCTGTAAGGTTTCTGAGATATAAGGCATTTTATGAGGTGAAGGGGGCGGGGCATGGCCCCGGCACAACCTAGGGGACCCCAGGTTGACATAAAAGCATATGGCTGAGAGAAGTTTACACAAGGAACATGTTTATGTAAGTTTTGTCAAAATATCTGCAATGACTTGGCAGTAAATGCCATTTTTCAGTTTTCCCCATTATAAGTCAATGGAAACTCTAAGTTGCCATAGCAACAAAACAAAAGGCCAAATTTCATAAAAAACACAAAACCTGTAAAGGCAAATATGGTGAATATTTTCATAAAGTCTCAGCCTCCTAGAGCATATGGTTTCTGAGGAGATGATTTTTTAAGTATTTTTTGTCTATTTTTTGCATTTTGGTTTCCATGGTAACCAATAAAAATGAGCAGAAGGCCTAATATCATACGGCAGATAGAAGATTACCTATGGAACATTTCTATGAAAGTTTTGTCAAAATATCTGCAGAGGCTTGGCAGTAAATGCCATTTTTCTATTTTCCCCATTATAAGTCTATGGGAACTCTAAGTTGCCATAGCAACCAAACTAATGAGCCGATTTTCATTAAAAACACAAACTTTCAATCCCCCTGTCCAAGGATGCTACAGATGAAATTTGGGCTGAATAGGCCCAGTGGTTTCAGAGGAGATGTCGTTTGAAAATGTTGACGAAGACGCAGACGCAGACGCAGACGACGCAGACGACGACGACGGACAACTGCCTATCCTATAAGCTCCCCCGGAGCCTTCGGCTCTGGTGGGCTAAAAAAGCTTATGTCATCAATGCCCCACCTGGGGCATGCTACAGATGAGAAATTATTGAAATCAGCCTGCATGCTGCAGAGATATAGCTGCTCAAAAGTGTGGACGAACGGACGACGGACAACGGAGGACCCACTATACTATAAGCTCCCCTGGAGCCTTCGGCCCAGGTGAGCTAAAAATAGGACTTCCTTTGAAACTATGAGATTCATGATTGTGATAATTAATTGGTTATGGGAGTCACTTTCGAAAGAACTAAACATATTTTTTGAAATAACTAAACAAATAAGCTGTGACAGATGATAAATATTTTTCAGAACTTGATGATAAGTATCTGCTTTTCTTTTAACTCTGGAGTCACATGAAATGACAAGTTACTAATCTTAAAACGATGTGCAAAGTGCTAGGGCATGAAAATGTCACACATATACAATACAAACACATATGTTAGACACAGATGAGGTTATATTCTTCGTCAGATTTGTGATCAGCCACTGCGGATGATGCACAAATAAATGAAGCATCGTAGTAACATGAGATAGAAAAGGTTTAAAAGGATAGAACTCGCGTATAGAATTTTGCAAATTAGATGTATATATTGTCCGATTTTAAGATGCGTTTGAACAAATTTATTTTCAAAAAAAATACCAGCTGAATGGACGATTTTTCCGTATATTGAGACTTTTACCCAACTGCCACAGAAGCTGAAGCCAGCCACCTATTTCGAGGCACCGGGTTTGACGGTGGACTTTTTACGGTGGAGTTTTACCACTCTGCCATAGTTTCGAAGGCAGCTGCCATATTTCATAGTCCCGGGCAGCACGGTCTACCTGATTTGATGGACTTTTACCAAACCCTGCCTCAGGCCGCCAGCCCTATATTTCTCCATGCCCCAGGGCGGGGGACTCAGATGAGATAACATAGTTACAACACTCTCGAACCAATCTTGCTAGCCTAGGTGTATCGCTAGTTAGTCCTTCCATTGTGGTTCGGGCCTCGCTAAAGTTATTGATCTGAGGTTTAACAACAACACTATTGACGACATTGCTTCAAATATTGTGGGTGTTTTACCAGGCATTGAGATGAAATGACATCTCAAACCCTGCCGCCGAACGAAGCTAACAGGGTTTATATGCAGGCACAACATTATGACTGGGCAGCTCGACTTCAAGATATTTGGATGATATATTAAATATTGACAATATCTATTTCGATGGTTTGATCAGTCAAATTTATCCCCCAGAACTTCAGTTAAATAAAGCAAATTCTACTGATACCGAGGCCCCGTTTTTGGATTTACATCTATCTATTGTAGATCGGAGTCTAACTGTTGGTTTTCCTTTGCTTTAGCATTTCAGTGGTTTCTTGCTGCCGAGTCCTCACCGTTTTTTAATCTCTGTCATGATGTCGTGACGTTGATTGGAATATGATTTTATCATGGGCAGGGATTGTCGATATAATGTCCACGGATGAGATAACACATCGCATTGGAAGTGACGTCACTACGCCATGACGTCGTGACGTCATTTTTCACGGGTGGCTATTGTATGAAATTGAGAAATCGAAGCAATTGGCACATGGTGCATTATGTTGGCGAGAGTAATCTGTTGAATTTATATGTTGTAAATTGTCTGTGTGCTAAGGACCATGTCATAGAATGTGTCGAATGTTGTATAAAGTAGCGCATTGCTCTTAAAGGAACTCTTTTTTGATTTTTATTTGCCTTCACTTCAGCTGGTGTTGTGCCGTGTGGCGGCCGTAAAACGTCTCCCCGTACATCAACCATAGTGCAGTTTATATTTTACCTTTGGTCCTTTGAGATCAGCGTGCATATTCTGAGAAATCGGAAATAAATTATTGGTTTAGACTCATATTCTAGACAGGTTTTTAATTATTTGGACCCCATTTTGATTTATATGAGTCTTTGAATCGACTGCCTATTCGAAATTCGCAAAATTGTAGTATGTTTCCTCTGGCTTTCTTTGCTGGATCATTACAGGGTCACTGATGAGGCTTTATTAGCCGAAACTACGTAGTATGACCCATCTTCTTTCTTATGAATGTTTTCATTGCTCTTGAAGGAACTCTTTTTTTTATTTTTATTTGCCTTCACAACAGCTGGTGTTGTGCCGTGTGGCGGCCGAGAAACGTCTCCCCGTACATCAACCATAGTGCAGTTTATATTTTACTTTTGGTCCTTTGAGATCAGCGTGAATATTCTGAGAAATCGGAAATAAATTATTGGTTTAGACTCATATTCTAGACAGGTTTTTAATTATTTGGACCCCATTTTTGATTTATATCAGTCTTTGAATCGACTTCATATTCGAAATTCGCAAAATTGCAGTATGTTTCCTCTGGCTTTCTTTGCTGGATCATTACAGGGTCACTGATGAGGCTTTATTAGCTCAGATGAGATAACATAGTTACAACACTCTCGAACCAATCTTGCTAGCCTAGGTGTATCGCAAATTAGTCCTTCCATTGTGGTTCGGGCCTCGCTAAAGTTATTGATCTGAGGTTTAACAACAACACTATTGACGACATTGCTTCCAATATTGTGGGGGTTTTACCAGGTATTGAGATGAAATGACATCTCAAACCCTGCCACCGAACGAAGCTAACAGGGTTTATATGCAGGGACACCATTATGACTGGGCAGGATTACTTTCTAAACGGTTTAACTCGCACCTTTCTATTTGACAATATGTACATGAGATTTGGTTCTAACTTACTGAGACAAGTTGTGGGTTTTCCGATGGGTAATAATTGCGCACCCCTTGTGGCTGATCTGTTTTTTTTTTTTTTTTTTTTTTGTTTTTTTTTTTGTTTTTTTTTTTTTTTTATGAGAGAGACTTCATGATGTCCCTTTCTGCTGAAAACCAGTCTGAAATCATTGAAGCTTTCAGCTCGACTTCAAGATATTTGGATGATATATTAAATATTGACAATATCTATTTCGACGGTTTGATCAGTCAAATTTATCCCCCAGAACTTCAGTTAAATAAAGCAAATTCTACTGATACCGAGGCCCCGTTTTTGGATTTACATCTATCTATTGTAGATCGGAGTCTAACTGTTGGTTTTCCTTTGCTTTAGCATTTCAGTGGTTTCTTGCTGCCGAGTCCTCACCGTTTTTTAATCTCTGTGGTTGTTTGATTTTTGTGTTCACGGAGAGGTTGCACTGATGAGTTAGGAGGCCTTCATGCGGACTAAACAAATTTATTTGTCTTAATCGCGACGGAAGTAAGGGCGAGGATTGTGGCCACTAAAATCGATGTATGACCCCCAGTGGAATTCGTTTCCGCTGACCTTCCAAGGCGGTTCTTCTGTCGCGGTTAATTTTTGTTATGGATTGTCTTTGGTTGTTTGTGTCGCTTATATTATTTTATTTTGGATAGCCTATTGGCCATTTTGTGGGAAAGTAACTGTCCTTTTGGCTTTCCGCTATTGATGTTTCCATTAGGGTCTGTTGTTTCATGGTTGTGTTTCGTTCCTTTTGGTGTCGCTGATGCAAGCTGTGGGTTAATTGTATCGGTTCCTGATCATTGCCTCCACTTCTACTTTGTTTCTTGCAAAATTTATGATAAACGCGAAGATTTTGATTTTGAGGTTGTAAAGTTTCCTTTTTCGGATGGTAATGTTCCTCGTACGCCATCAGGATCGATCCCGGGCTTCTCCAGACTTTCGGATGAGTCTTTAAACCGAGGTCCGGTCTCCGTATGACCTTAGCTGTTGTTTGGACATACAACTCAAGCACTCACTCACCCTGATACCGAGGCCCCGTTTGTGGATTTACATCTATCTATTGTAGATGGGTTTGTTTCTTGCAAAAATTATGATAAACACGATGATTTTGATTTTGAGATTGTAAATAATCCTTTCTTGGATGATGGTGTTCCTCGTGCGGCATCCTATGGCGTTTATATTTCGCAATTGATTCGATTTTCCAAAGTATGTAGTCATGTTACTGACTTCAACACTCGTAATAAATTGTTTACTACTACACTTCTTAATCAGGGTTATCAGTATCATATATCAGTTATAGATGTCATTCTGATTAAATTTCAAAATTCAATATTGGACTTACATCTCTTCTGCAACAAGATCTATCGGAACCCGAATTGTATGGTGACTTAGTATATAAATTCAGAAAAAAATATATAACCGCAATGACTTTAGCACCCAATTTCGTAAAATCATTCTTCAAGTCTGTCTACTTATGATTTTTCCACCCTTTACACTACACTTTCTCATAATCTTTTAATTAAATATTTAATTGAATGGACATGTCATAGAGAAGACTCCCTGTATCTTGCATGTAATGTAAGAAATGCCTTTTTCACTTCTTAAGAGTATAAAAATTATACTTTATGGTCATGTCAGCAGTGTGTGAAGCCCTCACCTTTCTACTTAACAATATTTACATAAGATTTGGTACTAAGTTTTTTAGACAAGTTGTGGGTATCCCGATGGGTACTAATTGCGCACCACTTGCGGCTGATCTGTTTTTGTTCTGTTATGAGAGACTTCATGGCGTCCCTTCTGCTGAAAACCAGTCTGCAATCATTGAAGCTTTTGGCTCCACTTCTAGATATTTAGATGATTTATTAAATATTGACAATACCTATTTCGATGGTTTGATCAGCAAATTTACACCCAAGAAATTCAGTTGAATAAAGCAAATTCTTCTGAAACCGAGGCCCCGTTTTTGGATTTACATCTGTCTATTGTAGATGGGTTTGTTTCTTGCAAAATTACTGATAAACGCGGTGATTTTGATTTTGAGATTGTAAATTTTCCATTTTTGGATGGTGATGTTCCTCGTGCGCCATCCTATGGCGTTTATATTTCGCACTTAATTCGATTTGCTAGAGTGTGTAGCCATGTTACTGACTTCAACACTCGTAATAAATTGTTAACGGCTAAACTTCTTAATCAGTTTTATCGGTACCATAAACTACGAAAAGCCACAAGGTCTATCGGAACCCTAATTTTATGGTGACTTAGTATATAAATTCAGCAAAATATATAACCGCCATGACTTCAGCACCCTATTTCGTAAAATCATTTTTCGATATAAAAAGATTGGGTACAACATAAATGTTATTCGACAGACTGCATACATGGTAGTTAACCCAATCAAGGTTGACAACTTTGCTTCCCTCTTTAATTGCGCGCCGGTGGGTCAGACCTCAGATTCTATGACGGTTCCAGCGTAAAGTCTTGCTGAGAATTAGAGAGACCTAATGCATTGTAATGTTGGTTGGTGCCTGATGCTCTGTCTCTGGTCTGGCCCATCGGAGTCTAACTGTTGGTTTTATTTTACTCCATCATTTCAGTTGTTTGAAAGTAACTGTCCTTTTGATGCTTTCATTAGGGACCGTTGTTTCATGTTCGAGTTTCTTTCCCTTTGGTGTCTCTGATTGGAGCTGTGGGTTAATTGTATCGATTCCTGAGCATTGCCTCCACTTCTATTTTTCAAATAATTCTTTATAATAAAGAAACATGTAAGTTACAATAGTTTTGCACTGAAAATGGGAATAACTGCATTTTATGTTTTATGCGAAACTATTTTAATAACATTTTTTTTTACAATTTCATTTTGTAGGATATTTTCAAATATTTTTCAAGTATAGAATAAGTTAATATCACAATGCGTGTCTGGTTAGTATTTTGTTTCTTCAGAATGCCAAAAAATGATGATTTCCTTTCAAAACATTCGTTTAGAATTCGAGGTCTGTCCTCCTACTCCTGTTTTCTTTTTTCATGCGCAGGAATGTTTAATTGTTAAAACATTATAGGTTCTCATTTAACGGTAAGATTATTATACTAGTTCAACTCGGGCTCATCGGAGTCTAACTGTTGGTCTTCTTTCGCTCAGAATTTCAGTGGTTTCTTGCTGTCGAGTCCCCACCGTTGTTTCATCTCTGTGGTGGTTGTTTTTTGTGTTCACGGAGATGTTGCACTGATGAGTTAGAAGGCCTTCATGCGGACTGAACACATAATTTTTTTTAAATCGCGACGGAAATAGGGGCGAGGATGGTGTCCACATAAAATCGAGTTTGGGTTTGATACCTGCCGGAGTCGGCAACATTCTTTCGTGCGGATTAATCATGAAATCTTTCCTCTGGTCATTCTCTCAGTTACGCAGATTCGGGAGGGACAGTTGTCATTTTCTGGATAAAGAGTGTGAACTCTGCTGGCCAACCGCATACGTATTAGCCAGGGAAAACTGGCCGGCTCAAAATGACCTAAACAGTGTAAATCTCATATACAAACAATATGTTCTATAAAAGGGTTATCCTTTGGAAGCAAGGAATACACCACAGAAATGGAAAATATGAAGTGTACATTTTTTCTGGGCCAGACTAGCTAGTTTCGGCCAATAAGGCCTCATCAGTGACCCTCAAATATTTTCTGAATTCCACGATGGAATCAATGATCCCAAAGGACAAGAAAATATAAACTACACTAAGATGTAGGGCAGGGAGACTTTTTACGGCCGCGACACATATGTTCTATAAAATGGTTATCCTTTGGAAGCAAGGAATACACCACAGAAATGGAAAATATGAAGTGTACATGTTTGTAGAACAAGCTGAACTCTTGTGGTTTATTTAACATTTTAATAGCCAAAAATGGGTCTAGACCTCAGCGAGATTCTTATTATCTTTATGTCTACGGCGGGATGCTATGTGTGGGTTGGGGCGCTAAACAGAGTTCATTAATAAGGGTATGGATTTTAAAGATTTGCCCAGTATCTTCCGTGAGAGATCGGTGCTTTCTTCCATTCCTGCTTATTTTCAAAATACTGAAACACCTATAATTTGCAATAAATATAACAAACCTGTTAGATCTATCATTTTTAATTTCAATAAACTTGTTTCAGATCTTGATATTGATACTAATACTCCTGATTCATGTGATTGTAAAAACTCAAAGTATTGCTATCCTGCTGCTGGTCATGTAATTACTGGCAATTTGAAAATTATTCCTGATTCTAGGATAAGGAATATAATTTCTAAAGGACCGAAATATCGGTTTCCTTCTAAAGTTGATTTCAGTAAATGTAGAGATGAAATCACTGCTTCCTTGAATGAATTCGGTAATCGATGGTGTAAGCGAGAGTATGTTGAGCATAAAGCCCTTAAGGACTGGAAACTTAGCATTTTAAAACTAGTGAATAAACGCATTTCTTTCTATTCTCAAAATACTAACTTATTACCTCCTAAGCCCAAGACGTCTTTACGTAATCTTAAACTAGGTATTCAAGAATTTCATAAGAAGTTTGTTTTGGCCCCTGCAGACAAGGCCGCTAACAACGTCGTCGTTGTGTGACGGCTCCACTATGTTAACACGCTTAAGCAGGAGCTTGGTGGTACTAAGGCCTATGAACTTCAGCCTTTAGCTGAAGAGAGAGCTATAGTAGATAAACATGTTTGTCTTTCAGCCACCAAGTTTGCTGTGTGTGTTAACGAAGGCCAAGACAAGCTTCCTACGCTATACTGGTTACCAAAACTTCATAAAAAACCTTACAAAGCACGGTTTATTGCAAATTCTAGCTCTTGCACTACCACTGAACTTTCTGAATTATTAACTTCCTGTCTTACTGCTATTAAAACGCATGTAATTAAATATTGTGATAAAGTCTTTGAAAGATCAGGAAGAAATCTGTTTTGGTCTATAAAAAATTCTCTTCTGCAACAAGGTCTATCGGAACCCGAATTTTATGGTGACTTAGTATATAAATTCAGAAAAATATATAACCGCAATGACTTCAGCACCCAATTTCGTAAAATCATTCTTCGATATAAAAAGATTGGGTACAACATGGATATTATACGACAGACTGCATGCATGGTAGTTAACCCAATCACGGTTGGCAACTTTGCTTCCCTCTTTAATTGCACGCCGGTGGGTCAGGCCTCAGATTCTATGACGGCTCCAACGTAAAGGCTTATTGAAAATTAAAGAGATAATGTTGGTTGGTGCCTGATGCTCTGTCTCTGGTCGGGCTCATCGGAGTCTAACTGTTGGTTTTCTTTTGCTCCAGCATTTCAGTGGTTTCTTGCTGTCGAGTCCTCACCGTTGTCTCACCTCTGTGGTTCTTTGATTTCTGTGTTCACGGAGATGTTGCACTGATGAGTTAGGAGGCCTTCATGCGGACTGAACAAATTTTTTGTCTAAATCGCGACGGAAGTAAGGGCGAGGATTGTGGCCACGTAAAATCGATTTAAGCCCCCCAGTGGAAATCTTCCACTGACCGTTCCAAGGCGGCTCTTCTGTGGCGATTTATTTATGTTGTTGTTTGTTACTTACTGTCTGTATCACTTGTGTCTTTTAATTTTGGATGGCCATATGGCCATTTTGTGGGAAAGTGACTGTCCATATGGCCTTCCTTTGTTTAGGTTTCCATTATGGTCTGGTCGCTTAATGTTTGTATTTCTTTCCCTTTGGTGTCTTTTATGGATGGAGTAAGTTAATTGTATCAATTCCTGATCTTTGTTTTACTTCTACTTTAAATAAATTGAAATCTAGACATTTTCGTGCTTCTAATCTGTCTACCTACGATTTTTCCACTCTTTACACTACACTTCCTCATAATCTTATAAAAGAAAAGCTTAATGATTTAATTGAATGGGCTTTTCACAGAGAAGATTCTCTCTATCTTGCATGTAATGTCAGAAATGCATTTGTCACTTCTAAAGAGCATAAGAATTATACATTTTGGTCATGTCAGAAAGTGTGTGATGCCCTCACCTTTCTACTTGACAATATTTATATTAGATTCGGTACTAAGTTATTTAGACAAATTGTGGGGAATTCCGATGGGTACTAATTGCGCACCTCTTGTGCCTGATCTGTTCTTGTATTGTTATGAAAGATACTTTTGTCGCTTTCCATTGATAACCAATCTGAAATTATTGAAGCTTTTAGCTCTACTTCTAGATATTTAGATGATTTATTAAATATTGATAATACCTATTTTGATGGTTTGATCAGTCAGATTTACCCCCTAGAACTTCAGTTATATAAAGCAAATTCTTCTGATACCGAGGCCCGTTTTTGGATTTACATCTATCTATTGTAGATGGATTTGTTTCGTGCAAAATTTATGATAAACGCGATGACTTTGATTTTGAGATTGTAAATTTTCCTTTTTTGGATGGTGATGTTCCTCGTGCGCCATCCTATGGTGTTTACATTTCGCAATTAATTCGATTTGCTAGAGTGTGTAGTCATGTAACTAACTTCAACACTCGTAATAAATTATTAACGGCTAAACTCCTTAATCAGGGTTATTGGTACCATAAACTACGCAAAGCCTTTTCAAAATTTTAAAGACGCCATTCTGATTTAATTTCAAAATTCAATATTGGACTTAAATCTCTTCTGCAACAAGGTCTATCGGAACCCGAATTTTATGGTGACTTAGTATATAAATTCAGATAAATATATAACCGCAATGACTTCAGCACCCAATTTCGTCAAATCATTCTTCGATATAAAAAGATTGGGTACAGCATGGATATTATACGACAGACTGCATGCATGGTAGTTAACCCAATCACGGTTGACAACTTTGCTTCCCTCTTTAATTGCACGCCGGTGGGTCAAGCCTCAGATTCTATGACGGCTCCAACGTAAAGGCTTATTGAAAATTAGAGAGATAATGTTGGTTGGTGCCTGATGTTCTGTCTCTGGTCGGGCTCATCGGAGTCTCGGAGTCTAACTGTTGGTTTTCTTCTGCTCCAGCATTTCAGTGGTTTCTTTCTGTTGAGTCCTCACCGTTGTGACACCTCTGTGGTTCTTTGATTTTTGTGTTCAGGGAAATGTTGCACTGATGAGTTAGGAGGCCTTCATGCGGACTGAACAAATTATTTGTCTAAATCGCGACGGAAGTAAGGGCGAGGATTGTGGCCACATAAAATCGATTTAAGCCCCCCCCCCCCCCCCAGTGGAAATCTTCCACTGACCGTTCAAAGGCGGCTCTTCTGTGGCGATTTATTTTTGTTGTTGTTTGTTACTTACTGTGTGTATCACTTGTGTCTTTTGGTTTTGGATGGCCATATGGCCATTTTGTGGGAAAGTAACTGTCCTTATGGCCTTCCTTTGTTTAGGTTTCCATTATGGTCTGGTCGCTTAATGATTGTATGTCTTTCCCTTTGGTGTCTTTTACGGGTGGAGTAAGTTAATTGTATCAATTCCTGATTTTTGTTTTACTTCAACTTTGAGTCAGTTTGAAAATGAGACTGTCCTGTTGTTATGGTATATAGTACGTGTTCCGTGCTTGTATACATACATGTACATGTAGATATGTACATGCGAATCATTATGGTGTTAATTACATTCATGTACGATTCAGTCAGAAAACTTGCCAATTCAAATATATTGAAACTTTTACCACTTAAAGGGAAAAATGTTCAGAAAAACACTCTGACAGTTTTTCATATTTCTGCACAAGATTGTGGATACTCTTTAGAATACCTCGGTGAGGTGGATCTAACGATTACCCACAATCTTTGTTTTTGTATACCCCCGTAAACCCCAGGTTAACTGTATAAAAGTGGGGTTTAAGGGGTAAAAACACAAAGGCGCGTTCTCGTGATGTGAACAAAAGTTGTTTTTTGACACTTTTGAAAGGGATTATACAATAGAGAAATAAATAACTACACTTTAAATATGTAGCATAAAAAAATATTCGATTATAATTTAACAAAGACTACCATTTGCCTTCTTTTACAAAAACGTGAAACAAACGAATAAATAATAATAAGCCGAAAATTTAACTTCTACTTCCCAAAAGCCAAGTTATTTTGGTTTTTGTTGTTGTGTTTTTTCTCCGCGAAACGCCGATAGATTCATTTTAAATGAAAGCAATCGGTCAAAGAAGAGATTCTCCGCGAATATTACCGCGAGAAATTTCTCGCTCATTTTATTTTTTCACGCAGTTTCGAGGAGAAAAAAAGACGACTTCGCGTTAGTCGATTCTCCGAGAAACACAAAAAGTTTTTTCCCATTGGCTGGTCTGTTCGTCACGATTGTGATGCCGTAAACTCGTCATGATGTCGTGACGTTGATTGGAATATGATTTTATCATTTGCAGGGATTGTCGATATAATGTCCACGGATGAGATAACACATCGCATTGGAAGTGACGTCACTATGCCATGACGTCGTGACGTCATTTTTCACGGGTGGCTATTGTATGAAATTGAGAAATCGCAGCAATTGGCACATGGTGCATTATGTTGGCAAGAGTAATCTGTTGAATTTATATGTTGTAAATTGTCTGTGTGCTAAGGACCATGTCATAGAATGTGTCGAATGTTGTATATAGTAGCGCATTGCTCTTAAAGGAACTCTTTTTTGATTTTTATTTGCCTTCACTTCAGCTGGTGTTGTGCCGTGTGGCGGCCGTAAAACGTCTCCCCGTACATCAACCATAGTACAGTTTATATTTTACTTTTGGTCCTTTGAGATCAGCGTGCATATTCTGAGAAATCGGAAATAAATTATTGGTTTAGACTCATATTCTAGACAGGTTTTTAATTATTTGGACCCCATTTTGATTTATATGAGTCTTTGAATCGACTGCCTATTCGAAATTCGCAAAATTGTAGTATGTTTCCTCTGGCTTTCTTTGCTGGATCATTACAGGGTCACTGATGAGGCTTTGTCCATATGGCCTTCCTTTGTTTAGGTTTCCATTATGGTCTGGTCGCTTAATGTTTGTATTTCTTTCCCTTTGGTGTCTTTTATGGATGGAGTAAGTTAATTGTATCAATTCCTGATCTTTGTTTTACTTCTACTTTTTTTTATTAGCCGAAACTACGTAGTATGACCCATCTTCTTTGTTATGAATGTTTTCATTGCTCTTGAAGGAACTCTTTTTTATTTTTATTTGCCTTCACTGCAGCTGGTGTTGTGCCGTGTGGCGGCCGTGAAACGTCTCCCCGTACATCAACCATAGTGCAGTTTATATTTTACTTTTGGTCCTTTGAGATCAGCGTGAATATTCTGAGAAATCGGAAATAAATTATTGGTTTAGACTCATATTCTAGACAGGTTTTTTAATTATTTGGACCCAATTTTGATTTATATCAGTCTTTGAATCGACTGCCTATTCGAAATTCGCAAAATTGCAGTATGTTTTCTCTGGCTTTCTTTGCTTGATCATTACAGGGTCACTGATGAGGCTTTATTAGCCGAAACTACGTAGTATGACCCATCTTCTTTTTATGAATGTTTTCATTGCTCTTAAAGGAACTCTTTTTTTATTTTTATTTGTATGGCACTAGATCGGTCGGCGCACTTGCATAGTCCGATCCGGTCCTTTCTGTTGCCTGCTATGTATGTTTAGGAGGAATTTTGTTATGGTGTTGCATTAGGAGCCGGAACCTAGCAATCCCGGCCGAGCATGCGCAGGACCCTAGTTGAAGATTTATATATCAATTAAACAGAATTTCAGGATATGGATCGGTACGTGTTGTGCTGTTGTGTATCAAAATTTAAAAGAGAAACGACCAGGAACTGATACAATCAGATTTCAAATTCTTCCCACATTATCACTAGGGGAAGACGTCGAAACATGGAGTGCCGTCAGTAAACAAAACGGATAACAGGTAAACACAGTCAGCAGTATTTCGTTAGTAGCAGGCACGAGATGAACTGTCGGGCGGCTAGCCTTAAATGCCGATGCTTCTCCCTCCCCTACGAGGTTAGAAGGAGGTTTTCTGTTGTTGCTGAATTGATGTAAGTAAAGTCAGTGTCGCGCAAATAATGACCTAAGGCATTGATTACCTAATTTATTGTGGCACTTGTGTGCAAAATTATAGCCAAAGATTCACTGTGAAAGCCAGTGACGTTGAGTTTTTTATGCACGACGTGCGTAGTTGATATTGCATATATTGTGCAATCTGTGGATGAGCTGATCGCCAGTTCGTTGTATTTTATTTATTTAGTTACTTAACATTTTATTTTATTTTTTCCTGGAACCTTCCACTTGAGCTGAGACAGGATGCCGGACTTGGCCAGTCCCTTTAATTATACTACTCTTGTCTTAGACCAAGGAGGATAGACTATTTCACAAGTGACTGTGATGATCTGTTAATATCGTATATGTATTTGGTTAATATACAGGATCTAACTACAATTTCGTCGGGGAGTTTGCCCCGCAATCAGAAATCAACAAATAGGATAGTCACACTCCTTTGTCTCGGCAAAATATATGTTTGGCCAGCGCACGGCAAAGCATATATGTTACAATGGTGTCAGAAGTGAGATAAAGAGTTCTAGTTTGTGGGTATGGACTTTCGTTTTGTAATTTTCCGGTTGTTAGGCAATGTCTCATTATACAGCGGAGTCGCGTTATAACGGCAAAACTAGTAATAACGAAAAGTTCAATGGAATAATTTTTTAGGTCATAGTTTAGTCTCAATGCCGAGCGGCTTGGGCTTCCCTCGGGTTGGAAATGCCCAAATCGAATCCAAAGTCATGTCAGATTTTTGTAATTTAATACTCCAAGAAACAAATGTTACTTTCGTAAATATATTAAACTCAACGCCTTGAAATAGCTTTTCATAATTGAGTTTTCTTAGGGTCTTTTACTCCTGCATTTCAGTGGTTTCTTGCCATCAAGTCATCACCGTTGTTTCACTCATGTGGTTGTATGATTTTTGTGTTCACGGAGATGTTTCACTGATGAGATAGGAGGCTTTCTTGCGGACTGAACAAATTATTTGTCCAAATCGCGACGGAAGTAAGGGCGAGGATTTTGACCACGTAAAATCGAATTAAGCCCCCAACCCTAGTGGAATTCGTTTCACTGACTGTTCGAAGGCGGTTCTTCTCTCGTTTTATTTTTGTTATTGATTTTCTTTGAGTGTGTGTATCGCTTATATTATTTTGTTTTGGCTAGCCAAATGGCCATTGTGTGGGAAATTAACTGTCCATTTGGCATTCCGCTATTGATGTTTTCATCAGGGACTAGTTTCGTGTTTATGTTTCCCTGTGGTGTCTCTGATGGGAGCTATGGGTTAATTGTATCGATACCTGATCATTGCGTTCACTTCGATTTTAAGCAAGTTATATTGCCTTCACTTCTATTTTATATATGATCCCTCGTAAAGTTAAAGTAGTCGTTAATTCGGGATTATTAATTCCTGCATGGATGAAAAACGATAACCGAGTTTCATAAGTTGAAACATAATAGGTTGCACCGCTGAGCAGGACAAACAGGTTAAACAAATGACTTACTATGACAAACGCGCAATGTCGCGAAGATTTGACGTCGATGATAAAGTACTGTCGTTATTACCGACAGACGGTAATAAACTGTGACTTCAATGTAAGGGTCCATTTGAAATAGTTGAGGAAGTTAATAGAATTGATTATAGGTTTGAGGTCAATGGGCAATAAGTTGCTATCACGCTGACATGTTAAATAATAAGTGACTGAGCGACTGTTTGAGTTTTTACGTCCCACCAATAACTAAGTTCATACGGAGACGGGACCTCGTTAAAAGACTCATCCGAAAGTCTGGTGAAGCCCGGGATCGATCCTGCGACCCCTGGCTTACACGGCGAGTAGCGTAACCACTACACCATGGGACTACTATGTTAAAGCAGTGTGTTGAACGTCAAAACGTGACGTTACTTCGTTCATTGCACGTTGAAGCTTGATCAGTTAATGAGGATGATAAAATTGATTATTCTCTTGTCGATTGTGCTTTCCCAACGGTAAAGCAGCCCAAGTCTTATAAATACATCAGTATTTTAGACCATTTGACGCGATAGCTTCGCTCATATATGAAAGCATTAATAGGGCAGTCCCTAGGCGTAATGACTAGCTTACCAGGTTACTGATTTCATACATGACATAAAGTTACTCACAACAGATCCTATAAGGTCTAAGGGCTATCCTATTCCTTTTAAGACTCGTGAGGCATGAATACAGGAGATGCCTGAGTTGGGAGTGATTGAGCCATCAATATCTCCCTATTCTTCGCCTGTGGTTCTGATTCCAAAGGAAGATTGTTCGCATCGGTTCTGTGTCGACATCCAGAAACTTAATCGAGTTATGGAATTCGATCCTGAGCCGAAGCCGATTATGGCGAAAGTTAAAAATAAGCTATCAGGGCATAACTACTACACCAAAATGGACCTGAGTAAGGGTTATTGGCAAGTTGGTTTAACGGAACGTTCAAAACCTTTAACGGCATTCCAAACGCCTAAAGGTTTTTTTTTTCCAATTCAAAACTATGCCGTTTGGATTGGTTAATTCGCAAGCTACCCATTTTTAGATTGATGAGGAAATTTCTGTTTTAACTCCCGAATGTGGATAGTTTTGTTGGTGTCATTTGGGTGTTTACTGAAACTTTTGACGACCATGAGAGGTCATCAGAATCAGATATTTTACTGATGACACATCAAATGACATTCATACACCAGGAACTGTGATGGAACTAAGTCCCTAGCACTCAATAAAGAGGAGCCGGCCACGGTGGTACACTCGGATGCGGGTCTGACTGGGGATCATGATGACGTGGGTTCGATACCTGCTTGGGTCGGCAACATTATTTCGTGAAGATTGATCATGAAATCTTTTTTGTAGTCATTCTCTCCCTTCCGCTGATCGAAGAAGGGCAGTTGTCAGTTTCTGACGAAAGCATATGCACTGTACTGATTAACCATTTACGTACAATATGGTCTACAAAAGGCTTATCCTTTGGAAGAAAGAAATACACCACAGAACTGAAAAATATGGAGTGTGCTTGTTTTCCGTGCCAGACTAGCTAGTTTCGGTCAGTTAGGTCTTATCATATAAGCCTGTCAAGGAAAAGTGTGACTAGGTAAACTGATCGGCTCATAAATAACCTAAATGGTGTTAACTAGGCCGTTAAACTCCAATACAAAAAAAAAGAAACTCACGAAAGAGGTAAACTTGCCTACACAATCCCAGCACCTGTAGATATTGAAATAATCGAATCGGGCATTCCAATCTCGCATTGTTCGGGGACGAATGAATATTTATAAATGTCATTTCTGGCAAAAAGGGTCTGAAAAGCCAATGAATGATGATTTCTACAATGCCTTGCTGGGAGAACAAGGTCATCTGTTGGAACGCTAGCAGCACCCTTTAGACCTTCGTATATAAGTACGAGCCTACTGTCTTTTCCCCTTCTCTTTAGAGACTCCCATCTTAGTTTTCCTAGTATTCCAGTCATGCTCCTAGTTACAAAACTTGCAGTTTTATTCTGACCTTTTTCATTTCTTCATTAAGGACCACTCCACTGAGGTCCCTGATACAACTTCCGTATTCCAAGATGGGGCGGACGAGTCCTTTATATTCTGCCTCTTTTACATCCTGGGGAGACTGATGAAGATTTCGACACAGGAAACCAAGCGCTCTATTTACCTAAGCACACATGTTGCTTATATGTATATTCCATCTCAGATTGTGTGTGAGTGTCTTACCAAGGTATTTAATGGAATCTACGTTGTCGAGGACGGTTCCATCTAAGGTGTAAGAAGCCTCAATTTTATTTGTTCTCTTCCTAGATATCTGCATAATATTGTATTTAACGGGTTGAAATCTCATGCCCCATTTTAGAGCCAACACCCTAACTTGTGTATACCATTCTAAAGTTTCAGTGAGTCCTCGGTGTCTCTAATTTCCCGGTAGCAAGCACAGTCGTCTGCGAACAGTCTCATTTCTGAGTCAGTGGCAGTGGAAATATCATTGATGTACAGGGAAAATAACAGTGGACCAAGAACTGTAGTTTGTGGGACTCCAGACAAAACTGGAGCCCACGCTGAAGATTCCCCTTTAACAACAACGCGCTGCTGTCTGTAGCAAAGAAAAAATCTATCCATTTGAGAGTATGTCCCCCAAGTCCATAACCAAATAACTTGGATTTAAGTAGTTCATGTGGTGGGGTGTCAGAAGCTTTCTCGAAATCCAGAATAAATGGGTCTACATGTTCCCCTTTCCAAGATTTTTGCTTAGTTATTAATAACTGTGCTCAACTGAGTTTCACAACCATGCCTTTTCCTAAATGCCTGTTGTCTATCTGACAAACGTTTATGTTCATCCAAGTAGGCCATGATGATTGAACAGACTGTAAGTTCAAGTTTGAGCAGAATATATGTTCAAGCAATGTACATAAGGCACAAGGCGGAGACACGGGGCGATAATTACGGACAAGAGCCCTATCTCCTTCTTTTGAAGAGTGGACAAATGTTTGCTAGTAGCCATTCTTTTAGGATTTCACCCGTATCAAGAAACTGTTAAAGCAGATGTGCTAAAGCTGGACCCAAATCGTTTGCATGTTCCTTCAGGACTCTAGGATGTAACTCACCAGGCCCTAAAGCTATAGTGGGGTTTAAGCTTTTAAGTAACTTGATCACTCCTGCCGATGACAAAACAATATCATCCATGAATTGGGCCGATCTTCTAGTCAATGGAACTTCCGTGAACTCATCATTGAATTGACTAACTGCGTCCTCTGCCCTTTAAGAGTAGAAGTAAAACAAAGATCAGGAATTGATACAATTAACTTACTCCACCCATAAAAGACACCAAAGGGAAAGAAATACAAACATTAAGCGACCAGACCATAATGGAAACCTAAACAAAGGAAGGCCATAAGGACAGTTACTTTCCCACAAAATGGCCATATGGCCATCCAAAATTAAAAGACACAAGTGATACACACAGTAAGTAACAAACAACAACATAAATAAATCGCCACAGAAGAGCCGCCTTGGAACGGTCAGTGGAAGATTTCCACTGGGGGGCTTAAATCGATTTTACGTGGCCACAATCCTCGCCCTTACTTCCGTCGCGATTTAGACAAATAATTTGTTCAGTCCGCATGAAGGTCTCCTAACTCATCAGTGCAACATCTCCGTGAACACAAAAATCAAAGAACCACAGAGGTGAGACAACGGTGAGGACTCGACAGCAAGAAACCACTGAAATGCTGGAGCAAAAGAAAACCAACAGTTAGACTCCGATGAGACCGACCAGAGACAGAGCATCAGGCACCAACCAACCGTCTGATTCAGCAACCCCATCCCTCATATTTTGCCTGTATTTCTTCTGAGTATTGTAATATCTGTAGAAGTATCTTGGATTTGCCTTTACATCACCTACCAAGTTATTTACATACGAATCAGTCAGTCTTGATATCACGTCTGAAGCTTTCAAATTTTGTCTGGAGTTTACCACTTCCCGTCTTATTTGCCTTTGCATGAATCTTATTTCGTCTGTGAGTGTTTCGTCTTATATCTAGAGTGAAACAGGGAATCTAAGATACAGATCTACTTGTTTTTCAGGGGATATGATTTTGTGCCGAAGTATGAATGAAAGAAGTAATCTAATTAAAGGTTTCCTGGACAGACCGAGCATCTGAATGACCATCAAAGTATTTCTCCTTTGCAAATCTGAGCGCGTCCGTCCACATGGTTTCATAGTCACCATTCTGATATGAGTACACGTTCCTCTGAGGTTTCTTTATTGGTGGAATGTGTATTTTTAGATATCCGGAAACAATATCATGATCACTTAGTTTGTCTGGAGACTGAATGTCTTCAGACTCTCCTGCAAAATTGTAAGAATCAGATCCAATATGTTCTTATCACGAGTGGGGAAGTTAAAAATTTGTTCTAAACCATGGTCGTTCATAATGTCAATAAATATTTGTCCTTCAGACTGATTCAACACCGTGCTTAATTTGCTGAGCATGTCAGGCGAAACAATGTCTCTGAAGTTGATGTCACCTAGAACATATACAGCCAGAAGATATTTACCCTTATGCTGTGACTTAATACAATCAAGTTGATCTTTAAACAACTAGACGGTTTTGACCGTACCATTTGGTGGTTGGTACTAACTTGCCACGATGTGAGAAGTTTTATTTGCAAATATCTTCACTCAGACCGAGTCGGGGTCGTTTTCCAGTTCAATTAAAGGCATGTGAGGGATTCTCTGTGAATGAGAAACATCACCCCACCGCAATTAGAATTCCTATCTTTTCTATAGACACTGTACTGACAAGTTTCAGAGGAAAGCTTACATGTGGTAAATTAATGGTCAATCTTTGTTTCCTGAATAGCCACAATATGTGGTTGTTGAATATCGAGGAACGCTAAAAGTTGAAGAATTTTTCCTCTTATCCCATTGATGTTTATACTGCAAAGTTTGAAACATTTTACCAAAGTCGGCTTATTTTCGTCAGCAGTCGAAGATTTATCTGTTTTAGCCTTTTGGCAGATGTTCAAATTTGTTCGGCTTAATCAGTTCTATATATTCGTTGAAGAAGGAGTTTGAACAGATGCACACCTCACATTGGGCGATCCTTTGGCCGTCTGACTTTACAGAAGTGCCATACTCGGCATCTGAAATGAAAGAACATATATTTGAATTACGTCAAGTATTAGACAGACTCAGAGCGGTCATGTTGACTGCAAAGCCTTCCAAATTGATAATTGGATATGGCAGTATTGACTGCATTGGTCATAACATCGTTGACCGAACATGACAGCACAAAATACAGGCTATTAGAGATGCATCCCGTCCTAAAACTAAAAGTTAAATGGAATCGTTCCTTGGTTTGGCTGGATGCTATCGTCGTTTTATCCCGATTTTTTTTTTCTATCGCTCCCTCTATGACTGACTTAACCTCGAGGGATAAAACGAATACTATTACAGATTGGCAAGATCAGCACGAAAGGGCTATTCAGACCTTGAGGAACAGGCTTACCTTCGTTGCCTTCTCTTCTATTTTACAGCTTGTCCTATTCTTCGTTTACCCCAATTTTAAGATGAGAAAACTTTCATACTTAGAACGGATGCTTCATATTATGGTAATGGAGACGTATTGCTTCAGGAATTTGAAGGCAAAAGCCAACTTTGGTTAATTTATGGTGTTGTTTGTTACTTACTGTGTGCATCACTTGTGTCTTTTTATTTTGGATGGCCATATGGCCATTTTGTGGGAAAGTAACTGTCCTTATGGCCTTCATTTGTTTAGGTTTCCATTATGGTCTGGTCGCTTAATGTTTGTGTTTCTTTCCCTTTGGTGTCTTTGATGGGTGGAGTAAGTTAATTGTATCGATTCCTGATCTTTGTTTTACACCTACTTTTCCTATTGCGTATGCCATTAAAAACCTCGGGAAAGGAACTATTCCGTGATCGAGACAGAATGTTTGACTATCATCTGGGGAAAACAGAAGTTTCGGAAGTACCTTTTTAGAGTGGAGTTTATGTTGGAAACCGACCATAAACTCCTAGCCTATATGCAGACATCTAAGGTTATGAACCTCGGCTCATATGTTGGTTGATGAGATTCCAGGCCTTAAGTAAAAGGGTTATAGCCATACGAGGGCAGGACAATCTGGGAGCAGATTACCTTAGTAGATAAAGTATAGAAGGGATCGCAGTGTTTATGTGTATAAAGTTATTTATTTTTACATCAAATGTGATTGTTTCCATCGTCGTACAGTATAAGGAAAAACATTGTGACATGTTTTTCTGCCATAAGGAGAACCTATGTACCAAGATGAACATTTCAAAGATTTGGTTTGCAAGTAAGCATTTACTTTGTATTGTCAGTTCATTATAATCGGTAATATTGCTGGCAAAAAAATCATGCTTCACGGTGTCTAGTATTTGCGCAAACATCTAACCGTATTATTCATGTGGTGTTTTAGCTATTTGTACAGGCGAGACTAAGGTTTCCCTGTTGTTGCACCCTTGATGTTTTTTAGCAAAAAAGGCTATTTTATGGATGATTGTTTTACGGAATCAACATAAATTAGGGTTAAAAGATACTTTGGGTCACGTGCTAGCGGTAATTTTGCCTTTTAAAGGAAAATATATTTTTCCCTGTATTTTAAAATAAGGTTGTTTGTTTAGAATGTATTGGTGAATTAAGTACCTGAATCATGTTTTCATTGAAATTCCCGTACTACGAGATTAGCATTGGTATAAAAAGAGGGGATTTCTCATTCAAGTTGAGGGAGAAAGAAAAACACTAAGCGTAACGTTAGGGAGTCTGAATTGTCAGGAAAGCCGACGAAGGTATGAGGTTAAATTTATTACTAATTATTTTGTAGAATATGCTTTTTGTCATGACATAGTTTATGTCTGATGCAACCGCAAGAAGCAGTTGATTTGCGTAATTTGTTGCTCGTATGGGCCGACCATCCCTCGTCGAGGCTATTCGCAGAATGGTAGGTCGGTGCCCGTTTTGTACTGATGAGCGTATACATTTGCACTGCCGAGCGGAACGTTCCGAAGAGATAATGAAAACCATAGAAAGTTGTCTCCCATGGTTAAAGGAAACGAATATAGAGGTCTCAATTTCATGTTCATATAAATAATTAGGATTTATATGTATGTTTTATCAATGGACAGTTCCAGTGAGTTTAAACTGATAAATTGCTTATGAACTTGATACTTTCTTAATGAGCTCATTCTGTGGGTACTAGGTTCAAATTGCTCCGAAATGCATTATGATCGTCTTGATTGGGCATAGGTTCGTATGTCGTTCCTGTCCAAAGTTGATGTATTTTTTGTACATAACATGCGTCATTATGTACACACGTATTTGTGAACAGCCTCTGTAATATGGTAGTCAAGCCACATGCCCCACAAACAGTGATCGTGATTTTGATCTCAGGTTTCTCGAAGCTTTCGGAGGTGTCTCTAAACCGAGGCCTTGTCTCCGTATGACCTTAGCTGTTGATGGGGACATTGTTAACGCAAAGACACTCTATTTCATACACGTTTTGTAGCATACACCGCATTAAGAATTATTCAGTATTTAAAGATAATTTGTTACTACTGTAGCTTATATTATAAATTTTGCAAGCACTGCATTAGAAGTTGTTCTTGTCGCAGCGGCAATAAATTACAATTAATAACTTTAGACATATTGGGCACGTGTTCGGATGTACGTCACGATTGTGGTGGCGTAATTTCGTCATGACGTCGTGACGACGAATATGATGTTTGCCATATGAATGCATTATCGATATGCTGAGCATATAATGTACTTGGGTGAGATTACAAGCCGCGATGGAAATTTCGTCACTTTGTAATTTGAGAAATCGAAGCGATTGGCGTATGGTGCATTATCTTGGCAAGAGTAATCTGTTGAATTTATATGTTGTAAATTGTCCTTGTGCTAAGGACCATGCCATGGAATATGTCGAATGTTGCATATAGTAGCGCAATGGACGGCACCTGCGTAGCCCCGTCCAATCATTTGTGCTGCCAGTAGGAATTTTATTATGGTTTTGCATGAGGGGCCTGGGCCTGGCGAACTCGGCCAAACATGCACAGGACCCTTGTTGATGATTCATATATTTATTCGGCATAATTTCAGGATATGGATCGGTAGGTGTTATGCTGTTGTGTATCAAGTATTTCATTGATTGTAGGCACTAGATGAACTGTTGGACGGTCAGCCTTAAACGCTGATGCTCCCCGCCTCACCACCCTATCCCCACCCCCTCCGATGTTAGCAGGAGGATACCAGCTGTTGCTGTATTGTTGTTAGTGAAGTCAGTGGAGCGCCAAAAATGACTTAAGGTCTTGATTACCAAATATACTGTGGCACTTGTGTGCATAATTATAGTCAACGATTCACTGTGAAAGCTATTGACGTTGAGTTTATGATGCGCGTCGTGCGCAATTGATATTGCACATGTTGGGCAATTTGTGAAGGAACTGATCGCCAGTCAGACCAGACAGTTCGTTGTGGTTTATTTGTTTAGTTACTTAACATTTGTTTCTGGAATCTTCCCCTTGGTCTAAAACAGGGCGCCGGAATTGGCCAGTCCCCCTTCATATAGTACCCTTGTCTTAGGCCAAGTGGGATAGACTAGGAAATGTTTGTTTATATACATTGTACATGTGACTGTGATGTGTGTTAATATCTTATATGTAATTGAATAATATACAGGATTCTAATCTAATTAGAAATTCCTCGGTGATTTTGCCCTACAATCAGAAATCCACAAATAGGATACATACACTCCGCTGTCCCGGCAACATGTACGTTTGGCCAGTGCAAAGCATATAATTATGTTACACTTATATATTTTTGTTTTGGATAACCAACTGGCATTTTGTGGGATAATTACTGTGGGGTTTACATATTTTTCCTCTTTATGATCTGACACCGAGTGTTGGTAAATGTTAGAACCGCCTATGAGGTTCTAAGGAGCTTCTACAAAATGCCTGGAATATTTTCACCAGAAAATGTAACTCTTTTGGAGATATGAAAGAACGCATTGTGTAAAGCGGATGCCTTTTTGTAATGGTAAGCTTTGGAGTTTTGGAGTTGAAGCACCCAGCAAATTTTCTGCTGAGAATCCTATGGAGGTCATTTCTTACCAAATTCATATATGTTAATAGGATGTGTATGTTGGTAAATGTTTCGTTCAATATTTTGTACGATGGTTTGAAATGTTAATTATGAAGTGTTTTTGGCTTTTCCTAAGAAATGTTTTGTTTCAGTTTTATCAAGTTTACACAGATAACCAGGACACGATTGTTTTCTGTGATAAAATTTCCACTAACCTTGCTATTTCATTTTGCCGTCTTTTTGGTTGTAACCGTCTATTGGACGTCTTACATTTCATTTCTTGTTATGGTAAGTTTAGAATATTGTATCGTTTGCCGTTCCTGTTTATGTCGTCGTTTGGCTATATGCTTTTGAGTTAATACTCGATGTATTTTGTTTTTTAGTTTCATGCTTTTATCTATTATTATACTTGTCCACTCTATTTCTTGCATTACTGACGAGGCATGTAAAATAGAAGTGAAGGCAATGATCAGGAATCGATCAAGTCCACTGTACCGAGGAACCAAGTGAGCTTCTCATGACCTAATTATCAAGGAAATAGAAAGTCACATTCAAATATCGCCACTTATCTAGTGTAAAATATGTTCTAGAAAGGGTTATCATTTGGAAGCAAGGAATACACAGAACTGGAAATATGGTGTGTACATGTTATCTAGGCCAGACTAGCTAGTTTCTGCCATTTATGCCTCATCAGTGACCCTCAAAATGTTTCAAAATTCCACAATAGAATCAATGATCCAAAAGTCTTCTTTTGATTGCAGGTTAGGCTATGGTCAGGAAAGAAAGACATACTTTCTGGAAAAATATGCCATTCCCACAATGATCCACACATGTTAACATTCGACGGAGAGTAAGTGCTTTGTCTTTGAATGCGTATATAAAACGTGTACCTCAATACTGATTCGTGTCACATAGCAACTGTACAACGTTTCCCGGCCTTTAAACATTTTTGTATACATTTACATTCTTTGTAAGCACGGAGCCATTTCAGTTATGCCTAATATACTTGCAAATATGGCATAGGGATGCGGTTTACGTTCTCTTAAGCGTTTATGCTAATGGAACTTCATGGTAAACCATTTGGTATTAAAATGATAGATTTATATTTCACATAACGGGGAACGAGCAATTTACACAGACAAAGCCACCGTCTTTGAAAAAGAATCATCACAAATCACAGAAATAAAAGAAACAGTTAGTTACATAAACTACACGAAAAACACAAATATATACCCACGGCAAATGAGAGAAAAGAAGTTGAGGCAATGACCAGGAATCGATACAATCAACCCACTGCTCCCATCAGAGACACAAAAGGGAAAGACATACAAACATGAAACAACAGGCCCTAATGGAAACACCAACAGCGCAAAGCCAAAAGGACAGTTACTTTCCCACAAAATGGCCAATAGGCTATCCAAAATAAAATAACATAAGCGACACAAACACCCAAAGACAACCACAACAAAAAATAGAAAATGTGTTTGTGAAACACTATGCCCCCAATCATATGCTTGCCACTAATAGACACATAATTAAAACAAAACATTTTCGTCAAAAGTTAATCAAGTCATTTACACCTTAGATCCAAACTATATACCAAATATCATGAGCCTAGCTCAAGCAGTTCTCAAGATATTATGTTCACAAGGTTTCCGTATAGCCAATGCATATGTCCGAAAAGGGGCGTAACTCTATTATATATTTTCGGAATTTCGTCAGAAGTTAAGCAGGTCATCTACACCTTAGACTCAAACTGCAAACCAAATATCATTAACCTAGCTCAAGCAGTTCTCCAGATACTTTGTTCACAAAGTTTCCCCATAGCCACAATGCGTAAGTCCGAAAAGGGGCGTAACTCCGTCAAATATTTTCGGAATTTCGTCAAAAGTTACACAGGTCATCTACACCTTAGACCCAAACTGTAAACTTAATATCATGAGCCTAGCCCAAGTGGTTCTCCAGATATCTTGCTCACAATGTTTCCCCATAGCCACAATGCGTAAGTCCGAAAAGGGGCGTAACTCTGTCCGGCGAAAAAAATAAACATTCCATATATAAAATTTCGAGATCCTAGCTCAAACCATTCTTGAGTTTCCTACAGGGTGAAAGCGTAACGGGCAGACAGACAGACAGATGGACAAGACAGAACCAATATGCCCCATCAACTTCTTCGAAGTTGGGGGCATAATAAACCGCGACAGAAGAACCGCCTTGGAACGGTCAGCGGAAAAGAATTCCACTGGAGTTGGAGGGGACTCTCGTGGAACGGTCAGAAGAAATACTACTTACGTGTCTTCACTCCGATAATTAGAATATCCAACAAATCACGCTTTTAGTTCTGATATCATTAACAAGTAGATCCGCATGGAGGAATGTATATGTTAAAGAATTTCAAACCAGGATTGTGGTTTTCACAACACATCAACTGAATATGATTTGTGTGTACCTACATGTCACTAAGACCTATCATTTCGGTTTCAAGTGGTGTCGGTTTTTGTTTTGCTTGATGATGATGTTGATGATTTCGTGTTTAACGACGCGTCAACACTCTTTGTGGGTCATAAGCGTCAAACGGTTAATGGTTAACGGCATTAATAATTATGAGGATATTAAAAGTAAAAAAGTTAGTTTGATATATATAAAAATCTTAAACAGTTAAATCTTATGAAAAAGTCCAATTTCTTTTAAGAATAAAATAATATTTTCAAAAGGTACATCTTGAAACAATTGTTGCAAAGTATCAGCTTTGGAGTATAAGTTACGGGACGGTGAAAAGTCTGCACATTCAATTAGAATATGTTTCACAGTGAATGGCTGATCACAGCCTACACAGGAAGGCTGTTCATCACCATTTAAAATAAAAGAATGAGTAACTCTAGTATGGCCAATGCGTAGTCGTGTTAATACTCCATCCTCTTTCCTGGAAAACTGTGGAGGAGAGCATTTAGTTCCAACGACAGGTTTAATGGCATGGAGTTTGTTATTTATTGCACGGTCCCATTCGCCTTGCCATTCCGACAAGATGTATCTGTTGATAAATGGTTTAAAATTATTAAAAGGAATTTTAAAAACAGACGGATCAAGATTGAGCAATTCCTTTGATTTCTTGTCAGCAAACTCATTGCCGACAATGCCAATATGGCTCGGAAGCCAACAAAACAAGATTTGGTGCGTTTTAGAAATTTCATGATGTTTTTCGATCAGTTTTTGTATTTGAGGATTTTTAGATGATGAATGGTCTAAAGTAGAAGTAAAACAAAGATCAGGAATTGATACAATTAACTTACTCCACCCATAAAAGACACCAAAGGGAAAGAAATACAAACATTAAGCGACCCGACCATAATGGAAACCCAAACAAAGGAAGGCCATAAGGACAGTTACTTTCCCACAAAATGGCCATATGGCCATCCAAAACCAAAAGACACAAGTGATACACACAGTAAGTAACAAACAACAACATAAATAAATCGCCACAGAAGAGCCGCCTTGGAACGGTCAGTGGAAGATTTCCACTGGGGGGCTTAAATCGATTTTACGTGGCCACAATCCTCGCCCTTACTTCCGTCGCGATTTAGACAAATAATTTGTTCAGTCCGCATGAAGGCCTCCTAACTCATCAGTGCAACATCTCCGTGAACACAAAAATCAAAGAACCACAGAGGTGAGACAACGGTGAGGACTCGACAGCAAGAAACCACTGAAATGCTGGAGCAAAAGAAAACCAACAGTTAGACTCCGATGAGCCCGACCAGAGACAGAGCATCAGGCACCAACCAACATTACCTTGAATTAGATCTCTCTAATTCTCAATAAGCCTTTACGTTGGAGCCGTCATAGAATCTGAGGCCTGACCCACCGGCGTGCAATTAAAGAGGGAAGCAAAGTTGCCAACCGTGATTGGGTTAACTACCATGCATGCAGTCTGTCGTATAATATCCATGTTGTACCCAATCTTTTTATATCGAAGAATGATTTTACGAAATTGGGTGCTGAAGTCATTGCGGTTATATATTTTTCTGAATTTATATGCTAAGTCACCATAAAATTCGGGTTCCGATAGACCTTGTTGCAGAAGAGATTTAAGTCCAATATTGAATTTTGAAATTAAATCAGAATGGCGTCTATAAAATTTTGAAAAGGCTTTGCGTAGTTTATGGTACCGATAACCCTGATTAAGGAGTTTAGCCGTTAATAATTTATTACGAGTGTTGAAGTCAGTTACATGACTACACACTCTAGCAAATCGAATTAATTGCGAAATATAAACGCCATAGGATGGCGCACGAGGAACATCACCATCCAAAAAAGGAAAATTTACAATCTCAAAATCAAAGCCTTAAGCACAGAAAGTGAATCAGAAAATATAATTGCTTTTTGAAATGATGAAGAACTGATAAAATCTCAAGCTAGGTCTATTGCTTTGGCTTCGCTGTAAAAATAGATGAACCATCTGGAAGGCGCAAGGTTTGGTGCGTATCTTTAGAAACATACGCACAACCAACTTATAAATAATAAGAAATAATTTATTGGTTTAGACTCATATTCTAGACAGGTTTTTAATAATTTGGACACGGGCCTCCGTGGCCTAATGGATAAGAGCGCTGACTCTTAGTCATTAGGTCTCTCACCGCCGTGGGTTCGAGCCTCGCTCGGGTCACGTGTGAGACGCCAAGTTCTGCAACGGAAGGTCAGGTGGTTTTTCTCCGGGTACTCCGGTTTTCGCCCACCTTTGATTAACGATCGGCTCGATATGAGTGAAATAATCTTGAAAGGGCCGTAAAACCCAAACCAAAAAAAAAAAATAATAATAATAATAATAATTTGGACCCCATTTTGATTTATATCAGTCTTTGAATCGACTGCCAATTCTAAATTCGCAAAATTGCAGTATGTTTCCTCTGGCTTTCTTTGCCGGATCATTACAGGGTCACTGATGAGGCTTTATTAGCCGAAACTACGTAGTATGACCCATCTTCTTTCTTATGAATGTTTTCATTGCTCTTAAAGGAACTCATTTTTGATTTTTATTTGCCTTCACTGCAGCTGGTGTTGTGCCGTATGGCGGCCGTAAAACGTCTCCCCGTACATCAACCATAGTGCAGTTTATATTTTACTTTTGGTCCTTTGAGATCAGCGTGAATATTCTGAGTAATCAGAAATAATTTATTGGTTTAGACTCATATTCTAGACAGGTTTTTAATAATTTGGACCCCATTTTGATTTATATCAGTCTTTGAATCGACTGCCAATTCGAAATTCGCAAAATTGCAGTATGTTTCCTCTGGCTTTCTTTGCCGGATCATTACAGGGTCACTGATGAGGCTTTACCGAGTCTGCTATTTTCGTTTATTTGGTGTATTCTTTGCTTCCAAATGATCTAACTATTCTGAACTTATTTATCTTCACTGCAGCTGGTGCTGTGCCGTGTGGCGGCCGTAAAAAGTCTCCCCCTACATCCATCATAGTGCAGATTATATTTTCTGGTCCTTTGGATTCATTTAGTTCATTTAGAATCATTTTGAGAATAGAGTTCTGCTTAAGCCGGTGCTAGAGGGCGTGGCCGGTGTAGCACTTTTCAGTACTGGTCATGAACAGACTCAATAAAACCGAGTCTGCTATTTTCGTTTATTTGGTGTATTCTTTGCTTCCAAATGATCTAACTATTCTGAACTTATTTATTAGCCGAAACTACGTAGTATGACCCATCTTCTTTCTTATGAATGTTTTCATTGCTCTTAAAGGAACTCATTTTTGATTTTTATTTATCTCCTTCTTTGGAACCATCAGTATAGACTTGCTGGTAATCATTGTAACGTGACTGCAGTACCTGAAAGTTTTGTTTGAGTAGCATTGGATTTGATTCGGATTTTTTGCCATCATGTAAGTCAAACAGAATAGAAGGTTTTTTAATACACCAAGATGGAACTTCGGCCGTTTCATGTTTTTGAATATTTTTAAATTCGATACCTGAATTTTCTAGCAGTGGTAAAATACGTAATCCAAAAGGTTTGATTGCTGTGGGTTTAGTTTCATACTTATCCACAAATTGAGGTGGAAATGAAATTTTGGATGCCGGGTTAGATGGATTAGCAGCAAGTCTAATAGCATACTGAAGAGAAAGTTATTCTCTGCGCGAAGTTGAAGATGGCTCACCTGCTTCTACATAAAGGCTTAATACGGGAGAAGTACGGAAGGCTCCCATAGCCAGACGAAGGCCTTGGTGATGGATAGTATCCAAAGATTTTAAATAAGACTTTCTGGCAGAACCATAAACAATAGACCCATAATCTAATTTAGATCTTATCAGAGGCCGGTAAAGATGTAATAAAGTGTACCGATCTGCTCACCAACTTGTATGAGCTAAAACTTTCAAAAGATTCAAAGCTTTTAAGCATTTCGCTTTAAGATATTTAATATGGGGAATAAAAGATAACTTTTGATCAAATATGACCCCAAGAAATTTGGCTTCTTCAACAACAGGAGCGCTGTGGTGCAGTGGTAAAGTATCGGCCTCGGGATCGAGAGGTACCGGGTTCGAACCCCACGAGCGGCAAGTGTTGTTTCCTTGAGCAAGAGACTTTATCCACATTGCTTAGTACTGGTTCTACCCAGGAAAAGAGGGCCACATGGAAGATTAGTACTAGTTTACTAAATGTGTTACCCTCTATAAATAAGGTCGATTATTATTATTATTATTATTATTATTATTATTATTATTATTAGGAATTTGTGATCCATATAAAAACAAGGAGGGATGTTCGTGTTTCTTCCGTAGCTTACAAAAATGAACACACTGCGTTTTCGACTTGGTGAACTTGAAACCATTTTTATCAGTCCATTCTTCTATTCTTTTTAAATTTTGTTGTAACTTTCGTTCAATTGTTTTCATATTTTTTGAACGGTAACATATACAAAAATCGTCAACATACAAGGAACAATCAGTTTTGTCGTCAAAACATTGTACGATATTGTTTATTTTGATGTTAAATAGCGTAGTTGAAAGAATACTACCCTGTGGGACACCCTGTTCTTGATCATAGAAATCTGACAAGGTAGACCCCACACGCACCTGAAACATGCGCTCCCCTCAAAAGCTTTCAATAAAACTGGGAAGTTTTCCTCTTAAGCCAATGTTATGTAGATCTTTCAATATTTCATAACGCCATGTTGTATCGTATGCTTTCTCCAAGTCGAAAAAGTCGACAGCTACTACGTGTTCTTTGTTATTAAAAGCATCTCGTATAAATGTTTCTAGTCTTATTAAATTGTCATTGGTACTACGTTCCGAACGAAAACCCGATTGATATTCTGAAATGAGGTTGTTGGACTCTAAGTACCAGACTAATCTCTTGTTTATCATTCTCTCCAATGTTTTACACAAACAACTTGTCAAAGCTATCGGACGATAATTTGTAGGTTCTGCATGATCTTTCCCTGGTTTCGGAATTGGTACAACTGTAGCTACACGCCAGCTCTCAGGACAGACCCCCGTTTCCCAAATATTACTAAAGATATCTAAAAGAGTTGTAAGAGAACTTTTTGGCAGATGCTTAAGCATCTGATAATGAATTTCATCGGGGCCGGTTGCCGTATCATGTGATTTTTCAATGGCTTCAACGAGTTCGGATAAGTTAAAAGGTTTGTTGTATTCTTCGTGATTGTGGGATTTGAAGTTTATATTTCGTTTCTCTTGGTCCTTTTTGAAATTTCTAAAAGTGTCAGAATAATTACGCGATGATGAATTTCTCAAGAATGTGCTCCCAAGAGTATCTGAAATATCTTTTTTTGTTGAAGCTATTGTGTCAAATTCAGTATTTAAATGTGTAAAACTAGAAGACATTGTTTTTCCTGAAATTTTTCGTACCATATCCCAAACCTTTTTAATGGGGGTTTTGTAGTTCAATTTGGAGACATATTCTCTCCATGACTTTCGTTTGGAAGCTCGGATTGTTCGCCGAGCTTTAGCTCTAAAAACGTTTACGTCGTTTGGTTTTTCTGAAGTGGGATTTTTGCAGAACTTATTTAGAGCCTGTTTACGCTTTTTAATAGCTTCTTTACAGTCATTATTAAACCAAGGCTTGCTTTTCTTAGTATTTGTGGAGTTCTTTGGAATGCATTGTTCTGATATGTTAATAAGTGTATCTGTGAAACCAGAAACAATGTCGGATGATTCATTTAAGTGATCAACTGATAACTCTTCTTCACATAAATTATGGAATAATTCCCAGTCGGCTTTATTCATTTTCCATTTCTGGTTACAATCCTCATCTGGTTCGTTTACGCTCTCAATTATAACAGGGAAGTGATCACTTCCACACTGATCACCATGAACAGACCAGTCATAATCCAAGAAGAGAGATGGGTGACACAAAGAGAGATCTAAAGAAGACAAATGACCTGTCGCAGGGTTTTGTTTTGCTTGTTTCTTGTTTGTTCTTATCGTATTTGTTTCTTTAATATATTCACATCATATTAGGATGTCATTCCTTTTACATGCCTACTGTAGACCAGATCATGGTTTCATTAATATAACGACAAGAATAATTCAGAAATATATCACCAATACGAACAACTACTCCAATCCGTTGAAGTATCAGTTTGCGACGCATAGGCACAGCGTAAATGAGTTCAAATTAATACCTTTAAAATGTACTGGTCAGATTAGCTACGCACTAAGTGGGGCCCTCATTTGTCTTTTTAAAATCCAGAATGACAAAATATTTGGAAACAAATGCCCAGGAAAAGCAAAAATCAAAGATAACAGCCTACCAATGGCACCAAGAGGAAATGTATTTTACAATAAGGAAGACAAACTTGAAATGGTGTTTGTAAAACACTATGCCCACAATCATATGCTTGTCCATAAATGCCCCACTTTTTAGCTCGCCTTACGAAAGTAAGGGGAGCTATTGCCATACCCCCGGGCGTCCGTCGTCGGCGTCCGCATTTGGTTAAAATTTACCTGCAAGCTCTTATATGTAAATATTTAACATTATCGTTGTAATTCATTTTTCAGGTTTTTTGGCTTAAATTAGACTTTTTGAGAAGTTTATATTTTCCTCTGTATTACCTCCCTTATTTCCCTGTGTTAAAGTTTACCTGCAAGCTGCGTGAGTTCAAATCCCGGGGGAGGCATGTTTTTTTTTTTCTTCTTCTTTTTTTTTTTTTTTTCTTTATTAAAACATAGCGGGTCTGGGGCTCAAGGTCAAGGTCACTGTGGCTTTTTTTTAGAAAAACATTGTCATCGCTCTAGCGTCTTCATTTATTGATGGATTTAAATATAACTTCACCCAAAAGTTGGGTATAATGATGCCTTGTTATTACTTGGAAGTTTGTAGAATTTTTTTTTATTAAATATAGATTTCATTTTCATCTTTTTTTACAGTGGAAAGGCTTGAAAACAGGATGATTATGGGTACAAATATAGATTTCATTTTCATCTTTTTTTACAGTGGAAAGGCTTGAAAACAGGATGATTATGGGTACGTTTTGGTTCTCTTTCATTTGCTGCCGTCTGTTGGGCTTTTTTTACAGAAGAAAAAAAATGATAACTTGCCCTCATCCGTTAAAGGCCCCCAAAGGCGAGCTATGTTGTCTTCTGACAACTTTTGTTTAAAAGGCCATTATCCAAAAAACATTCAGATTTTTTTCAAATGTTAATCAAGTGATGAACAAGTCATTCCCTATCAGCCTTTCTAGTTATTAGGCAACAAATTAAATAGTTTTTAATATCTTGCTACAAGAATGAAACCCAATTAAATGGCCAGGAATTGCAAAGGGCCATAGCTTCAACAAAATTTCATTCAGTTCAATCAGGTAATCACATCTTCATACCCAATCCGGATACCAAATATTAGGACTAGTTCAAATATCTATTCAGAAATCTGGCTAACGAGATTTTAATGCCATTTTATTGAAAGAGAAATAACTCGAAAATAGAAGAAAAATAGTGAAATAACTCAAAAGTAGGAGATAAATTCGGATAAGAAAAACATACGGGTCAACAGTTTTTATGAGACATCCAGAAATTTCAAAACACTTGCATATATGGTTCTAAGGTCATACGTTTCACAAGAAAGCAAAATCATTAAAATGACCTGAAATTGCAAAGGGCAATCACTCCAACAAAATTTCATGAAATTGGTGGAAACTTTTATCAGGAGATCCCCTCTTCAGTCCCGGTCAGTATAGCACATATCATTGATCTAGCTCAAATAACTGTTGAGATATCTTGCTAACGAGATTTCTATGTTAATTAAAAGGGAAATAACGTGAAAAGGGGAGATAAGTCAGATAAGTAAAATTACAGGTGAACTTTTTTCATGATGAAACCATATATGAATTTTAAAACACAGGCATGCATACTTCTTAAGTAATACTATGCACAGGAAATCAACACAATTAAAAATGGTAAAGGGCCATAACTCTAACAAATTACTATTAAATTGGTTGACCTCAGTCCTAATCAGTTTCCCAAATATCAAGTCTCTAGTTGAAAATCCTTTTTGGAGATATATTGCCTAATAGATTTCTATGTTATTGAATTAAAGGGGATATAACTCAAAATGGGGAGATGATTCGGATAAGAAAAAAATATGCATCAACTATTTATTCCTGAGAATTCCATATATGAAATTTCTAAACACTAGCATACATGGCTATAAAGTTATGCTATGCACCAAAAGCAACACAATTAAATGGCCAGAAATTGTAAATGGATCATAACTCTATTAACATTTCATTAAATTGGTTGATAATTTCATCAGGTGATCTCATCCTCTGTCATAATCAGTATATCAAATGTCTAGGCTCTAGCTCAAATCCTTTTTGAGATATCTTGCCAACGAGCTTTCTATATTATTTAAGCAAAAGGGAAATAACTCTAATAAGGTGGAGATAATTCGGATAAGAAAAAGTAGGGGTCATTTTTTCACGAGGAATCCATATTTGGAAAGTTCCAAACACTTGCATACATGGTTATAAAGTTATGATATGCATCAGAAAGCAACACAATTAAATTGTCCATATTGCAAAGGGCCATAACTCTTTCAAAATTTCATTAAATTGTTTGAAAATTCAATCAGGTGATCTCCTCCTCAGTCCCATTCAGTTTATTTAATAGCCTCTGGCTGCAAAAGTCAATTAGTTATCGAAATATCTATATTATTTAATTAAAAGGGTAATAACTCGTGAAGGGGAGACAATTTGGATGAGAAAAAATGCAATTTAACTATTTTTCCATGCGGAATCCAAATACGAAATACGTAGGAGCACATAAAGAGGCATATTAAAATAATTGATAAACCAAGTAGACAATCAAGGAAAGAATTATCAACAGATTATTGTATAAATTGTATTTTCATGGGATAAGAGGATCCACACACAAGTTCATAAAAGGAACTTTACTTGCTGCCTCACTGACTGGCTGACTAACTAACAAGAGTTCAAAGGCATTACGACGGGAATTGTCTGGTCCTTTGTAATCACAGAACCCATTCCAATCGTTTGTAATCACAAAACGCAGTCTAGAATCCCTCTTTCATGTCTGACTCGATGACGGCCCCAACTTAAATTTTCATTTTTCATGCTTGGTGCCTGATGATTGGTCTTTGGCCTGACTCTTCATGGTCTACTTTGTCTGTCTTTAGCTCTAACACACAAAGTACACACGCAGAGGCTTCGGCAGCTCTTTACAAAGGTTAAAAATCAAGAATGATAAAACATGTTTCAACATCCGCCTTCTCGGGAAATACCTTAACCGTTAAAAAGAAAGCTATAAGCACAAAGTAAAGTTATGGAAACTTACAAATGATTTTTCATGCCTCCTTTTATGATAAAGGAGGTTTTATACAGAACATCTAATTTGGTTCTTAGTACAGAATCTAACTTTTGTAATAAACTCGATCTAGCTTTTATATTTATAATTCTTACACGGAAACTGACTTGAAATGGAAGTTCTAATTATCACTAAATAGTCGCTAAAATAATCATGCATGTGCAATTATTGACTTAGAAGTTGTGGATATAACTGTGCTGTACTGTGGCTTAATAATTATTTGAAAAATTGATTCTTTGAACATAATTGATAAAAGAAAGCATGGAAGTTTTACAGTAACTGATCATCATGACCGTATCTTAATAACTTAATTTTAAAGATTACAATCATTGATTACAAATATAAATACATGTAACATGATTTCTGTGATTGACCTTAGTATCTTCTTTCAAATGAGTAACTTTTTTCTGAATATTTTTTGAGGCTGGTAAATGATTTACTGAATAAGCAGTGTGGAGCAATTTAATAAGAATACATAATACATGTTGTAAGAAAGACTATATTTGAGTTGGTAGTAATTTACAATGATGTACATAGCCACTGCACACAAGTTGTCAGTAACCGGGGTCTAAAATAATGAAAGTGATTAACACTGAAGGGACAACATAAAGCAATGTACGCACTGGAGTCTCGGTTGACTTTAGAAATATGACTAACAACTACAACTAAATAATTTTAACTATAAGAACCAAAGAACTAAAGCCAATTAAAACAATATCCAAGAATCACTGCAATGTGTGTGCTTTACATAAACAGAGAACAAGCATCTTGATTTTAATCTGTATGTGTAATTTGAAATATTGAATTTTTAGCTTGCTTGTTCCATATAATAAATACTGCTGCAAGGTGTAAATACAGTGTGTTCAAATTATACTGAGCAATAAACAGAATAGAATCTACCACAATAAACTAACATTTCATACATGGAAAAAATCACACTGGCATTACAAATATCACACATATGCACTTTATGCACAGACATGATAAGAAAGATATCACTCTAGCACAATAAATGTACCAGTATGACAATACAAATACACAATTATAAACATCACACATGTACCCTTCTAGCACATGCATGACACTGTCACTCTGGTGCCTATAAACGCCTGCCTGACAAAAGTACTACAAATATCACACTGATGTACTGCATACATCAGCCTGATAAAATCACAAAATTAATTTGAGGTAGATACTGTTGTGGTTAAATGTGTTCTGCTGTACATGATGTTTTAGGTACATGTGGAAAAATATAGATAAAAGAATATATGAAACAATTTTAGCATACACATCTTAAGTAAAGCCTGGAATACTGCAAACGGAACCGAACATTAAATGTTGAAATTATACTTAGTGTTTTTGGACTCTGCTGGAAATAAATAGTCAAATTATGAACCTTTTTTAACATGAAATAGAACCCTTACCAAGAGACATACTGGAATTTTATTTCCCGGTGTTCAAATATTACTTTTGACCAAATATTACACCGAGCTCTCGAGAACTGACAGTTTATATAAAATATGATAGAGAGCAACTTATGTTTTGTTCCATGTTGAAATGATTTATATAAAAGATAAAAATGAATGACATAAGGGAGTATAGCAAATGAGGACAAACCTGGCCAAGCAGCATAGCATAAATAAATGATCCAGGTGTCATATACTCCATTCCCGCTCTCGTATCAAATTCTGAGAAGGGGTTCCTCAGAAATGTTGATAGAACAAGTATGCAGTGGGGTATGTTCAAAAACTGAACCTTGACATACACATACAATAAAGCATACATCAATTACAGAGTGTAGTTCCGTACATGCCCTAAACACATGTCCAGCACAGCGTACATGTACATCATAATAGGGTCTGGGAAACACAGTGTCGTGGCTTTATCACTCTGCATACCTGAGAAATTTTCATTGCGTATAAGCCCGACCTGCGCGACCAGAGCAGCCCACATCAACACCGGGTTTCGGAGCAAACCACGCCCGCGGACGTTAGGCCTGGCATAGGTGTCTCAGTGCACACCGGAACAGCAGCATAAATGTATTTAGAACTCCACATGGTAGCCTGCAACATACAAACTAACATGTAGAATCGTTTCGAAAAGGAAAGATAACCAGCACATTGTGTACTGTTGGGGGAATCACCTACCGAAAATCTGACAATCCAAAGAATTGGTCAAACGTTTCAGAGGTACCCCTGCCAAAGCCACAAAGCAATTTTAACTGCAACTTTTTCTGATTTTACGGGCCAAATCAAAACTATTTAGGTAATATCGAGCCAGCCAGTAAACCTAACAGCACTTTTCCTGGGCCAGCTCAGACCTGAGTAGTTAACGAGTACAATGCATATTTTTCAACATTCGCAATATTCTGCATATGTGGACATATCAGCTGACCAACATACAAGCTATATCAGCCTCCACATTTTTTTCCACTGGAAAGGCTTGAAAACAGGATGATTAGGGGTAATTTTTTGTTCTCTCTCATTTTTTGCAGTCTGTTGGGCTGTTTTACAGAAAAAAAAATGATAACTTGTCCTCATCCATCTTAGGGCCCCAAAGGCGAACTGTGTTGACTTCTGACAACTCTTGTTTTAATATGTCTGTGTCAGTTTAATAAACATTCTCTTGGCGTCTCATAAATAAACGAAAGTTCCGACTTGTCGTTCTTCACTTTTATTATTGCATCAAAAGCTATTTATATCTTCAAAATGTTGTAATCCATTTATCGAATTCTTAGAGATTTTTTAAATTGAAATTTTCTGGCGGTGTAACGTGGCACACAGTCATATATAATCCAAAGAATAATGTTTACGAAGACACTAATTCTAGAGACCCAGATTTGCTACAATTTGTTCCGATATCCAAGATGGCTGTCATTCTTCCAACAACATCTGCTAGCTGAAACGTGATTTTTTGGGCGACATGGAGTTTCAAATTTGTTAAAATTGTTCTGTTCCGATATCAAAGATGGCTGCCATGGTGGTCATCTTAAAATTCTTCAAGGGACTTCTCCTCCTGAACTAAAGGTCGGATAGATTTGGAAATTGCCAGGAGGCATCGGGTCGACCTTGAGCTTTAGATTTTCTAAAAAAGATCCGTTCGGATTTCCCTCCTGAACCAAAGGTCGGATAGAGTTGGAAATTGCCAGGAGGCATCGGGTCGACCTTGAGCTTTAGATTTTCTAAAAAAGATCCGTTCGGATTTCCTAGATGGTTGCCATGTTTGCCATCTAGAAATGCTTTAAATGACATCTCCCGAACCAAAGGTCCAATTGAACTAAAAGTTTATGGGAGGCAATGAAGGGACATGGAGATTCAGCCATGCTTAAATCAGCCCGTTCCGATATCGTCGATAGCCGCCATGGTGGTCTTTTTTAAATACTTAAGAGTGCATCTGCTCCTGAATTGAAGTCAGATTGATTTGAAACATTATGGGAGGCATCGGGAGGGAGACTCAGATTTGCTAAAATTGTTCCTTTTCGATATCCAAGTCCGACACCTTTGCGACCGTCTAAAACATCTCCTCGCAAGCCAAATGTGGGATAGAGCTGAAACGTGGTTAGGGCATCAAGGCGACATGATGATTCAGGTTTGACTTGTGACAGGTAACAGGTGTCCAGAGTGGGCCGCTTCTTGTGATTGTGGACCTGCAGTTTCTCATTAGAAGCATGCCTCTGGTGGGGCATTGATGACATAAGTTTTTTTTTTTCAAAATCTAACAAAAGCTTATGGCAACCTATAAGTCCCATGGACTTGTTTCAAGCCCCCGTCGAAATTTGTTTAACTGACCCTTCCAATGCGGTTCTTCTGTCGAGGTTTATTTTTATTATGGTTTGTCTTTGAGTGTGTGTATATGTTTTTATTATTTTGTATGGATAACCAATTGGCCATCTTACGTGAAAGTAACTGTCCTTTTGGCTTTCCGTTATAGATGTTACCATCAGGGTCTAATTGTTTCGTGTTTGTGCTTCTTTCCCTTTGTGTCTCTGATTGGAGCTGTGGGATAATTGTATCGATTCCTGATCATTGCCTTGACTTTTTGTTTAAAATAACCATTCTTTTCTATATGGCTGCAACATTGGCTGTCTTGATAATCTTCAAACCACATCTGCTTGCAAGTGATCTTTTGAACCGAGCTGAGATCGGTGGAAGACATTTGGGTGACATGTATATTCAGAATTGCTAAAAAAGTTGCATTCCGATATCCAAGAAGCCGACCGTCTTGAAATTCTTCAAAGCAGCTGTATAGTAATCGCAGATAAGATTGTCATGGTTAGGCATCTCGAATATTGTCAGTTTATATCATATTCGCAGAGTATACTATAGTCTTGTTTGTGATGCAGTTGGATTTACATGATTGGGTGTCTTTCTTAACCTTTTTGATGCCCGAGAATTTCAAAGGCAGATGAAACTGATAGCTCTGCCCTGCCAAGATATACATACTTACTCATCTTCAACAACGTCTCTTCCTGAAAAAAGTGAACGCAATGATCAGGAATCGATACAATCAACCCACATCTCCAATCAGAGACACCAAAGGGAAACATCAATAGCGGAAAGCCAAAAGGACAGTTACTTTCCCACAACATGGCCAATCGGCTATCCAAAACAAAATAGTATAAGCGATACACACACGCAAAGACAAATCATAACAAAAGTAAACCGCGACAAAAGAACCGCCTTGGAATGGGGGTGGTGTGTAATATATCATGATCGGCCTCATCCGGAAGAGCGATTGCTAGCCCACTTTGGCCCCTAGTTTCTGATATGTGTCTTCACGCCTATTTTACCATTTTTCAGGACTTACGACAACCAAAATCCAGGAACATTTATTCTGTACAATCATGACAAATTTCATATCCAGGTAAGTTGGAGACCTCAAGTACGGCTTATAATCATTACCCTGCGCCTAAATGGTTTATTGTCTGTCACAGAAGTGTTTCTGAGGCGGGCCCTTCCATCATTGACTAGGGATATAACGATTAAAAACTAGTGTTGTTTTGACTGAAATCATTAACAGATTGAGACGTCTCATCTGTATCTACATTGTTTGTATAGTAACTTGAATCTGGATAGGAAAGGACAATTGGGTTAAAATGGTTATTCGCATTAGCTTCAAAACTGTGTGTTTGGATGTTATGAAATTAACTGCATACTTTTTTTTAAATAAAGTATTCCTGGAGTATATTTACTTAACGTATTCTCGAAATTCTGTTCTTTAATGTTATTAATCATGTGATTTCGTATTGGCTTAGTTATAGGTCCGAGGGTCAATACAGCTGATCGAGAACCTGTAACTGGGTCAATACGAAATTACTTAATTAATGAAAATTTTATTAATTGACAAGATTAAAAATCATGATTATTGATTTTTTGACCTCACTTTACTTACGGTTATTGATTGGCCTGCTGTTAGTATGGATGGCCTCCGTCAATTCAATGATAGTATATAAATAATTATCAGCATAACAAGTGTAGAATATTATATGACAGAAAAGTGTGATAATATTGGAGTTGAAGATTCATCTGTATGGTTCCTTTGTATAAAAACACAATCTTAACGCCTTTATTTCAAAACATCTCTTTTATTCGAGAGTCTGGTAATAACGATTTGTACATTACTATAATGCTACCATTTCTGTCTGCTGCCTTTATAATAATGCCTCCACTTGATAATGACCTGATTACCTTTCGATGACACTTGGATAATATGTGACATCGAAAAAGGATTATGTTTCTGTTGAAGGTGGCAAATTCTTCTAGGAATTACAATTAAAAAGAGGCTTTCTTTGTGTTCACGGACAGGTTGCACTGATGAGTTAGGAGGCCTATAAGCTGTAGAGAGGGCTTAAGTTGATGACCATATTTGTCATTCAGCCACCAAGTTTGCTGTCTGTGTTGCAGAAGGCCAAGACAAGCTTCCTACGTTGCTTTGGTTGCCTAAACTTCATAAAAGATCATACAAAGCACGGTGTTTTTGCAAATTCAACCCCTGGACTCTGCAAATTATTAACTTCATGTTTTACTGCCATCAAAAAACAATTGATAATATATCGCGACATAGTCTTCGAAAGGTCAGGTAGAAATCTGTTTTGGTCTATAAAAATTCTAATGAAGTTTATTGCAAATTCTAGCTCTTGCACTACCACTGAACTTTCTAAATTATTAACTTCCTGTCTTAGTCCTATGAAAACGCATGTGATTAAATATTGTGATAAAGCCTTTGAGAGATCAGGAAGAAATCTGTTTTGGTCTATAAAAGAATCGAATGAGGTTTTAAATAAACTGAAATCCAGACATTTTCGTGCTTCAAGCCTGTCTACCTACGATTTTTCCACTCTTTACACTACACCTCCTCATAATCTTATAAAAGAAAAGCTTAATGATTTAATTGAATGGGCTTTTCACAGAGAAGATTCTCTCTATCTTGCATGTAATGTCAGAAATGCATTTTTCACTTCTAAAGAGCATAATAATTATACACTTTGGTCATGTCAGAAAGTGTGTGATGCCCTAACCTTTCTACTTGACAATATTTATATTAGATTCGGTACTAAGTTATTTAGACAAATTGTGGGTATTCCGATGGGTACGAATTGCGCACCTCTTGTGGCTGATCTGTTCTTGTATTGTTATGAAAGAGACTTCATGTTGTCGCTTTCAATTGATAACCAATCTGAAATTATTGAAGCTTTTAGGTCCACTTCTAGATATTTAGATGATTATTAAATATTGATAATACCTATTTCGATGGTTTGATCAGTCAGATTTAATTTATGATAAACGCGATGACTTTGATTTTGAGATTGTAAATTTTCCTTTGTTGGATGGTGATGTTCCTCGTGCGCCATCCTATGGCGTTTATATTTCGCAATTAATTCGATTTGCTAGAGTGTGTAGTCATATAACTGACTTCAACACTCGTAATAAATTATTAACGGCTAAACTTCTTAATCAGGGTTATCGGTACCATAAACTACGCAAAGCATTTTCAAAATTTTATAGACGCCATTCTGATTTAATTTCAAATTCAATATTGGACTTAAATCTGTTCTTTAACAAGGTCTATCGGAACCCGAATTTTATGGTGACTTAGTATATAAATTCAGAAAAATATATAACCGCAATGACTTCAGCACCCAATTTCGTAAAATCATTCTTCGATATAAAAAGATTGTGTACAACATGGATGTTATACGACAGACTGCATGCATTGTAGTTAACCAAATCACGGTTGGCAACTTTGCTTCCCCCTTTAATTGCACGCCGGTGGGTCAGGCCTCAGATTCTATGACGGCTCCAACGTAAAGGCTTATTGAGAATTAGAGAGATCTAATTCTTGGTAATGTTGGTTAGTGCCTGATGCTCTGTCTCTGGTCGGGCCCATCGGAGTCTAACTGTTGGTTTTCTTTTGCTCCAGCATTTCAGTGGTTTCTTGCTGTCGAGTCCTCACCGTTGTCTCACCTCTGTGTTTCTTTGATTTTTTGTGTTCAAGGAGATGTTGCACTGATGAGTTAGGAGGCCTTCATGCGGACTGAACAAATTATTTGTCTAAATCGCGATGGAAGTAAGAGCGAAGATTGTGGCCACGTAAAATCGATTTAAGCCAACCCCCCCCCCCCCCACCCCCAGTGGAAATCTTCCCACTGACCGTTCCAAGGCGGTTCTTCTGTGGCGATTTATTTATGTTGTTGTTTGTTACTTACTGTGTGTATCACTTGTGTCTTTTAATTTTGGATGGTCATATGGCCATTTTGTGGGAAAGTAACTGTCCTTATGGCCTTCCTTTGTTTAGGTTTCCATTATGGTCTGGTCGCTTAATGTTTGTATTTCTTTCCCTTTGGTGTCTTTGGTGGGTGGAGTAAGTTAATTGTATCGATTCCTGATCTTTGTTTTACTTCTACTTTAAATAAACTGAAATCCAGGCGTTTTCGTGCTTCAAGTCTGTCTACTTACGGTTTTTCCACCCTTTACACTTTACTTTCTCATAATCTTTTACAAGAAAAACTTAATGATTTAATTGAATGGACATTTCATAGGGAAGACTCCCTGTATCTTGCATGTAATGTAAGAAATGCCTTTTTCACTTCTGAAGAGCATATAAATTATACTGTATGGTCATGTCAGAAAGTGTGTGAAGCTCTCACCTTTCTACTCAACAATATCTACATTTGGTATTAAGTTATTTAGACAAGTTGTGGGTATTCCGATGTGTACTTATTGCGCACCACTTGCGGCTGATCTGTTTTTGTTCTGTTATAAGGAAGACTTCATGGTGTCCCTTTCTGCTTAAAACCAGTCTGAAATCATTGAAGCTTTTGGCTCCACTTCTAGATATTTGGTTGATTAATTAAATATTGATAATACCTATTTCGATGGTTTGATCGGTCAAATGTACACCCAAGAAATTCAGTTGAATAAAGCAAATTTTTCTGATACCGAGGCATCGTTTTTGGATTTACATCTGTCTATTGTAGATGGGTTTGTTTCTTGCAAAATTAATGATAAACGCGGTGATTTTGATTTTGAGATTGTAAATCTTCCATTTTTTTCATGGTGATGTTCCTCGTGCGCCATCCTATGGCGTTTATATTTCGCAATTAATTCGATTTGCTAGAGTGTGTAGTCATGTTACTGACTTCAACACTCGTAATAAATTGTTAACGGTCAAACTTCTTAATCCGGGTTATCGGTACCATAAACTACGAAAAGCCTTTTCAACATTTGATAGACGTCATTCTGATTTAATTTCAAAATTCAATATTGGACTTAAATCTGTTCTGCAACAAGGTCTATCGGAACCCTAATTTTATGGCGACTAAGTATATAAATTCAGAAAACTATATAACCGCAATGACTTCAGCACCCAATTTCGTAAAATCATTCTTCGATATAAAAAGATTGGGTACAACATAAATGCTATACGACAGACAGCATGCATGGTAGTTAACCCAATTACGGTTGACAATTTTGCTTCCCTCTTTAATTGCACGCCGGTGGATCAGGCCTCAGATTCTATGACGGTTCCAATGTAAAGGCATATGTCGGTTGATACCTGATGCTCTGTCTCTGGTCTGGCAAATCGGAATTTAACTGTTGGTTTTCTTTAGCTCAAGCATTTCAGTGGTTTCCTGTGTCGAGTCCTCACCGTTGTTGCATCTCTGTGGTTGTTTGATTTTTGTTTTCACGGAGATGTTGCGCTGATGGTTTGTGGGGCCTTCATGCGGTCTGAGACGGTTGTTTGTCTTAATCGCGACGAAAGTGGGGGCGGGAGTTGTTGCCGCGTGGTCTCGGTGGAGTTGGTTTCCGCTGGCCGTTCCGGGGCGGTTCTTCTGTCGCGTTTTTTTTGTGTGTGTGTGTGGGTTGTCTTTCGGTGTTTGTGCTGCTTGTGTTGTTTTGGGTGGCCTGTTGGCCGTTTTGTGAGATTTTGGCTGTCCTTTTGGCTTTCCGCTGTTGGTGTTTTCATTGGGGTTTGTTGTTTCATGTTTGTGTTTCTTTCCCTTTGGTGTCTCTGATGGGAGCTATTGGTTAATTGCATCGATTCCTGATCAGTGCCTCTACTTCTACTTCATGCGGACTAAACAAATTATTTGTCTTAATCGCGACGGAAGTAAGGGCGAGGATTGTGGCCACGTAAAAATTGATTTAAGCCTCCCCCCCCCCTCTGTGGAATTCGTTTCGCTGACCGTTCCGAGGTGGTTCTTCTGTCGCGGATTATTTTTGAAATGGTTTGTCTTTGAGTATTTTGAGTGTTTGTATCTCTTATATTATTTTGTTTTGGATAACCAGTTGGCCATGTTGTGGGGAAAGTTACTGTCCTTTTGGCTTTCCGCTGTTGGTGTTTCTATTATGGTCTGTTGTTTCATGTTTGGGTTTCTTTCCCTCTGGTGTCTCTGATGGGAGCTGTGGGTTAACTGTATCGATTCCTGATCATTGCCTTCACTTCTATTTTCAAATCAAAGCAACTTAACTTATTTTACTATCATTTTTTAATATTTCGTACAACACTTTTTAGCATCCTCGAAGGCGCGGGTTGTTGTGCAAAGTACTCCTATGTTGTGACAAAAACGAAGTGAAGGCAATGATCAGGTACAATAATATTTACCCACAACTCATATCAGAGACACCAAAGGGATAGAAACACAAAAAATAAATAATTAGACCGTAATGGCAGTTACTTTCCAACACATTATGATAACACACCTGTGCGACAAAGTAATTTTTTCAGGTCTCCAAAATGGCTACTTTTCTGATGAAATTCGTGATATTTTTTACACTGCAAAAATATTTTGTGGGTACTGCCATTCTAACTAGTATCCACGACCTAAGTCCTGGAACAAAATTAAGAAAATAATTTATACAGCCATAAACCCCAGTTTTTTCTATATAAAGTAGGGTTTAGGAGGTGTTCATTTCACAGACTTGTTCATGTGATGAAAATGGCCAATTGGCTATCCAAAACAAAAAGATATAAGCACTACACACATTCAAAGACAAGCCATGACCAAAAATAAGCCGCTACAGAAAAAACGCCTTGGAACTGTCAGTGAAAAAGAGTTTCACTGGGGTACTTAAATCGATTAAATGCGGCCGCAGAACTCGCCCTTACTTCCGTCGCGATTTAGACAAATATTTTGTTCAGTCCGCATGAAGGTTTCATATCTAATTAGTGAAACATCTCCGAGAGTACACCAATCAACAACCACAGAGATGAATCAACGGTGAGGACCCGATAGCAGGAAAAAACATGGAATCCTGAAGCAAAAGAAAACCAAAAGTTAAACTCTGATGGGCCCAACCAGAGACAGAGCATCAGGCACCAACCAACATTACTTTAAATTAAATATATTTCTAATTCTCAGTAAAATAGAAGTGAGGCAATGATCCGGAATCGATACAATTAACCTACTGCTCCCATCGAAACAAAAGGGAAAGAAACACAAACATGAAACAACAGAGCCTAATGGAAACATCAATAGCGGAAAGCCAAAAGGACAGTTACTTTCCCACAAAATGGCCAATAGGCTATCCAAAATAAAACAATATAAGTAGTTTAGGTAGTAGTACCAAAGCGTTAATCCAAAATCATTAATCCATAGACAAAATGGCAAATATCTATGTTCAGATCAACAGACATGGACTCCAGAAGAGTGTAATCAGGCGTCCGCGGATAGTAAGCATTACTTGGTAAGCAAGCTTCGCCTACCATGCCCATCGACCCGAACGAAGAAAAGGAGTAAATGCCGAGAAGGGTATGCCCGAGATTTTGGAAGTCTTCCTATGGCTTTCCAATGGCAAACATATCAGAAATAATTCTGGAAATGGCCACATTGTACGGTTCAACAAGTTCATGGTGCCTCCCATAGACCTTCTTTAGTGTTGATACCAGTTGTTTTTTTGGTACCCCAAAAGCGCCGCAAACACCCAAAGACAAACCAAAACAGAAATAAACCTCGAAAGAAGGACCCAATTGGAACTGTCAGTGTGTCTTACCGCTGTAATCGTCATAGAATCCGAGGCCTGACTCACCGGCGTGCAATTAAACGGGGAAGCAAAATAGAAGTAGAGGCATTGATCAGGAATCGATTAACCCACAGCTCCCATCAGAGACACCAAATGGAAACATAAACGCGAAACAACAGACCCTAGCGGAAACATTGTCGACTGTGATTGGGTTAACTACCATGCATGCAGTCTGCCGTTTAACATTTACCTTGCAACCAATCTTTTTATATCGAAAAATGATTTTACGAAATTGGGTGCTGAAGTCATTGCGAGTCTATATTTTTTATTCTGAATTTATATATAAGTAAGTAAAAATACAATTCGGGTTACGATAGACCTTGTTGCAAAAGAGATTTAAGTCCAGCGTTGAATTTTGAAATTAAATCGGAATGACGTCTATAAAATTTAGAAAAGGTTTAATCGATCAGTGGAATTCGATTCATTGACCGTTCCAAGGCGGTCCTTCTGTCGCGGTTTATTTTTGTTATTGCCTATCTGTGAGTGATTGTATCGCTTATATTATTTTGTTTTGGATAGCCTATTGGCCGTTTGTGTGGGAAAGTAACTGTCATTTTGGCTTTCCGCTGTTGATGTTTCCATTAGAGTCTGTTGTTTCATGTTTGTGTGTCTTTCCCTTTGATATCTCTGATGGGAGCTGTGGGTTAATTGTATCGATTCCTGATTATTTCCTTCAATTCCATTTTGCATATCATAGCTATTTTGTTTGTGCCGTGTGGTGGCTGTAAAGGTTCCCGTACATGCATTTAATGCTCTTATTTTTCCAATCCTCAGGAATTGCTTTTACAGTTGCTTTTTATCGTTCCTTAATTTGACATCCTTTAGATACTTGTTGAATAAAAATCAAAAATGAGTTCCTTTAAGAGCAATGAAAACATTTATAAGAAAGAAGGTGGGCCATACTACGTAGTTTCGGCTAATAAGGCCTTATCAGTGACCCTGAGATGATTCGGCAACGAAAGCCAGAGGAAAAATACTACAAATTTGCGAATTTCGAACTGGCAGTCGATTCAAAGACTCATATAAATCAAAATGGGGTCCAAATAATTAAAAACCTGTCTAGAGTATGAGTCTAAACCAATAATTTATTTCTGATTTCTCAGAATATTCACGTTGATCTCAAAGGATCAACAGTAAAATATAAATTGCACTATGGTTGATGTACGGGGAGACGTTTTCCGGCCGCCACACGGCACAACACCAGCTGCAGTGAAGGCAAATAAAAATCAAAAAATGAGTTCCTTTAAGAGCAATGAAAACATTCATAAGAAAGAAGGTGGGCCATACTACGTAGTTTCATGAAGTCATAATTTGACCTATGTTCGTACCTCCTTGTATAACAATTGCTTGTTTGATATCTATGGACTTTTTATAGACATAGCTGTTTTGTGGGCTTTTGTTATACGCGGGTAGGCTGAAAAGTTCTGAGCCTGACCAAGAAGCAGGCATCGCAGAGCCATGAAATTTTGAATTCATTAAATCCAAACCTTTATTACTTGATTTGACTCAAATGAGTCCACGTATACCTGCAATAACGTAGAAATTCTAGACTTTGAAAATTGATACTAGCAGGTTTTTGAGAAAATGGAGAAAATCTGGCATCGTGGTTTCATCAAGTACCTCCATAAAAAGGGGTTAGCTCCTAAGGACATTCATGCCGATATGGTTGCTACATTAGGGGATGATGCTCCTTCGTATGCAACCGTGAAAAGGTGGGCAGCAAATTCTAAGATGGGCAAAGACAGCTTTGAAGATGATGACCGATGGGGACGACCCGCAACGGCAACAACTGAGGAAACCATCAGCCAAATGCACAGGTCCGTGATGGATGACAGACGTTTAACTGTGAATCAGTTAGCTAACACTGTTGGCATCTCCCGTGAACGAGTAGAGAACATTCTACACAGTGAATTAGGAATGTCAAGGGTTTCCGCCATATGGGTGCCACGGCTTTTGACGCCTGACCAAAAGTTGACCAGACTGAACCTGTCACAAGCCAACTTGGCTATTTTTGAAGCAGACCAAGATGGTTTTCTTGACAGGATGAATGTTGGGTTCATCACTTTGAGCCAGAGACCAAAAGACAATCCATGCAATGGAAGCACCCTGGCTCACCCCCTCCAAAGAAGGCAAAGGTCGTCTCCTCTGCAGGGAAGGTGATGGCATCAGTGTTCTGGGATGCCAAGGGCATAATATTCAATTCATAGATTACCTTCAAAAGGGCAGAACAATTAATGGGGAGTATTATGCAGAACTGCTAAAACAATTGCGAAAAGCAATTAAGGCTAAACGACCCGGAAAATTGACAAAAGGGGTCTTGTTCCATCAGGAAAATGCGCCTGCTCATAAATCGGTTATCGCAATGGCTGCTGTGCATGACTTTGGCTTCACACTTATCGATCACCCTCCGTATTCACCTGATCTAGCTCCATCAGACTATTTCCTGTTTCCAAACATGAAACAGCACTTGGCTGGGCAGCATTATTGGTCACACGAGGAGGTGATAGCTGCTGTCGAGGAGTTTTTCAGGGACCAAGATGAGACCTTCTATACCACTGGGATCAAAGGACTCCAGCATCGCTGGAGGAAGTGTGTGGACAGTAAGGAAGACTATGTTGAAAAATAAGGCACTTTCAGCATGTACAAACCATTGGATCTTGGTCAGGCTCAGAACTTTTCAGCCTACACTCGTACTCTCCTTCTGTTTGAAGGATTTACATTCTTCCGTATACTGTTTAATTTAATGACCGGTATGAATGCCGCTTTATATTTGATGGTGTCGCCCCTTTAAACACACATGAGTATCATAAATACATTTAAACTTACAATATCGCCCCTTATAGGGTTACATTCTGCTTCTGTGCGGACTCTCTATTCTATTAATAATTGTAGAGCTATGTTGCCGTCGGTATTGGAAAGGCCCATAAATTTGTTTTCTGCTGCGTCCGTTAATTTTAGTGGAGAGGTGGTACTAATTTATTTAAAATAATCTGAGAGTTAGATTATCTCCTATCAAACCGCCAATTCTTCGGAAATATACCAATCCTTTCAAACGAATGGGAATGTATCCTATTATTTCTAAGTGCAATGCTAGGAGATGCAGGTGCTGTTCACATTTATGTACTGCTTCTACCATTTCTACGTCTGTAAACGCTAGAGGTTTTTCTGCAGTTAACATTTCCGATTTGACATGTAAAATAGAAGTAGAAGAAATGACAAGGAATCGATGTAAGTCTGCGGATTTGATATATGTGATAACCTGACATACGGCTATTTGTAAAATTCAGTATGTCGGGCAAACTAATCGCATGTTATAAACACGATTTAACGAACATTATCGTTGAATGAGTAATATGTTCTAGAAAGGGTTATCCTTTAGAAGCAAGGAATACACCACAGAACTGGAAAATATGGAGTGTACGTGTTTTCTGGGCCAGACTAGCTAGTTTCGGCCAATTAGGGCTTATCAGTGACCCTCAAATATTTTCAAAATTCGGCAATGGAATCAATGACCCCAAAGGACAAGAAAATATAAACTACACTATGATGTAGGGCAGGGAGACTTTTTACGGCCGCCACACATTCCCAGACACCAGCTGTAGTGACGTTAAATATGTTCTAGAAAGGGTTATCCTTTGGAAGCAAGGTATACACCATAGAACTGGAAATATGAAGTGTACGTGTTTTCTGGGCCAGACTAGCTAGTTTCGGCAAATTAGGCCTCATCAGTGACCCTCAGATATTTTCAAAATTCAGCAATGGAATCAATGATCCCAAAGGACAAGAAAATATAAATTACACTACGATGTAGGGCAGGGAGACATTTTACGGCCGCCATTTTTACGTTTTTCAAGCCTAAAAACCCGACACTTTCTTGTACCGTCAATTCAAATGTACATGTCATTCTATAGAAGATATTTCTATACAGCCAGTGGAAAAAAATTTCTATGATGTAAATTCTACAGCTAGGGTTAAATTTATTAAACGGCATGAAACTGAATTAATAAATGGATTAAATTATTACAGACACCAATTCCATCGGGCTTTAATGACATCATTTATCATGAGGGATATATATCTCAAATGCTCGATTTTGATATTTTCCCGCTTCTGGACCGTGGAAAGCGTAAATCTAGATCGCACGGCACCCAAAAAGATGGCAATTATAAACGTACATTACGTGCTTTTAAAAGAAAAAATTACCAGGCTAAAGTGACTGTCCATAATATTATTTTATCATGGACGCTACTCAATGCTTTTCTAAGTTCATAACCATTTCTGTATTACGGATTCTGGACACCGAGGCGAATAAATTATAGTTCTCATCAGTTATACGATGCTGCTCTTTTAACTAGAGGTTATACTCAGCATGCTCTTAGTCCTTTCACCGATTCTGAAATTAATCGCAAACGTCATTACATCAAAATATCCTTTATAAATAAGGGTTTCGATTTTATAGATTTACCTAGTATCTTCCGGAACAGCTTGATGATTTCATCCATTCCTGCTTGTTTTCAAAATACCGAGACACCCATAATTTGCAATAAATACAAAAAAAAACTGTTAGATCAATCATTTTTAATTTCAATCCACTTGATTCTGATTTTGAAATTGACACTAATACCCCTGATACATGTGATTGTAAAATTTCAGTGTATTGCTATTCCTGGTCAAAAATCGATTGCTGCCTTGAATGAATTTGGTAATCGATGGTGTAACCGGGAGTATGTTGAGCATCAAGCTCTTAAAGAATGGAAATGCATTTTTCACTTCTAAAGAGCATACGAATTATACCCTTTTGTCATGTCAGAAAGTGTGCGATGCTCTCACCTTTCTACTTGACAATATTTATATTAGATTCGGTACTAAGTTATTTAGACAAATTGTGGGTATTCCGATGGGTACTAATTGCGCACCTCTTGTGGCTGATCTGTTATTGTATTGTTATGAAAGAGACTTCATTTTGTCGCTTTCCATTGATAACCAATCTGAAATTATTGAAGCTTTTAGCTCCACTTCTAGGTATTAAGATGATTTATTGAATATTGATAATACCTATTTTGATGGTTTGATCAGTCAGATTTACCCCCCAGAACTTCAGTTAAATAAAGCAAATTCTTCTGATACCGAGGCCCCATTTTTGGATTTACATCTATCTATTGCAGATGGATTTGTTTCGTGCAAAATTTATGATAAACGCGATGACTTTGATTTTGAGATTGTAAATTTTCCTTTGTTGGATGGTGATGTTCCTCGTGGGCCATCCTATGGCGTTTATATTTCGCAATTAATTCGATTTGCAAGAGTGTGTAGTCATGTAACTGACTTCAACACTCGTAATAAATTATTAACGGCTAAACTCCTTAATCAGGGTTATCGGTACCATAAACTACGCAAAGCCTTTTCAAAATTTTATAGACGCCATTCTGATTGAATTTCAAAATTCAATATTGGACTTAAATCTCTTCTGCAACAAGGTCTATCGGAACCCGAATTTTATGGTGACTTAGTATATAAATTCAGAAAAATATATAACCGCAATGACTTCAGCACCCAATTTCGTAAAATCATTCTTCGATATAAAAAGATTGGGTACAACATGGATATTATACGACAGACTGCATGCATGGTAGTAAACCCAATCACGGTTGGCAACTTTGCTTCCCTCTTTAATTGCACGCCGGTGGGTCAGGCCTCAGATTCTATGACGGCTCCAACGTAAAGGCTTATTGAAAATTAGAGAGATCTCATTCAAGGTAATGTTGGTTGGTGCCTGATGCTCTGTCTCTGGTCGGGCCCATCGGAGTCTAACTGTTGGTTTTCTTTTGCTCCAGCATTTCAGTGGTTTCTTGCTGTCGAGTCCTCACCGTTGTCTCACCTCTGTGGTTCTTTGATTTTTGTGTTCACGGAGATGTTGCACTGATGAGTTAGGAGGCCTTCATGCGGACTGAAAAAAATATTTGTCTAAATCGCGACGGAAGTAAGGGCGAGGATTGTGGCCACGTAAAATCGATTTAAGCCCCCCCCCCCCCCCCCCCCCCCAGTGGAAATCTTCAACTGACCGTTCCAATGCGGCTCTTCTGTGGCGATTTATTTATGTTGTTGTTTGTTACTTACTGTGTGTATCACTTTTGTCTTTTTATTTTGGATGGCCATATGGCCATTTTGTGGGAAAGTAACTGTCCATATGGCCTTCCTTTGTTTAGGTTTCCATTATGGTCTTGTCGCTTAATGTTTGTATTTCTTTCCCTTTGGTGTCTTGTATGGGTGGAGTAAGTTAATTGTATCAATTCCTGATCTTTGTTTTACTTCTACTTTGGTTTACTGACCGTTCCAAGGCGGTTTTTCTGTCGCGGTTTATTTTAATTATGCTTTCTGTTTGAGTGATTGTATCGCTTATATTATTTTTTGTTTGGATATCCAATTGGCCATTTTGTGGGAAAGTAATTGTCCTTTTGGCTTGCCGATATTGATGTTACCATTAGGGTCTGTTGTTTCGTGTTTGTGTTTCATTCCCTTTGGTGTCTCTGATGGGAGCTGTGGGTTAATTGTATCGATTCCTGATCATTGCCTTTAATTCTATTTCGATATAAATAGATTGGGTTCAACATAAATGTTGTACGACAGACTGCATGCATGGTTGTAAACTCAATAAAGGTTGATAACTTTGCTTCCCTCTTCAATTGCACGCCGTTGGGTCAGGCATCCAATTCTATAAAAGTTCCAGTGTAAAGGCTTACTGAGAATAAAAGAGAATTTAATTGTAATGAAATGTTGGTTGGTGCCTGATGCTCTTTCTTTGGTCGGGCCCATCGGAGTCTAACTATTGTTTTTTTTTTTTCCTCCAGCATTTCAGTGATTTCTTCATGTCGAGTCCTCACCGTTGAATCATCTCTGTTTTTTGTGTGTTCTCGGAGATGTTGCACTGATGAGTTAGGTGTGAACGAATTATTTGTCTAAATCGCGACGGAAGCAGGGCGAGGATTGGCGATGCAGAAAATCGATTTAAGAAAAGTAGAAGTAAAACAAAGATCAGGAATCGATACAATTAACTTACTCCACCCGTCAAAGACACCAAAGGGAAAGAAATACAAACATTAAGCGACCAGACCATAATGGAAACCATAACAAAGGAAGGCCATAAGGACAGTTAGTTTCCCACAAAATGGCCATATGGCCATCCAAAATTAAAAGACACAAGTGATACACACAGTAAGTAACAAACAACAACATAAATAAATCGCCACAGAAGAACCGCCTTGGAACGGTCAGTGGAAAGATTTCCACTGGGGGGCTTAAATCGATTTTACGTGGCCACAATCCTCGCCCTTACTTCCGCCGCGATTAACACAAATAATTTGTTCAGTCCGCATGAAGGCCTCCTAACTCATCAGTGCAACATCTTCGTGAACACAAATAATCAAAGAACCACAGAGGTGAGACAACGGTGATGACTCGACAGCAAGAAACCACTGAAATGCTTGAGCAAAAGAAAACCAACAGTTAGACTCCGATGGGCCCGACAAGACAGAGCATCAGGCACCAACCAACATTACCTTGAATTAGATCTCTCTAATTCTCAATAAGCCTTTACGTTGGTACCGTCATAGAATCTGAGGCCTGATCCACCGGCGTGCAATTAAAGAGGGAAGCAAAAGTGCCAACCGTGATTGGATTAACTACCATGCATGCAGTCTGTCGTATAATATCCATGTTGTACCCAATGTTTTTATATCGAAGAATGCTTTTACGAAATTGGGTGCTAAAGTCATTGCGGTTTTATATTTTTCTGAATTTATATACTAAGTCACCATAAAATTCGGGTTCCGATAGACCTTGTTGCAGAAGGGATTTAAGTCCGATATTGAATTTTGAAATTAAATCAGAATGGCGTCTATAAAATTTTGAAAAGGCTATGCGTAGTTTATGGTACCGATAACCCTGATTAAGACGTTTAGCCGTTAATAATTTATTACGAGTGTTACATGACTACACACTCTAGCAAGTGTTACATGACTACACACTCTAGCAAATCGAATTAATTGCGAAATATAAACGCCATAGGATGGCGCACGAGGAACATCATCATCCAAAAAAGGAAAATTTACAATCTGAAAATCAAAGTCATCACGTTTATCATAAATTTTGCATGAAACAAACCCATCTACAATAGATAGATGTAAATCCAAAAACGGGGCCTCGGTATCAGAAGAATTTGCTTTATTTAAGTGGACTAAAAGCTTCAATAATTTCAGCCTGGTTATCAATGGAAAGCGACAACATGAAGTCTCTTTCATAACCATACAAGAATAGATCAGCCACAAGAGGTGCGCAATTCGTACCCATCGGAAAGCCCACAATTTGTCTAAATAACTTAGTACCGAATCTAATATAAATATTGTCAAGTAGAAAGGTGAGGGCATCACACACTTTCTGACATGACTAAAGTGTATAATTCTTATGTTCTTAAGAAGTGAAAAATGCATTTCTGACATTACATGCAAGATAGAGAGTATCTTCTCTGTGAAAAGTCCATTCAATTAAATCATTAAGCTTTTCTTTTGTAAGATTATGAGGAAGTGTAGTGTAAAGAGTGGAAAAATCGTAAGTAGACAGACTTGAATAAAAATCAAAAATGAGTTCCTTTAAGAGCAATGAAAACATTCATAAGAAAGAAGATGGGTCATACTACGTAGTTTCGGCTAATAAAGCCTCATCAGTGACCCTGTAATGATCCGGCAAAGAAAGCCAGAGGAAACATACTGCAATTTTGCGAATTTCGAATAGGCAGTCGATTCAAAGACTGATATAAATCAAAATGGGGTCCAAATAATTAAAAACCTGTCTATGACTCTAAACCAATAATATATTTCCGATTTCTCAGAATATTCACGCAGATCTCAAAGGACCAAAGGTAAAATATAAACTGCACTATGGCTGATGTACGGGGATACGTTTTACGGCCGCCACACGGCACAACACGAAAGCACGATTTGAAGCACGAAAATGTCTGGATTTCAATTTATTTAAAACCTCATTCGATTTTTTTTATAGACCAAAACAGATTTCTTCCTGATCTTTCAAAGACTTTATCACAATATTTAATCACATGCGTTTTAATACCAGTAAGACAGGAAGTTAATAATTTAGAAAGTTCAGTGGTAGTGCAAAAGCTAGAACTTGCAATAAACCGTGCTTTGTAAGGTCTTTTATGAAGTTTTTGTAACCAGTATAGCGTAGGAAGCTTGTCTTGGCCTTCGGTAACACACACAGCAAACTTGGTGGCTGAATGACAAACATGTTTATCTACTATAACTCTCTCTTCAGCTAAAGGCTGAAGTTCATAGGCCTTAGTACCACCAAGCTCCTGCTTAAGCGTGTTAACATAGTGGAGCCGTCACACAACGACGACGTTGTTAGCGGCCTTGTCTGCAGGGGCCAAAACAAACTTCTTTCTTATGAATGTTTTCATTGCTCTTAAAGGAACTCATTTTTGATTTTTATTCTTATGAAATTCTTGAATACCTAGTTTAAGATGACGTAAAGACGTCTTAGGCTTAGGAGGTAATAAGTTTGTATTTTGAAAATAGAAAGAAATGCGTTTATTCACTAGTTTTATAATGCATAGTTTCCAGTCACCAAGGGCTTTATGCTCAACATACTCTCGCTTACACCATCGATTACCGAATTCATTCAGGAAGCAGCGATTTCATCTCTACATTTACTGAAATCAATTTTAGAACACGCATTTAATTTATCTAATTACATGACGTGCTGCAAACTGTAATATGCAGTACGTCGGTCAAACTAACCGCATGCTTACATCTAGATTGAACGAGCATTATCGTAGAATGAGTAAGCCTAAGAAAACTGACACTTTCTTGTACCGTCACTTTCGACGTACAGGTCATTCTGTAAATAACATTGTTATACAACCAGTGGAAAAACTTTATTACGCTGCAAATTCTACATCTAGATTCAAAATTATAAAAAGACATGAGGCTGAACTGAAATGGATAAAATTTTTACAGACCCCTTTTCCACTGGGATTTAATGACAACATTTATCATGAGGGTAAAATTTCCAGAATGCCGGACTTTGATATTTTCTCGCTCCTGGAATGTCGAAAACGCAGAACTAGATCTCACGGCACGAGGAAAAATAAACGTAAATCACGTGCGTTGAAACGAAACAATACTAGACTAAAGGGACTGTCAATTATATTATTAAATCATGGACGCCACTCTATGCTTTCATTTTTAAGTTCATTACCCATTTCTGTTTTACGTCTTCTGGACACCAAGGCAAATAAATTCTACGATAGTTCTAATCAGTTATATGCTGCGGCTCTCTTAACTAGGGGCTATACTCAGCATACTCTCCGTCCTTACATTGATTCTGAAATTAATCATAAACGCCATTTCTTCAAAATATCCTTCATTAATAAGGGTATGGATTTTATAGATTTGCCCAGTATCTTCCGTGAGAGATCGGTGCTTTCTTCCATTCCTGCTTATTTTCAAAATGCTGAAACACCTATAATTTGCTATAGATATAACAAACCTGTTAGATCTATCATTTTTAATTTCAATAAACTTGTTTCAGATCTTGATATTGATACTAATACTCCTGATTCATGTGATTGTAAAAACTCAGTGTATTGTTATCCTGCTGCTGGTCATGTAATTACTGGCAATTTGAAAATTATTCCTGATTCTAGGATAAGGAATATAATTTCTAAAAGACCGAAATATCGGTTTCCTTCTAAAATTGATTCAGTTAATGTAGAGATGAAATCGCTGCTTCCTTGAATGAATTCGGTAATCGATGGCGTAAGCGAGAGTATGTTGAGCATAAAGCCCTTAGCATTTTAAAACTAGTGAATAAACGCATTTCGTTATATTCTCAAAATACTAACTTATTACCTCCTAAGCCCAAGACGTCTTTACGTCATCTTAAACTAGGTATTCAAGAATTTCATAAGAAGTTTGTTTTGGCCCCTGCAGACAAGGCCGCTAACAACGTCGTCACTGTGTGACGGCTTCACTATGTTAACACGCTTAAGCAGGAGCTTGGCGGTACTAAGGCCTATGAACTTCAGCCTTTAGCTGAAGAGAGAGCTATAGTAGATAAACATGTTTGTCATTCAGCCACCAAGTTTGCTGTGTGTGTTACCGAAGGCCAAGACAAGCTTCCTACACCATACTGATTACCAAAACTTAATTAAAAGACTTTACAAAGCACGGTTTATCGCAAATTCTAGCTCTTGCACTACCATTGAACTTTCTAAATTATTAACTTTCTGTCTTACTGCTATTAAAACGCATGTGATTAAATAGTGTGATAAAGTCTTTGAAAGATCAGGAAGAAATCTGTTTTGGTCTATAAAAAAATTCGAATGGGGTTTTGAATAAATTGAAATCCAGACATTTTCGTGCTTCAAGTCTGTCTTCTTACGATTTTTCCACTCTTTACACTACACTTCCTCATAATCTTATAAAAGAAAAGCTTAATGATTTAATTGAATAGGATTTTCACAGAGAAGATTCTCTCTATCTTGCATGTAATGTCAGAAATGCATTTTTCACTTCTAAAGAGCATAAGAATTGTACACTTTGGTCATGTCAGAAAGTGTGTGATGCCCTCACCTTTCTACTTGACAATATTTATATTAGATTCGGTACTAAGTTATTTAGACAAAATTGTGGGTATTCCGATGGGTACGAATTGCGCACCTCTTGTGGCTGATCTGTTCTTGTATTGTTATGAAAGAGACTTCATGTTGTCGCTTTCCATTGATAACCAATCTCAAATTATTGAAGCTTTTAGCTCCACTTCTAGAGATTTAGATGATTTATTAAATATTGATAATACCTATTTCAATGGTTTGATCAGTCAGATTTACCCCTCAGAATTTCAGTTAAATAAAGCAAATTCTTCTGATACCGAGGCCCCGTTTTTGGATTTACATCTATCTATTGTAGATTGGTTTGTTTCGTGCAAAATTTATAAAAAACGCGATGACTTTGATTTTGAGATTGTAAATGTTCCTTTTTTGGATGGTGATATTCCCCGTGCGCCATCCTATGGCGTTTATATTTCGCAATTAATTCGATTTGCTAGAGTGTGTAGTCATGTAACTGACATCAACACTCGTAATAAATTATTAACGGCTAAACTCCTTAATCAGGGTTATCGGTACCATAAACTACGCAAAGCCTTTTCAAAATTTTATAGACGCCATTCTGATTTAATATCTAAATTCAATATTGGACTTAAATCTCTTTTGCAACAAGGTCTTTTGGAAAGTAGAAGTAAAACAAAGATCAGGAATTGATACAATTAACTTACTCCATCCATAAAAGACACCAAAGGGAAAGAAATACAAACATTAAGCGACCAGACCATAATGGAAACCTAAACAAAGGAAGGCCATATGGACAGTTACTTTCCCACAAAATGGCCATATGGCCATCCAAAATTAAAAGACACAAGTGATACACACAGTAAGTAACAAACACCAACATAAATAAATCGCCACAGAAGAGCCGCCTTGGAACGGTCAGTGGAAGATTTCCACTGGGGGGGGGGGGCTTAAATCGATTTTACGTGGCCACAATCCTCGCCCTTACTTCCGTTGCGATTTAGACAAATAATTTGTTCAGTCTGCATGAAGGCCTCCTAACTCATCAGTGCAACATCTCCGTGAACACAGAAATCAAAGAACCACAGAGGTGAGACAACGGTGAGGACTCGACAGCAAGAAACCACTGAAATGCTGGAGCAAAAGAAAACCAACAGTTAGACTCCGATGAGCCCGAATTTTATGATGACTCTGTATATAAATTCAGAAAAATATATAACCGCAATGACTTCAGCATCCGATTTCGTAAAATCATTCTTCGATATTAAAAGATTGGGTACAACATGGATGTTATACGACAGACTGCATGTATGGTTGTTAATCCAATCACGGTTGGCAACTTTGCTTCTCTCTTTAATTGCACGCCGGTGGGTCAGGCCTCAGATTCTATGACGGCTCCAACGTAAAGGCTTATTGAGAATTGGAGAGATCTTATTCTTGGTAGTGTTGGTTGGTGCCTGATGCTCTGTCTCTGGTCGGGCCCATCGGAGTCTAACTGTTGGTTTTCTTTTGCTCCAGCATTTCAGTGGTTTCTTGCTGTCGAGTCCTCACCGTTGTCTCACCTCTGTGGTTCTTTGATTTTTTGTGTTCACGGAGATGTTGCACTGATGAGTAAGGAGGCCTTCATGCGGACTGAACAAATTATTTGTCTACATCCCGACGGAAGTAAGGGCGAGGATTGTGGCCACGTAAAATCGATTTAAGCCCCCCAGTGGAAATCTTTCCACTGACCGTTCCAAGGCAGTTCTTCTGTGGCGGTTTATTTATGTTGTTGTTTGTTACTTACTGTGTGTATCACTTGTGTCTTTTTATTTTTGATGGCCATATGTCCATTTTGTGGGAAAGTAACTTTCCTTAAGGCCTTCCTTTGTTTAGGTTTCCATTATGGTCTGGTCGCTCAATATTTGTATTTCTTTCCCATTGGTGTCTTGGATGGGTGGAGTAAGTTAATTGTATCGATTCCTGATCTTTGTTTTACTTCTACTTTAGGTTAAAGAGGTAATAAGTTCGTATTTTGAGAGGAGTAGAAATCAATGCCTGTGTTCATTAGTTTCAGAATGCTAAGTTTCCATTCTTTAAGGGCTTTATACTCTACATACATTCGTTTACACCATCGATTACCAAATTCGTTGAATGCAGCAGCGATTTCTTCTCTACACTAACTGAACTAATAACAAAAGGTCACTCAGGAAAGGGTGCAATCCAAGGACGCAGCCGTCTCAAGTCACATATAGAAAGTGACACGCAGGCCACACAAAAAAGGCGAAACATGAACCAACGGCACAAAACCATATAACAGTTAAGACATTGCAAAAGAACGACCGCCTTGGGACGGTCAGTAATAAAACTACTGGGGCTTTAACTCCGGAGTTTTTGAAATTTCAAACATCGCCGTCAGTTCCAGTACAGTATCAAACAAAATATCAATAACATATTGATCCGTATGGAGGCTTTTTAGCTCAACAGTGAGTCATGATAAAATACATGAAAAAATGGTTATGTATACATTAATATTATCATGAATCAGGGTTGAGGACTACACAACAATTCGATGTCAGAGCAGAAGAAAACCACCAGTAAGACCACGGCGGGTCGAACCGAGAACATATTCGACTCCATTCTTCCTGAATGTAAATGAATTAAGGTGGGGCCGTCGTCAAAGAGTCCGAAGTCCAGCCCACCGCCGCGCAACCAAAGAGCGAAGCAAATTTGTCCACTGTAAAAGGGTCGACAACCAAACAAGCGGGGAGTCGCATAACATCCATGCTATTACCACTTTTCTTGTATTAAGCAACATATTTTCTGAACTGACCAGAACAATTATCACTTCCTAGTATACTTCTGAATTTATAAACTAAATTCCCATAAAACTCAGGATCCGACAGTCCCTGTTGCAGAAGTGTCCTCAAAGAAATGCTATATTTAGACATAATGCCGTAATGTCGACGATAAAATTTTGAAAACGTTTTGGGCAGTCCATGATACCTTGTTCTAGACGTTTAGCCGTTTTGTGCAGTTCATGATACCGATAGCCTTGTTTCGGTAGTTTAGCTGTTAAAATTCTGTTGCGATCATTAAAGTCATCAACATGAGATCAAGCTCTAGCAAAACGAGTAAGCTGTGACATGTAAACCCCATAAGACATAGCATTAAGGGCATCACCATCCACTAAAGAAACTTTACAATTCCAAAACTAAAATTATCTCTTTTATCATAAATTTTGGAAATAAATTTTAGAAGGAAATCGATATTAAAACGGCGATCCGGGCATATTCCATCTAACTAGGATTTGCTATCTTGTCGCACTGACGACAAGCGATCTACCAATGAGCTAACCATTTCCGCAACCTGCACTATATCGGCTATTTTAAACCCATTAATAAAACATTATTATTGCTGTTTTAGGTTCAGATCCAAACAACAAAATGTGGTCCCACACCGTATTGTAATTGCGGGGTAGTTGTTGCAGTTGGAGCAGACGTTTTCATGGTCAGTAACTGCAATAAAAATATAGGATGGGAGATCGGTTTCAAGAAATGTGAAGATGGTGTTCTTGAGGAAAAAGTTCTTGAAAAAAACAATAACTATTATGTAAGTAATGCTTATATATTTGGTTTGTAATAAATTGTTAACTGCTAAGCTTCTTAATCAGGGTTATCGGTACCATAAACTACGCAAAGTCTTTTAAAAATTTTAAAGACGTCATTCTGATTTAATTTCAAAATTCAATATTGGACTTAAATCTCTTCTGCAACAAGGTCTATCGGAACCCGAATTTTATGGTGACTTAATATGTAAATTCAGAAAAATATATAATCGCAATGACTTCAGAACCCAATTTCGAAAAATCATTATTCGATATAAAAAATATTGGGTACAACATAAATGTTATACGACATACTGCATGCATGGTAGTTAACCCAATCACGGTTGACAACATTGCTTCCCTCTTTTATTGTACACCGGTGGATCATGCCTCAGATTCTATGACGGTTCCAGCGTAAAGGCTTACTGAGAATACGAAAGAATCTAATTCTGTGTAATGTTGGTTGTTGCCTAATGCTCTGTCTCTGCTCGGGCCCATTAGAGTCTTACTGTTGGTTTTCATTTCCTCCAGCATTTCAGTGGTTTCTTGCTGTCGAGTCGTCACCATTGTTTCATCTCTGTGGTTGTTTGATTTTTTTGTTCACGGAGATGTTGCACTGATGAGTTAGGAAGCCTTCATGTGGACTGAACAAAATCGCGACGGCAGTGAGTGAACGAGTGTTTGAGTTTTACGTCCCGCAAACAGCTAAGATCGTACGGAGTCGGGAACTCGGTTTAAAGACATCCGAAAGCCAAGAGGAGCCCGGGATCGATCCTGCGACCCCTGGTTACAAGGCGAGTAGCGTAACCACTAAACCACGGGGGCTTCTCGCGACGGTAATAAGGGCAATTATATTGGCCACGTTAAATCGATTTAAGCCCTCCAGTGAAATTCGTTTCAGTAACCGTTCAAAGGCGGTTCTTCTGTCGGGGTTTATTTCTGTTAAGGTTTGTCTTTTAGTGTTTGTCTCAATTACATTATTTTGTTTTGGATAGCCAATTGGCTATTTTCTGGGAAAGTATCTCTCCTTTTAGCTTTCCTCTATTGATGTCTCCATTAGAGTCTGTTGTTTCGTGTTTGTGTTTCTTTACCTTTGTGGTCTCTGATGGGACCTGTGGGTTACTTGTATCGATTCCTGATCATTGCCTTCTCTTCTATTTTGTCGTAACCCTTGCACTCTAAGAGGAGGCCAGAGCTCCTCAGCATGGAGAAGAGGAATTTGGACCCCACTAAATACCAGGGCCTCACCAACGCCAGCAATCCCCTACTTCATGATATCAGCGAAATGACCCCCTGTTTAATTAACATGTCCTTCGTTGCCATGGCGAGAGCGACGCCCCCGATAACCATGCCCGCATCACGAGGTGCGAAGTCGAGTTTGGGGGGACCCCTATCCCCATCAAAGGTAGCAGCGATGCCAGAGGCGACCGTGGTGTGATATAATTCGTTGATAAACATTTTACCCTCTGTTGCCGGGGTTGCCCTGCTGTTCATTCCTTATAATGAGGGTTAGAGCAGGCCTTCAATTACATAGCACCGGGTGGTGGGGGCTTATCCAGTCGTCGTGGATGGAAACTGAGCCTACCGCCGTTCCTCCAGAACAAGCTTGTGCTGCTCATGGCATTCCGAAACGCTAGCAAGTGCAAGTGCACCGCCCACAAGACAAGCTCCAGTGATCCATGGGGTCCTGCCACCGGAGCCGCCGGTGAGTCCTCCACAGTCCGGCCGTTTGTCCGTATAATATTGTTGCTTCGACTCGGCTTCGTTTGGAGGAATAAACTTGTAGTCGCCTCTCGTGTTACAAATAAGTGATTACTTGGCTTACTTGGCTATTCAAGCAGTCGTTCTTGCTTGGCCTGTTTGTTGGACTTTCGGGCGCCAGCACTCCCGGCTGCGAATTTTTTCGGGTCCTTAGGCTTCGTCACTCTTTCCGTCGCAGCCACTGACTCGTATTCTCAGACATCATCGTATGAACGGATGGGGCAGCAATGTTCTATCTGGCATGCTTGAGAGTGATCAACGCTGTGGTGCGCGGGGCTAACCACGTTCAATACCGGTGGTACAGGCCGCTGGCAGCAACTTAGAAGCGAATGACCCTCGAGTTTGCGATCGAGCCCGAGCTGGTTCGCGATCGGGACGAACATCCGCACCAGTCCCGCATTGAGCCGCGATCGGGACGAACATCCGCATCAGTCCCGCATTGAGCCCGAGTGCCGCTCTCGAAATCGTCTTTGACCTGTCCGCCCCTTGGCGGGTGGAGTAATGGGCGTAAAATTGATTGACTCCAGAGTCGTGCAGCTTCTCGACCCGGTCGACGGTCAAGGTATTCCCGTAAACCACGGATCCATATGTCTTGGCCGAGCCTCCCGCTACTGTTGCAGCGAACCTTTCGCGGTATTTTCGCACCCTGTCGTCTTCCCACGCTGCTGTTTTAGTGCAGCGGGCATGTTGCGCAACAGCGGTATCAACGGCGTCTTGCGCCGCCGCCGGGTTGAGTAGTTGATCAATGAATCTGCACAGTCCATTTTACCAATTGTTCCTGTTTGTGCACAGCAACGACCGTCAATTGCTATTGCGAGTCGACGGGCCCGTCTAAAATGGAGGCTCAGGCGTGTAGGCCCAGATCGAAACGGGCCTATAAGAATGAGCACTGATCCCTAATCATTAGGACTCTCCCCGCTGTGATTCTGCAACGGAAGGTCATGTGGTTTGTCTCCGGGTACTCCGGTTTCCGCGCATCTCTGATTTACGAGCGGCTAGATTTAAGCGAAATAATCTTGAAAGGACCGTAAAAACAGCATCAAAAAAGTCCCACATCGGACGCTGCGTTCGGTGGCGCCCCTCTGAGTCAGCGCCGTTTGAAAATGTCCCACAAATGGGGCGTAGGCATATATGGGTTGATATTTACTGATAATCTTTAACCCATATTACTTACTTACCTTGAATCATATTTGACTTCATGTTATTCCAATGGTGATTTCAAGGGAAAAATTTTCCCTCGAAAATTTTGACCTAATTGAAATTTTCGACATTCAAAATGTCATGTCTATAATTCTTATACGCTAAGGGTCAGAGAAAGAGCCAAGCAGATGAAAAAATATATGTATGGATATTTTAAATATTCTCCTTTTCATAAGCTTAAAGTAATTATTTTTTGCTTCAGGTTCAGTTGCCTACAGGCGGCGAAGTGTCTATCCTTGTGCACCGCCCTTATATTAACGTCGACATTACACCATCTGTTTATGATTATAAAGGTGTACATAAAGGTTCAAGTGGCCTTTGTGGAACGTTTGACGGCATCAAAGACGATCCTCAAAAAAGAAAATCTTCGTCGTTGGACCCAGTCCTCAGTTGGCGGTATGAGTTCTATACATTTAAAATGTTTGTTTGTTTGTTTTTGTTTGTTTCGTTTTTCTTTTGTTTTACTACAAATCAGATACTTTTGAAACCACGTTGGGAAACAACATTTAGTCTTAAGAAAACTGTAATCAGATACAGCTACACATAATACCTTCGCAATCTCACCTTAATTATTTCAATTACATTTGAAATAGCACAAGTAAGTTAAAATAATATACGCCCAAACGATGATACTATCAATACCTATTTCGATGGCTTGATCAGTCAAATTTATCCCCGCTCCCCCCACCCCTCCTCTCCAGAACTTCAGTTAAGTAAAGCAAATTCTTCTGATACCGAGGCCCCGCTTTTGGTTTTTCATCTGTCTATTGTAGGCGGGTTTGTTTCCTACAAAATTTATGATAAATGCGACGATTTTGATTTTGAGATGGTAAATTTTCCTTTCTTGGGTGTCGATTTTCCTCGTGCGCCATCCTATATCGTTTATATTTCGCATTTAACTCGATTGGCCAGAGTGTCGAGTCAGGTAACTGACTTCAACACTAGAAAAAGATTGTTAACTGCTAAACAGGGTTGTAAAATACGCAAAGCATTATCTTCTAAATGTAATAGACGTCATTCCGATTTAGTTTCAAAGTTCAATCTTGGACTTAAATCTCTTCCGCAACCAGGTCTATCGTAACTCGAATTTTATGATGCCTTAGTATATAAATTCAGAAAAATATAAAAATGCAATGACTTCAGCACCCGCTGTCGTAAAGGCATTCATTCTTCGATAAAAAAGATTGGGTACAACATAAATGTTATACGACAGACTGCATACATGGTAGTTAACCTAATCCCGATTGACAACTTTGCTTCCCTCTTTAATTGCACGCCCGTGGGTCAGACCTCAGATCCTATGACTGTTCCAGTATTAAGGCTTACTGAGAATTAGAGATAATTTAATTTTATGTAATATTGGCGGGTGCCTGATGCTCTGTCTCTGGTCGGGCCCATCGGAGTCTAAGTTTTGGTCTTCTTTTGCTCCAGGATTTCATTGGTTTCTTGCTGTCAAGTCTTCACCGTTGTTTCATCTCTGTGATTGTTTAATTTTTTTTGTTCTCGGAGATGTTTCACTGATGATTTAGGAGGCATTCAGGCAGACTGAACAAATTATTCGTCTAAATCGCGACGGAAGTAAGGGTGAAGATTGCAGCTGCGTAAAATCGATTTAAGCCACCCAGTGGATTTCGTTTCACTGACCGTTACAAGGCAATTCTTCTATCGCGGTTTATTTTAGCTATGGTTTGTCTTTGAGTGTGTGTTTTGTTTATATTATTTTACTTTCGATAACAAGTTGGCCATTTTGTGGGAAAGTAACTGTCCTTTTGGCATTCTGCTATTGACGTTTCAATTAGGATCTAGTTGTTTCATGTTTGTGATTCTGTCCCTTTGGCGTCACTGCTTTGGGGCTGTTGGTTAATTGTATCGATTCCTGATCATGCCTTCACTTCTGTTTAGTTTATAAATTCATGAAACATAAATACTTGCAATGATTTCAGTACCCAATTTCGTAAATCATTTTTCGATATAAAAAGATTGAGTACAACATAAATATTATACGACAGACTGCATGCCTGGTAGTTAAAACAATTACGATTGATAACTTTGCTCCCCTCTTTAATTGCACGCCGTCGGGTCAGGCATCAGACTCTGTGACGGTTTCAGCGTAAAGTAGACGTAAAACAAAGATCAGGAATCGATACAATTAACTTAGTCCACCCATCAAAGACACCAAAGGGAAAGAAACACAAACATGAAGCGACCAGACCATAATGGAAACCTAACAAAGGAAGGCCATATGGACAGTTACTTTTCCACAAAATGGCCAAATGGCCATCCAAAATAAAAAGACACAAGTGATACACAAAGTAAGTAACAAACAACAACATAAATAAACCGCCACAGAAGAACCGCTTTGGAACGGTCAGTGGAAAGAACTCCTTTTTTAAGGCTTACTTTTTATCCCTGTGGTTGATTGATTTTTATGTTCACGGAGATGTTGCGCTGATGATATAGGGGGGCCTTCATGCTCATGCGGACTATTATTTGTCTTAATCGCGTCGGAAGTAATGGCAAGGATTGTGGCCAAATTAAAACGATTTAAGCCCCCGCCCACCCACCCAGTGGAATTCGTTTCACTGCCCGTTTAAAGGCGGTTCTTCTGTCATGGTTGATTTTTGTTCTGGCTTGTCTTTGATTGTGTGTATCGCTTATATTATTTTGCTTTGGATAGGCAATTGACCATTTTTTGGAAAGTAACTGACCCTTTGGCTCTCCGCTAGTGATGTTTCCATTCAAGCATTGTTGTTTCAGGTTTGTGTTTCTTTCCCTTGGTGTCTCTAATTGGAGCTGTGGGTTAATTGTATCGATTTCTAATCATTGTCTTCATTTCTATTTTAGTAATTGGTTTAAAGTAGAAGTAAAACAAAGATCAGTAATTGATACAATTAACTTACTCCACCCATAAAAGACACCAAACTTTATTTTGATTGCTCCACATACAAGGATAAGAAAACAGACAACTACATATGGTCCAGGATTTGACAAAAAGCCAATGGCTTGTGCAAAGGTCATCAATTATTTTACTAATTTAATGTTGGTTGATACCTTATGCTCTTTTTCTGGTTGGGACCATCGGAGTCTAACTTTTGGTTTTCGTTTGCTCCACCATTTCAGTGGTTTCTTGCTGTCGAGTCCTCAACGTTGTTTCCGCCCATCGGGGCTTGAATAAAATAGACGGGCTGCATGATGCTTCCACGCAGAGCTAAAACCGACCCGCACATGAGTACTGGTAAATCGCTTAGAGGATCTAAGCCTGCCCAGGCAAAGCGGTGCTAGTGTCGGACCGTCCATACTCATAAAACCTATTGGTTTCATTGGGCGGCAGGGCTTGAGATGTCATTTTATTTCAATGTCGGGTGGAAGTCCCACAAAATTGGAAGCAACATCTCCAAAATGACCTTTACAGTGTTGACGGGGACGTTAAACCTGAAATCAAGCGAACTCACCGTTGTTTCATCTCTGTGGTTGTTTGTGTTCCTGGAGATCTTTCTCTGATGAGTTAGGATGCTTTCACGCGGGCTTAACAAATTATTTGTCTAAATCGCGACGGAATCAAGGGCGAAGATTGCAGCCGCGTAAAATCCATTAAAGCCCCTAAGTGAAATTCTTTTCACTGACCGTTCCAAGGCGGTTCTTCTGGCGCGGTTTATGCTTATTAGCTCACCTAAGCACGAAGTGCTCAAGTTGAGCTATTGTGATTGCTTTATGTACGGCGACCGTCGTCCGTCCATCCGTCAACATTTTTTTTTCCAAATGACATGTCCTCCCAACCACAGTGTCATATTTAAGATAATTTCACAGGAATATTCCTTGGGTTACCCTCTGCCAAAATTGCTAAAATGGTTCCGCTCCACTGAATAAAATGGAATCCAGGGCTAAAATAGAAAACCCTTTAAACGACATCTCCTCCCAGGCTAATAGTCCAATTACAAAATATTTTCAAAGGAAAATTCCTTGGATGACCCTCTACTAAAATTGCTAAAATAGTTCCGCTCCGCTGAACAAAATATCCACAAGAGCTAAACTGGAAAAACCTTTAAATGACATCTCCTCCTAGGCCAATATTTCGATTACAAAATAATCATACAGGAATGTTCCTTCGTTAACCCTCTACCAGAATTGCTAAATGGTTCCACCCCGCTTAACAAAATGGCCACCAGAGCTAAAATAGAAAACCTTAGAAAAACCTTTAAACGACATCGACTCCTAGGCTAGTGGTCCGAATCAAAATGATTTTACAGGAATATTTCTAAGGTGACCCTCTAGCAAAATTGTTAAAATGGTTCCTCCTCGCTGAACAAAGGCTAAAAGACCTATTTCAAAATAATTTTACAGTAATGTTCCTTGGATGGCCCTCTACACTGATTGCTAAAATATTTTCGGCTCGCCGAACAAAATGGCCGCCAGAGCTAAACAAAGAAAAACCTTAGAAAAACATTTAAACGACATGTCCTCCTAGGCTAATGGTCCGATTTCAAAATAATTTCACATTTATACTTTTTGGTGACCCTCTTGCCAAAATTGCTTAAATGCTTCCGCTCCTCTGAAAAAAATGGCCACCAGACCTGAATATAGAAGAAACCTTTAAATGACATCTCCTCCTAGACTTATAGTCCAGTTTCAAACTAATTTCACAAGAATGTTCTTTTGATGTCACTCCATCAGTGACATCAGTATTGCTAAAATGGTTCCACTCTGCCGAACAAAATGTCCACCAGAGCTAAAAATAGAAAAACCTTTAAATGACATCTATTCCTAGGCTAATGGTCTGATTTCAAAATAATTTCATAGGAATGTTCCTTTGATGACCTTCTACCAAAATTGCAAAAATAATTCTGCTCCGCTGAACAAAATGGCCGCCAGAGCTAAATATAAAAAAATCTTAGAAAAACCTTTAAACGACATCTCCTCCTAGATTAATGGACCGATTTCAAAATAATATCACAGGAGTATTTCTTAGGTGACCCTCTACCAAAATTGTTTAAATGGTTCCGCTCCGCTGATCAAAATGACCGCCAGAGCTAAATATAGAAACAAAACTCTTTAAACCACATCTCTTCCTAGGCTAATGATCCGATTTGAAAATAATTTCACAGAATTGTTCCTTGGATTATCTTCTTCGAGAATTGCTGAACAAAATGGCCGCCAGTGCTAGAAATAGAAAAACAATTAAATGACATCTCCTCCTAGGCTAATGGTCCGATTTCAAAATAATTTCACAAGAATGTTCCTGGGATGTCCTACTACCAGAATTGCTAAAATGGTTCCGCTCCACTGAACAAAATGGCCGACAAAGCACAAAAATAGAAAGACCTTAGAAAACCAACATATCCAATGCTAATGGTCCGATTTCAAAATAATTGCATAGGCCTAATCCTTTCATGACCCTCTACCAAAATTGCTAAAATGGTTTTGCTCCACTGAACCAAATGGCCGACAGAGCTAAAAACATATAAACCTTGATATGATAGATCCTCCTAGGCTAATGGTCCGATTTCAAAATAATTTCACAGCAATGCTCCTTGGGAAACCCTCTACCAAACCGGCTAAAATAGTTCTGCTCTGCTGAACAAAAGGGCCGCCAGAGCCAAAAATAAAAAAAAAAAGTTTACCGACATCTCCTCCAAGGCTAATGGTCCGATTTCAAAATAATTTCAAAGGAATGTTCCTTAGGTGACCCTCTACCAGAATTGCTAAAATGGTTCTGCTCTGCTGAGCAAATTAGCCGCCTGAGCTAAAAATAGAAAAACCTTTAAAGGACATCTACTCTAAGGCCAATTGTTTGATTTTAAAATAATTTCTTAGAAATGTTACTTCGGTGACCCTCTACTAAAATGTTCCACTTCACTGAACAAAAAGTCCAACAGAGTAAGAAATAGAAAAAAACATTAATGGACATCTCCTCCTAGGTTAATAATTCAATTTCAAAATTATTTCACAGTAATGTTCCTTTGCTGACCCTCTACCAATATTGCTAAAATGGTTTCACTTCACTGAAGAAAATGGCTGCCAGAGCTAAAAATAAAAAAAAATCTTTGAATGACATATCCCCCTAGGTCATTGGCGAAATTTCAAACCCAGTTCACAGAATGTTTCTTTTTAGGACCAAAAATGATTAAACGGTGTGGCTCAGCTTAGGTCTGTTCCATTTGAACATCCAATCTCAAATTAGGTATTATTGCACTGATTGTTGTGGGGGTGGGTGAGACAAACGTGATGTGTATTTTGCGTCACTGTGGCGTCCAGTTGATATTGGATTACAGTAGGGCAAGGCCTTTTGTCTCCTTGTCCTTGCAGCAGGTAAGGGTAGAGGAGGAGTGTTGTTATTTCTTCTGTTTTAACAACTCCATTCATTGTTATCTTTCTCCACTTTCCCTCACTTTCATCTCCTCTATTATCTCTTTTCTCCCTTTCTCTGGGAGATGACACAAAATGATCTATATTAGGGTTGACATGTCTTTAAACTCAAAATAACCAAGCAATCATGCACTGATGATTGCTTAAATTTCTGAAATGGGTTTGCTTTGCTAAACTAAATGAGCACATGACTGCAGAGGTAAAGATAGAAAAAAATCATTAAATATCAATTTCAAAATAGCTTTGGCAGAAATGATCCTTGAGTGAACCATGTACCAAAAGTGCTTATGTGGTTCTGCTCCTCTGTACAAAATGGCTGTCATAGCTAACTATAGAAAACCACACGAAACAACAATGTTAGAACATCATAACTAAGGTGAGCGAATTAGGTCCATCATGGGCCTCTTTTATATTTTTGTTTTTATAGCCAGTTGGCCATATTGTGGGAAAGTAACTGTCCTTTTGGCATTTCGCTATTGATGTTTTCATTAGGATCAATTTATTTAATGTTTGTGTTTTTCCCTTTGGCGTCTCTGAAATGGGAGGAGTGGGTTAATTTTATCGATTGCTGATCATTGCTTCCACTTTGAACTTTAATGTCATAAGAGTAAAGTAGAAGTAAAACAAAGATCAGGAATCGAAACAATTAACTAACTCCACCCATCAAACACACCAAAGGGAAAGAAACACAAACATTTAGCGACCAGACCATAATGGAAACCTAAACAAAGGAAGGCCATAAGGACAGTTACTTTCCAACAAAATGGCCATATGGCCATCCAAAATAAAAAGACACAAGTGATACAAACAGTAAGTAACAAACAACAACATAAATAAATCGCCACAGAAGAACCGCCTTGGAACGGCCAGTGGAAAGATTTCCACTGGGGGTGGTAGGGCTTAAATCGATTTTACGTGGCCACACACCATCCTCGCCGTTACTTCCGTCGCGATTTAGACAAATAGATTGTTCACTCCGCATGAAGGCATCCTAACTCATGAGTGCAACATCTCCGTGAACACAAATAAACAAAGAACCACAGAGGTGAGACAACGGTGGGGAAGCGACGGCAAGAAAACACTGAAATGCTGGAGCAAAAGAAAACCAACAGTTAGACTCCGAGGGACCCGACCAGAGACAGAGCATCAGGCACCAACCAACATTACCTTGAATTAGAATTCATCCAACGTCAGTGTTGTTCCATAAACAACTTCAATTGCAAGTAATATATCGAATAATTTTAGTGTGAGTCGGTGACTTGGCTGAATTTTTGCGGCAATGTAGTGAGTAATGGACACTTGGCAAAAGGACAAAAGGACTTCTACTTTGCATAACATGTAACGTGCGAAAAATCGAAAAACAGGTTGTCATGTCCCTGACAAAATAATATATGATCGATTTCTGTACATCGTCTTGTATGAAAGTCGGCAATTTATTAGATAGAAAGAAACTGTGATAAGAAAAAAGCTTCCGAAACACGATTTGTGCTACCAGTGACATAAAGAGAAAAAACAAACAAATATGTGCGTATAAAGAACGTACACAACCTTGGCGAAGGGAGTTCAGTTCTCTAAGTGAATCCAAATTAGCGACAGTTTAGCAAACGGAGCTTGAAATAAAGATATTCATATAACATCGAGTCATTTAAAAGGAACAATACAAGAACCATCGCCTTAGAACAGTAAGCAACGGTAATCAAGTATAGTGTCGGGTCATCAGTAAATAGCCAGCTGGCGTTAAGAAACATGCGTAAATCACCATTTGTGATAAACTCTAAGTAAACACAGCGTATAAATGACTTAACGTTGGTTGGTATCTGATGCTCTGCCTCATGTCGGACCAACTGATGTCTAACTGTTTCGTTCGATCGTTTTTCTTGTTTATTATTATTATTATTATTTTGTTTTGCTCCAGCCTGCTCGTTAGTTCATGCTGTCGAGTCCTCATTGTGCTCGTTTGATTTTTATGTTCTCGGAGATGTAGCACTGAAAAGTTAGAAAGCCTTCATGTCGACTAAACAAATGATTTGTCTAAACCAAGGAACCAAGGACGATGATTGTGGCTACGAGAAATCGATTTACCCCCCCCCCCTCACCCGAAAAGTATTTTTGCTGACCGTACCAGGGCGGTTCTTCTATCGAGGTTTATGTTTGTTGTAGTTTGTCTATGTAAGTGTGCATTGCTTATATATTTTTTGTGATAGCCGTTTTGTCATTTTGTAGCAAAGTAACTGTTCTTATTTGCTTTCCGCTTGTTATGCATTTTAGGGTTTAGTTATTTCCTGTTCGTGTTTTTTTTTTTTTTTTTCGCTTTGATGTCTCTGATGAGATGTGTGGGTAATTGTTTCGATTCCTGATCATTGCTATCACTTCTATTTTTTATCAATTTCAGTAATTTTTTATTGCTCCTTGCTAGAACTCTTATATGATGCTACCCCAAATCTCCCCCACCCCAAATCTCCCCAACAACGTTGAACAAATCCACACAGTCTCTTTGTGAGTTTAACTGTGTACTCAATCTGTCTGGTAAATGTGATATCTATGGATATGTTTCAATGTTACTTTCAAACGCATGCCTCGTCTTGATACATGCTCAAACAGTTCTTGAAATATCCAACCCCCGCTTGGGAACACCTTTGCAACACATTCTTCACAAGCTTGTCTATGTAGTGAGCTACTTCTCTGAATCAGACGGAAGGGCGAGGATTGTGGTCACGTAAAATCGATTTAAGCCCCCCAGTGGAATTCGTTTTCACTGACCGTTCCAAGGTGGTACTTCTGTCTTGGTTTATTTTTGTTAATGTTTGTCTCTGGGTGTTTGTGTCGCTTATATTATTTCATTTTGGATGGCCTACTGGCCATTTTGTGGGAAATTAACTGTCCTTTTGGCTTTCCGCTGTTGATGTTTCCATTTGGGTCTGTTGTTTCATGCTTGTGTTTCTTTCCCTTTGGTGTCTCTGATGGGAGCCGTGGGTTAATTGTATCGATTCCTGATCATTGCCTCCACTTCTATTTTATAATAAACCGGGGTCAATATACCTATTCATAATAACTAATAACAGAAAATACATTTAAGGCGAATGCCCACTGTACATAACAATGCATTCGGTTTTAAAGAGTACACGAAAGGCAATCATTCCAGAGACAATTGAATACTTTGTTTTCCTCTTCATTTGCACGCCGGATGGTTTTGCCTTATACTCTCTGACGGCCTCGACCTTAAGACTTAATTAAACGTTTCGAGTAATATTGTTTGGTACCTGATGTCCTGTCTTTGAATGGGCCCATCGGCGTATGACTGTTGGTTTACTTTTCCTCGGCAATTTCAGTTATTTCATGCTATCGAGTCCTCATCGTTGTTTCCTCTTTGTATTCGTTTGATTTGTGTGTTCTTGGTGATGTTGCACTGAGGAGTTTGAAATTCTTTATTCGGACCCACATCTCCTATCAAAGACACCAAAGGGTAAGCAACACAAACATGATATAACTATACACTAATGGGAACATCAATAGCGGAAAGTCCAAAGGGCAGTTACTTGCCCACAAAATGGTCAATTGGCTATCCAGAACAAAAATATATAAGCAATGCCCACATTCAAAGACGAACTATAACAAAATTAAACCTCGACAGAAGAACCGCCTTGGAACGGTCAGTGCAAAATGGTCAGGCGGATATCAAAAATATATATTTGAAGTAAGGGCGGGGATTGTGGCCACGTGATATTGATTTAAGCCCCCAAGGGGAATTCGTTGCACTGACCGTTCCAAGGCGGATCTTCTGTCGAGGTTTAATTTTGCTATGGCTTATCTTTGAGTGTGTGTGTCGCTTATAATATTTTGATTTGGATAGCCGGTTGGCCAGTTTGTGGGAAAGTATTCCCGCTAGTGATGTTTCCATAAAAGGGTCTAGTTGTTCCATGTTTGTGTTTCTTTCCCTTGGTGTCTCTGATGGGAGCTATGAGTTAATTGTATCGATTCATGATCATTGCCTTGACTTCTATTTTAGTAGTACAATCATGCAATGACAAACTATAACAATAATAAACCACAAAAGGAGTACCACTTTGGAAGGGTCAGCATTTTTATACTGTGGGGCGTAGATCAATTTTTCGTGGCCACAATCCTCGCCAATGGTTCTGTCGTGAGTTTGGCTAGTAATTTTGAGCAGTCGGCATGATCGATTGATATTTCATAAGGGTAACAACTCCAAGAACATAACAGCGGAACATGAAACAAAGATGAGGACTCGACAGCACGAGATAACTGAAATGCTATATCACCAATTGCAGCTCAAAATAGTTTCTAGTCTTAATCTCTTCATAAAATGGATTTAAAACAAAATAATACAATGGAACTGTCTAGGTCTTAAATCAAATTATAATGAACTCTTATTACTTATTTCGTTATTAAACCCATCGGTTTTTTGTTTGCAAGACAATTTTTTTAAAAACTGATGACAACATTGATGTCAGGGGTTTAAAAACATACAACTATATCTATTCTGATGGTAACAAACCATCTGGTGGCAGTTCAATCCTTGTTAAATCATGTTTACCACAAAGAGAGATCAAATTAAAAACAGACCTTCAAGCTGTAGCAGTATCGGTTTCTCTGTATAAAGAAACTGCAATTTGCTCTCTATATATCCCACCCTCATTTTCTTTAAAGTCCGAACATCTTGACCCATTGCTGAGTCAACTTCCATCGTCATACCTTTTAGTTGGCGACTTCAATCGTCACAGTATTCTATGGGGCTGTAAAGATATCAATAACAGAGGAGCACTTGTTGAAGATTTTATTGCAAATGCCGATCTTTGCTTGATGAATGATAAATGTTATACTTACCTTCACCCTGTGACAGGTCATTTGTCTTCTTTAGATCTCTCTTTGTGTCACCCATCTCTCTTTATACCCCCGGCATACGGAGTATGCCATGGGGGTATATAGTTTTCGTCTTTTCTGTGTGTGTGTAAACTTTCTGTGTGTGTGTGTGTAAACTTTTTTTTGTGTCAAAGATTTCTCAGGAACTACTATACCTAGAAACTTGAAATTTGGTACAAACAACATGCATAACTAGTTGTATTGTGGGAAAGAAAATTGGGGCTGTGGGGCCAGGTTCTTTAGAGTTATTCCCCTTTGTTATATTTGCTACTGAGATGTGCATTTTGTGACTTACCTTAAATTTTGTGTCAAAGATTTCTCAAGATCTACTGTACCTAGAAACTTGAAATTTGGTACAAGCAACATGCATAACTAGTTGTATTGTGGGAAAGAAAATTTGGGCTGTGAGGCCAGGTTCTTTAGAGTTATTCCCCTTTGTTATATTTGCTACTGAGATGTGTATTTTGTGAGTTACCTTAAATTTTGTGTCAAAGATTTCTCAGGAACTACTGTACCTAGAAACTTGAAATTTGGCACAAACAACATGCATAACTAGTTGTATTGTGTGAAAGAAAATTGGGGCTGTGGGGCCAGGTTCTTTAGAGTTATTCCCCTTTGTTATATTTTTTTTATAAAATTTTGTCAGCAAGATATCTCAAAAACTATTGGAGCTAGAGCCTTGAAAGTTGGTGAATAGATTGGTGGTGATGAGTAGATGAACTGATTAACTTTTGACAAAATTCCGAAAAATACTTTGTGAGTTATGGCCCTTTGTCATTTTGGTAATTTGTGCCATTGTACTGTATGGTAAAAGTGATGCATAGCATAACTTTAGAACCGTGTATGCTAGGGTTTTGAAATTTCATATATGGATTCCTCATGGAAAATTAGCCGACACGTATTTTTTTTCTCGTCCGGATTATGCTCCTTTCAAGAGTTATTGCCCTTTGAAAAACATCTGTTCAAGATCTCATTAGTTATCAGGTGAGTTATTTAGATGTAATGGTATTCTCCTTACTTTTGCAAGATTAATTCTGTGTTCATAATAGGTTTTTGTCAAACTTGATGGCTTTGAATTGCCAGAAAGTTACCGATGGCTTTGGCCGGGGGTATTAGTGAGCATATGCTCACTTGATAGTCTAGTTTTTGACTATGACTGGTCTGTTCATGATGATCAGTGCGGAAGTGATCACTTCCCTGTTATATTTGAGAGTGTAAACGAACCAGATGAGGACTGTAACCAGAAATGGGAAATGAATAAAGCCGACTGGGAATTATTCCATAATTTATGTGAAGAAGAGTTATCAGTTGATCACTTTAATGAATCATCCGACATTGTTTCTGATTTCACAGATACACTTATTAAATATCAGAACAATGCATTCCAAAGACCTCAACAAATACTAAGAAAAGCAAGCCTTGGTTTAATAATGACTGTAAAGAAGCTATTCAAAAGCGTAAACAGGCTTTAAATAAGTTCTGCAAAAGTCCCACTTCAGAAAAGCTAAACGACGTAAAAGTTTTTAGAGCTAATGCTCGGCGAACAATCCGAGCTTCCAAACGAAAGTCATGGAGAGAATATGTCTCCAAATTGAACTACAAAACCCCCATTAAAAAGGTTTGGGATATGGTACGAACAATTTCAGGAAAAAAAGTCCTCTAGTATTACACATTTAAATACTGAATTTGACACAATAGCTTCAACAATAAAAGATATTTCAGATACTCTTGGGAGCACATTCTTGAGAAATTCATCATCGCGTAATTATTCTGACACTTTTAGAAATTTCAAAAAGGGCCAAGAGAAAAGAAATCTAAACTTTAAATCCCTTAATTACGAAGAATACAACAAACTTTTTAACTTATCCGAACTCGTTGAAGCCATTGAAAAATCACATGGTACGGCAACCGGCCCCGATCAAATTCATTATCAGATGCTTAAGCATCTGCCAAAAAGTTCTTTTTCAACACTTTTAGATATCTTTAATAATATTTGGGAAACTGAGGTTTGTCCTGAGAGCTGGCGTTTTGCTACAGTTGTACCAATTCCGAAACCAGAGAAAGATCATGCAGAACCTACAAATTATCGTCCGATAGCTTTGACAAGTTGTTTGTATAAAACATTGGAGAAAATTATAAACAAAAGATTATTCTGGTACTAAGAGTCAAACAACCTCATTTCAGAATATCAGTCGGGTTTTCGTTCGGAACGTAGTACCAACGACAATTTAATAAGACTAGAAACATTTATACGAGATGCTTTTATTAACAAAGAACACGTAGTAGCTGTCTTTTTCGACTTGGAGAAAGCATATGATATAAAATGGCGTTATGGAATATTGAAAGATCTCCATAACATTGGCTTAAGAGGAAAACTTCCCTGTTTTATTGAAAGCTTTTTAGGGGAGCGCATGTTTCAGGTGCGTGTTGGGTCTACCGTGTCAGATCTCTATGATCAAGAACAGGGTGTCCCACAGGGTAGTATTCTTTCAACTACGCTATTTAACATCAAAATAACAATATTGTACAATGTTTGGACGACAAAACTGATTGTTCATTGTAGGTTAATGATTTTTGTATATGTTACCGTTCAAAAAATATGAAAACAATTGAACGTAAGTTACAACAAAATTTAAAAACAATAAAAGAATGGACTGATAAAAATGGTTTCAAGCTCTCCTAGTCGAAAACGCAGTGTGTTCATTTTTGTAAACTACGGAAGAAACACGACCATCCTTCCCTGTTTTTTATACGGATCACAAATACTGTTGTTGAAGAAGCCAAATTTCTTGGGGTCATATTTGATAAAAAGTTATCTTTTATTCCCCATATTAAAAAGCGATATGCTTAAAAGCTTTGAAGCTTTTAAAAGTTTTAGCTCATACAAGTTGGGGAGCAGATCGGTATACTTGAGTACATCTTTACCGGTCTTTACCGGTGCTTCAAGTCTGTCTTCTTACGATTTTTCCACTCTTTACACTACACTTCCTCATAATCTTGTAAAAGAAAAGCTTAATGATTTAATTGAATGGGCTTTTCACAGAGAAGATTATCTATATCCTTTATGTAATGTCAGAAATGCATTTTCACTTCTAAAGAGCATAAAAATTATACACTTTGGTCATGTCAGAAAGTGTGTGATGCCCTAACCTTTCTATTTGACAATATTTATATTAGATTCGGTACTAAGTTATTTAGACAAATTGTGGGCATTCCGATGGGTACGAATTGCGCATCTCTTGTGGCTGATCTGTTCTTGTATTGTCATGAAAGAGACTTCATGTTGTTGCTTTCCATTGATAACCAATCTGAAATTATTGAAGCTTTTAGCTCCACTTCTAGATATTTAGATGATTGATTAAATATTGATAATACCTATTTCGATGGTTTGATCAGTCAGATTTACCCCCCCCCCCAGAACTTCTGATACAGAGGCCCCGTTTTTGGATTTACATCTATCTATTGTAGATGGGTTTGTTTCGTGCAAAATTTATGATAAACGCGATGACTTTGATTTTGAGGTTGTAAATTGTCCTTTTTTGGATGGTGATGTCCCTCGTGCGCCATCTTATGGCGTTTATATTTCGCAATTAATTCGATTTGCTAGAGTGTGTAGTCATGTAACTGACTTCAACTCTCGTAATGAATTATTAACGGCTAAACTTCTTAATCAGGGATATCCGTACCATAAAGTACGCAAAGCCTTTTCAAAATTTTATAGACGCCATTCTGATTTAATTTCAAAATTCAATATTGGACTTAAATCTCTTCTGCAACAAGGTCTATCGGAACCGAATTTAATGGTGATTTAGTATATAAATTCAGAAAAATATATAGCCGCAATGACTTCAGCACCCGATTTCGTTAAATCATTCTTCGATATAAAAAGATTGGGTACAACATGGATGTTATACGACAGACTGCATGCATGGTAGTTAACCCAATCACGGTTGGCAACTTTGCTTCCCTCTTTAATTGCACGCCGGTGGGTCAGGCCTCAGATTCTATGACGGTTCCAACGTAAAGGCTTATTGAGAATTAGAGAGATCTAATTCAAGGTAATGTCGGTTGGTGCCTGATGCTCTGTCTCTGGTCGGGCCCATCGGAGTCTAACTGTTGGTTTTCTTTTACTCCAGCATTTCAGTGGTTTCTTGCTGTCGAGTCCTCACCGTTGTCTCACCTCTGTGGTTCTTTAATTATTTGTGTTCACGGAGATGTTGCACTGATGGGTTAGGAGGCCTTCATGCGGACTGAACAAAGTATTTGTCTAAATCGCGACGGAGTTAAGGGCGAGGATTGTGGCCACGTAAAATCGATTTAAGCCCCCCAGTGGAAATCTTTCCACTGACCGTTCCAAGGCGGTTCTTCTGTGGCGATTTATTTATGTTGTTGTTTGTTACTTACTGTGTGTTTCACTTGTGTCTTTTTATTTTGGATGGCCATATGGCCATTTTGTGGGAAAGTAACTGTCCTTATGGCCTTCCTTTGTTTAGGTTTCCATTATGGTCTGGTGGCTTAATGTTTGTTTCTTTCCCTTTGGTGTCTTTGGTGAGTGGAGTGAGTTAATTGTATCGATTCCTGATCTTTTTTTTTACTTCTACTTTTATAAGATATAAATAAGATTATGGGTCTGTTGTTTATGGTTTTGCCAGAAAGTCCTATTCAAAATCCTTGGATACTATCCATCACCAAGGCCTTCGTCTGGCTAGGGGAGCCTACCGTACTTCTCCCATATTAAGCCTTAATGTAGAAGCAGGTGAACCATCTTTAACTTCGCGCAGAGAGAAACTTTCTCTTCAGTATGCTATTAAACTTCCCGCAAATCCATCTAACCCGGCATCCAATATTTCGTTTCCAGCTCAATTTGTAGATAAGTATGAAACTAAACCCACAGCAATCAAACCTTTTGGATTACGTATTTTACCACTGCTAGAAAATTCAGGTATCGACCCTAAAAATATTCAAAAACATGAAACCGCGGAAGTTCCATTTTGGTGTATTATAAAACCTAATATTCTGTTTGACTTACATGATGGCAAAAAATCCGATTCAAATCCAATACTGCTCAAACAAAACTTTCAGGTACTGCAGTCACGTTACAATGATTACCAGCAAGTCTATACTGATGGTTCCAAAGAAGGAGATAAAGTTGGTTGTGCGTATGTTTCTAAAGATACGCACCAAACCTTGCGCCTTCCAGATGGTTCATCTATTTTCACAGCTGAAGCCAAAGCAATAGACCTAGCTTTAGATATCAGTTCTTCAACAATTCAAAAGCAATTATATTTTCTGATTCACTTTCTGTGCTTAAGACTTTAGACCATTCATCATCCAAAATTCCTCAAATACAAAAGTTGATCGAAAAACATCATGAAATTTCTTAAACTCATCAAATCTTGTTTAGTTGGCTTCCGAGACATATTGGCATTGTCGGCAATGAGTATGCTGACAAGAAAGCAAAGGAATCGCTCAATCTTGATCCGTCTATTTTTAAAATTCCTTTTAATAATTTTAAACCATTTATCAACAGATACATCTTGTCGGAATGGCAAGGCGAATAGGATCGTGAAATAGATAACAAACTTCATGCCATTAAACCTGGGGTCGGAACAAAATGCTCCCCTCCACAGTTTTCCAGGAAAGAGGATGTTGTATTAACACGATTACGCATTGGCCATACTAGAGCTACTCATTCTTATATTTTAAATGGTGATGATCAACCTACTTGTGTAGGCTGTGATCAGCCTTTCACTGTAAAACATATCTTAATTGACTGTGTTGACTTTTCACCCTCCCGTAACATATACTTCAAAGCTGACACTTTGCGACAATTGTTTCAAGATGTACCTGTTGATAATATTATTTTATTCTTAAAAGAAATTGGACTTTTTCATAAGATTTAACTGTTTCAGATTTTTATATATATCATACTGACATTTTTTACTTATAGTATCCTCATAATACTAGTCATTAACCGCTTGACGCTTACGACCCACAAAGAGGGTTGACGCGTCGTTACACACGAAACCATCATCATCATCAACTGAAATGCTAGTGCAACAGAATACCAACAGTTAAGAATCCGTTGGGCCGGACGAAAAACAGAGCATCAGGCGCCAACCGACATAACGTCACCTATATTAGTATAAGCGAAACTGTGGTAAGTTTATATCTTAAAATTTTACAGAAACAACAAATAACAAAGCTGTATTTCTTTATAATTATGTTTTTTTTTTTTTTTTTTTGTATACAGCAATGCAATACGAAAAAGCCAGTTTCACAAATGTTAAGTATATTTACATTTCACGCATATGATATAAAATGTTCTGACAAAAGGGGTAAGTGACCCTAAAATATTTTCAAAAAAGGCTTCTGTCAAGGTTTATTTTTGTTATGGTTTGTCTTAAGGTGTTTGTGTCGCTTACATTATTTTATTTCTGTCACTCAGACTGATCCGATTCCTGGTCTCGAACCTTTACAAAAATAAAAAACAAAAAGCAAAACTGAAGATCAAGCCAACAATACCAACATTCAAGCACCACCACCACAGCCAATTCCAGACAAAGAATCAGAAAAAAATATTGAAAAACGCTACTTTGGAAATTATGAAAACGATTTTAAAAAAAAATCTCAAAAACAACAAACATCTCAAAAACAAACAGACAGACAACTTAAAATGGAAAGAGAACAGAATCAGAAATCAGAACAGATTCGGATCTTTGAATGACAGTGATATGAAGTTCACTGAAACTCCATCACCACGAAGTGGTGATAACAGGTCGAGGTCAACATCACCACGAAGTGGTGAAAACAGAGCGTTATCACCAATTGCACCTCCAAATTAGTTTATAGTCTAATAAATATCTCTCCATAAAATGGATTTAAAACACAAAATAATACAATGGAATTGTCGAGGTCTTAAATCAAATTATAATGAACTCTTATTACTTATTTCTTTATTAAACCCATCGTGTTTTTTGTTTGCAAGAAACGTTTATAAAACCTGATGACAACATTGCTGTCAGGGGTTTCATAACATACAACTATATCTATTCTGATGGCAACAAAACCATCTGGTGGCAGCTCACTTATTGTTAAAGCATGTTTATCACAAAGAGGGATCAAATTAAAAACAGACCTACAAGATGTAGCAGTATCTCTAGATAAAGAAACTACAATTTGTTCTCTATATATACCACCTTCATTTTCTATAGAGCCCGAACATCTTGAATCATTGCTGGATCAACTTCCATCGCCATATATTTTAGTTGGCTACTTCAATGGCCACAACATGCTATGGGGTTGTGAAGATAACAACAGAGGGGCACTTATTGAAGATTTTATTGTAAAGAACGACCTTTGCTTGATGAATGATAAATCTTATACTTACCTTCACCCTGCGACAGGTCATTTGTCTTCTTTAGATCTCTCTTTGTGTCACCCATCTCTCTTCTTAGACTATGACTGGTCTGTCTATGATGATCAGTGTGGAAGTGATCACTTTCCTGTTATAATTAATGCGTAACTATACCAAATTTAGTGACACAGAGGCCTTTCTGATATTTAATCTTCATCAGTGTGTCGGAGCATAATTGAGAGCGTAAATGAGCCAGATGAGGAATGTAATAAAAAATAGAAAATGAATAAAGACGATTGGGAATCATTCCATAATTTATGCGAAGAAGAGTTATCAATTGATAAAATTAATGAATCATCTGACATTGTATCTGATTTCACAGATTCGCTTTTTAAAATATCAGAACAATGCATTCCGAAGACTTCTACAAATACTAAGAAAAGCAAGCCTTGGTTTAATAATGACTGTAAAGAAGCTATTCAGAAACGCACACACGCTTTAAATAAGTTCTGTATCAGTACATCTGCGGAAAAACTAAACGATGTAAAAGTTTTTAGAGCTAAAGCTCGGCGAACATTTCGAGTTTCAAAACGAAAGTCATGGAGGGAATTTGTTTCAAAATTGAACTACAAAACCCCCATTAAAAAGGTTTGGGATATGGTACGAAAAATTTCAGGAAAAACAAAGTCCCCTAGTTTTGCACATTTAAATACTGGTTTTGACACAAAAGCTTCAACAAAAAAAGAAATTCTAGATACTCTTGGTGGCGCATTCTTGAGAAATTATTCTGAAACTTTTAGAAATTTCAAAAAGGACCAAGAGAAAAGAAATATGAATTTTAAATCCCTCAATCACGAAGAATAAAACAAACCTTTTAACTTATCCGAACTAGTTGAAAACATTGAAAAATCACATGATACGGCAGCCGGGCCCGATGAAATTCATTATCAGATGCTCAAGCTTCTGCCAAAAAGTTCGCATTCTACACTTTTAGATATATTTTATAATATTTGGGAAACGGGGATCTGTCCTGTGAGCTGGCGTTTAGCTATAGTTGTACCAATTCCAAAACCAGGGAAAGAGCATGCTGAATCTACGAATTATCGACCGATAGCTTTGACAAGTTGTTTTTGTGTAAAACAATGGAGAGAATGATAAACAAGAGATTAGTTTGGTAATTAGAGTTCAACGACCTCATTTCAGAATGTCAGTCAGGTTTTCGTTCGGAACGTAGTACCAACGACAATTTAATAAAACTAGAAACATTAATATACGTAATGCTTTTGTTAACATAGAACACGTAGTAGCTATCTTTTTCGACGTGGAGAAAGCATATGATACCACGTGGCGTTATCGAATATTAAAAGATCTCCATAACATTGGCTTAAGAGGAAAACTTCCAAGTTTTATTGAAAGCTTTTTAGGGAAGCGCATGTTTCAGGTGCGTGTGGGGTCTACCGTGTCAGATCTCTATGATCTAGAACAAGGTGTACTTCAGGGTAGTATTCTTTCAACTACGCTATTTAACATTGAAATAAACAATAGTGTACAATGTTTGGACGACAAAACAGACTGTTCATTGTATGTTGATGATTTTTGTATATGTTACCGTTCCAAAAATATGAAAACAATTGAACGAAAGTTACAACAACATTTAAAAAGAATAACAGAATGGACTGATAAAATGGTTTCATGTTCTCCAAGGCGAAAACGCAGTGTGTTCATTTTTGTAAGCTACGGACGAAACACGAATATCCTTCCCTGTTTTTATACGGATTACAAATTCCTGTTGTTGAAGAAGCCAAATTTCTTGGAGTCATATTTGATCAACAGAAATAGTAAAACCTAGCAATACGATCGAAATTTTATCCACTCCTGTGTGGTTTTATGTAAATATACAGATCGGAGGCGCGACGGTATAGTATAGGGACTGGGAAAAGAAGGGTATTACATTTATAAATGATGTATTGGAAAGTAGAAGTAAAACAAAGATCAGGAATCGATACAATTAGCTTACTCCATCCATCAAAGACACCAAAGGGAAAGAAACACAAACATTAAGCGACCAGACCATAATGGAAACCTAAACAAAGGAAGGCCATATGGACAGTTACTTTCCCACAAAATGGCCATATGGCCATCCAAAATAAAAAGACACACGTGATACACACAGTAAGTAACAAACAACACCATAAATAAACCGCCACAGAAGAACCGCCTTGGAACGGTCAGTGGAAAGATTTCCACTGGGGGGCTTAAATCGACTTTACGTGGCCACAATCCTCGCCGCTACTTCTGTCGCGGTTAAGACAAATAATTTGTTCAGTCCGCATGAAGACCTCCTAACTCATCAGTGCAACATCTCCGTGAACACAAAAATCAAACAACCACAGAGATGAAACAACGATCAGGACTCGACAGCAAGAAACCACTGAAACCAACAGTTAGACCCGATAGGCCCAACCAGAGACAGAGCATCAGGTAACAATCAACATAAGACTTAACGTTGGAACCGTCATAGAATCTGGACCCAAATTTTCAGCCTCTTGCTTTTGAAACATTTTGTAGAAAATTTTCGCAGCAGACTAATTTTCTACAGTATGAAGATTTATAAGAAATGTAAGGAACTTCATTTCAGATAGTCTACAGGCAACGGAAAGGACGGATGGATTAATGGACCGGACCTATCCGCCTTATATACTGTAGCTTAATAATAAAATATAAAAAAGATGTCGACATATGTATAATGCATTTGTAGCAAATAATGTCACCCCAACATCTTTAACTAAATGGCAAATGGATCTAGGTATAACTAGGGCCAGTGTTTCTGAAACACAATGCCCCCAACTGCTTGACCCTAAAACTGCTTGACCCTAACACTGCTTATCCCTAACAGTAATTGGATATATCTGTTCTTATTTGGCTGCAATGCTGAAATTTTAGAAGGAACATAACACAAGAAAAACTGAGGTAAATCAGGTCATTTATTTATCACCCCATACCAGTGTTTTAAGTTACAGGACAATAGCTCATGCAGTTTAAGAGATAGAGTCAAATAAAAATCAAAAATGAGTTCCTTTAAGAGCAATGAAAACATTCATAAGAAAGAAGATGGGTCATACTACGTAGTTTCGGCTAATAAAGCCTCATCAGTGACCCTGTAATGATCCGGCAAAGAAAGCCAGAGGAAACATACCGCAATTTTGCGAATTTCGAATAGGCAGTCGATATAAATAAAAATCAAAAATGAGTTTAAAGACTGATATTAATCAAAATGGGGTCCAAATAATTAAAAACCTGTCTAGAATATGAGTCTAAACTAATAATTTTCTGAATTCTCAGAATATTCACGCTGATCTCAAAGGACCAAAAGTAAAATATAAACTGCACCTGTCTTAGTGTCCACCTCTATTAAGCGAGCAACCTGTCTTAAGCAAACATGCATTAAGTTCCCCAAAAATGCAAATGCATTAAAACTCACCTAATCAGTTCATCTACTAATCATCCTGAACCAGCCTGTAAAGTTTCAGGGCTACAGTTTTTGAGATATCTTGCTTACAAGCTTAAAACGTGCAAAACTTCAAAGGGGCATAACTCAAGAAAAAAAAAAGATTTTTGTCGAAAGTTAATCACAGCCTGTAAAGTTTCAGGGCTATAGCTCAAACAGTTTTTGAGATATCTTGCTTACAAGCTTTAAACGTGCAAAATTTCAAAGGGGCATAACTCAAGAAAAAAAAAGATTCTTGTAGAAAGTTAATCAGTTCATCTTCTCACCATCCCCAACCATTCTGTAAAGTTTCAGGGCAATAGCTCAAACAGTTTTTAGCTCACCGTCACGTAGTGACGAGGTGACCTTTTGGGATCACTTTTTGTCCGTCATCCATCGTGCGTGCGTCCGTGCGTGCGTGCGTAAACAATTTCTTTAAACGACATCTCCTCCTAAACCACTGATCGGATTTTGACCAAACTTCACAGGAATGATCCTTAGGTGGTCCCCTTTCAAAGTTGTTCAAATGATTCCGGTCCGTTGCATATCTAGGTCACAGGAGCCAATTATAGATTTTTTTCACCAAAAACTTAAAAAATCTTCTTCTCTGAAACCACAAGGCCCAGGTCTTTGATATTTGGTATGAAGCTTCATCTAGTGGACCCCTACCAAGATTGTTCAAATTATAGTGCTGGGGCCAAAAATGCCCCCGCCCCGGGGCCCTTTGATTTTACATTGGCTTACATAGGGAAATTCTTTAAAAAAACTTCTTCTCTGAAACCACAAGGCCCAGGACTTTGATATTTGGTATGAAGCTTCATCTAGTGGACCCCTACCAAAATTGTTCAAATTATAGTGCTGGGACAAAAAATGCCCCCACCACGGGGCTCTTTGGTTTTACATAGGCGTTTATAGGGAAAATCTTTAAAAATCTTCTTCTCTGAAACCACAAGGCCCAGGTCTTTGAAATTTGGTATGAAGCTTCATCTAGTGGACCCCTACAAAGACTGTTCAAATTATAGTGCTGGGGCCAAAAGTGCCCCCGCCCCGGGGCCCTTTGGTTTTACATAGTCTAATATAGATTAAATCTTTAAAAATCTTCTTCTCTGAAACCACAATGCCCAGGACTTTGATATTTGGTATGAAGCTTCATCTAGTGGTCCCCTACCAGGATTGTTCAAATTATAGTGCTGGGACAAAAAATGCCCCCGCCACGGGGCCATTTAGTTTGACATTGGCTTTTATGGGGAAAATCTTTAAAAATCTTCTTCTCTGAAACCGCAAGGCCCAGGACTTTGATATTTATAATGAAGCTTCATCTAATGTACCTCTGCCAAGATTGTTCAAATTATAGCCCTTGGGCCAAAAAAGCCCCCCACCCAGGGCCCTTTGGTTTTACATAGACTTATATAGGGAAATTCTTTAAAAATCTTCTTCTCTGAAACCACAAGGCCCAGGTCTTTGATATTTGGTATGAAGCTTCATCTAGTGGACCCCTACCAAGATTGTTCAAATTATAGTGCTGGGGCCAAAAATGCCCCCGCCCCGGGGCCCTTTGGTTTTACATAGACTTATATAGGGAAAATCATTAAAAATCTTCTTCTCTGAAACCACAAGGCCCAGGACTTTGATATTTGGTATGAAGCTTCATCTAGTGGACCCCTACAAAGATTGTTCAAATTATAGTTCTGGGACAAAACATGCCCCCGCCACGGCTTTTGGTTTTACATTGGCTTTTATGGGGAAAATCTTTAAAAATCTTCTTCTCTGAAACCACAAGGCCCAGGTCTTTGATATTTGGTATGAAGCTTCATCTAGTGGACCCCTACCAAGATTGTTCAAATTATAGTGCTGGGGCCAAAAATTACACCCGCCCCCATGGCCCTTTTTTTACATAGGCTTATATAGGGAAAATCATTAAAAATCTTCTTCTCTGAAAGCACAAGGCCCAGGAATTTGATATTTGGTATGAAGCTTCATCTAGTGGACCCCTACCAAGATTGTTCAAATTATAGCCCTTGGGCCAAAAATGCCCCCGCCCCTGGGCCCTTTGGTTTTACATAGACTTATATAGGGAAAATCTTTAAAAATCTTCTTCTCTGAAACCACAAGGCCTAGGTCTTTTATATTTGATATGAAGCTTCATCTAAAGGACCCCTAACAAGATTATTCAAATTATAGTGCTGAGGCCAAAAATGTCCCCGCCCCTTGGCCCTTTGGTTTTACATTGGCTTTTATGGGGAAAATCTTTAAAAATCTTCTTCTCTGAAACCGCAAGGCCCAGGACTTTGATATTTAGAATGAAGCTTCATCTAATGGACCTCTGCCAAGATTGTTCAAATTATAGCCCTTGGGCCAAAAATGCCCCCCCCCCCCCAAACCCAGGGCCCTTTGGTTTTACATAGACTTATATAGGGAAATTCTTTAAAAATCTTCTTCTCTGAAACCACAAGGCCCAGGTCTTTGATATTTTGGTATGAAGCTTCATATAGTGGACCCCTACGAAGATTGTTCAAATGATAGTGCTGGGGCCAAAAATGCCCCCGCCCGGGGGGGCCCTTTGGTTTTACATAGACTTATATAGTGAAAATCTTTAAAAATCTTCTTCTCTGAAACCACAAGGCCCAGGACTTTGATATTTGGTATGAAGCTTCATCTAGTGGACCCCTACAAAGATTGTTCAAATTATAGTGCTGGGACAAAAAATGCCCCCGCCACGGGGCCCTTTGCTTTTACATAGGCTTATATAGGGAAAATCTTTAAAAATCTTCTTCTCTGAAACCGCAAGGCCCAGAACTTTGATATTTGGTATGAAGCTTCTTCTAAAGGATCCCAACAAGATGATTCAAATTATGGTGCTGGGGCCAAAAGTGGCCCCACCCGGGGGCACTTTGGTTTTACATATGCTTATAAGGGGATAATCTTTAAAAAATCTTCTTCTCTGATACCACAAGGCCCAGGACTTTGAAATTTGGTATGAAGCTGCATCTAATAGACCTCTACCAAGATTGTTCAAATTATAGTGCTGGGGCCAAAATTGCCCCCGCCCCGGGGCCCTTTGGTTTTACATAGTCTAATATAGGGTAAATCTTTAAAAATCTTCTTCTCTGAAACCACAATGCCCAGGACTTTGATATTCGGTATGAAGCTTCATCTAGTGGTCCCCTACCAAGATTGTTCAAATTATAGTGCTGGGACAAAAAATGCCCCCGCCACGGGGCCATTTGGTTTCACATTGGCTTTTATGGGGAAAATCTTTAAAAATCTTCTTCTCTGAAACCGCAAGGCCCAGGACGTTGATATTTAGAATGAAGCTTCATCTAATGTACCTCTGCCAAGATTGTTCAAATTATAGCCCTTGGGCCAAAAAAGCCCCCCACCCAGGGCCCTTTGGTTTTACATAGACTTATATAGGGAAATTCTTTAAAAATCTTCTTCTCTGAAACCACAAGGCCAGGTATTTGATATTTGGTATGAAGCTTCATCTAGTGGACCCCTACCAAGATTGTTCAAATTATAGTGCTGGGGCCAAAAATGCCCCCGCCCCGGGGCCCTTTGGTTTTACATAGACTTATATAGGGAAAATCTTTAAAAAATCTTCTTCTCTGAAACCACAAGGCCCAGGACTTTGATATTTGGTATGAAGCTTCATCTAGTGGACCCCTACAAAGATTGTTCAAATTATAGTGCTGGGACAAAACATGCCCCCGCCACGGCTTTTGGATTACATTGGCTTTTATGGGGAAAATCTTTAAAAATCTTCTTCTCTGAAACCACAAGGCCCAGGTCTTTGATATTTGGTATGAAGCTTCATCTAGTGGACCCCTACCAAGATTGTTCAAATTATAGTGCTGGGGCCAAAAAATGCCCCCGCCCCCGTGGCCCTTTTGTTTTACATAGGCTTATATAGGGAAAATCATTAAAAATCTTCTTCTCTGAAAGCACAAGGCCCAGGAATTTGATATTTGGTATGAAGCTTCATCTAGTGGACCCCTACCAAGATTGTTCAAATTATAGCCCTTGGGCCAAAAATGCCCCCGCCCCTGGGCCCTTTGGTTTTACATAGACTTATATAGGGAAAATCTTTAAAAATCTTCTTCTCTGAAACCACAAGGCCTAGGTCTTTTATATTTGGTATGAAGCTTCATCTAAAGGACCCCTAACAAGATTATTCAAATTATAGTGCTGAGGCCAAAAATGTCCCCGCCCCTGGGCCCTTTGGTTTTACATTCGCTTTTATGGGGAAAATCTTTAAAAATCTTCTTCTCTGAAACCGCAAGGCCAAGGACTTTGATATTTAGAATGAAGCTTCATCTAATGGACCTCTGCCAAGATTGTTCAAATTATAGCCCTTGGGCCAAAAATGCCCCCCCCACCCCCACACCCAGGGCCCTTTGGTTTTGCATAGACTTATATAGGGAAATTCTTTAAAAATCTTCTTCTCTGAAACCACAAGGCCCAGGTCTTTGATATTTGGTATGAAGCTTCATATAGTGGACCCCTACGAAGATTGTTCAAATGATAGTGCTGGGGCCAAAAATGCCCCCGCCCGGGGGGCCCTTTGGTTTTACATAGACTTATATAGTGAAAATCTTTAAAAATCTTCTTCTCTGAAACCACAAGGCCCAGGACTTTGATATTTGGTATGAAGCTTCATCTAGTGGACCCCTACAAAGATTGTTCAAATTATAGTGCTAGGAGACAAAAAATGCCCCCGCCACGGGGCCCTTTGCTTTTACATAGACTTATATAGGGAAAATCTTTAAAAATCTTCTTCTCTGAAACCGCAAGGCCCAGAACTTTGATATTTGGTATGAAGCTTCTTCTAAAGGATCCCAACAAGATGATTCAAATTATGGTGCTGGGGCCAAAAGTGGCCCCACCCCGGGGCACTTTGGTTTTAAATAGGCTTATAAGGGGATAATCTTTAAAAATCTTCTTCTCTGATACCACAAGGCCCAGGACTTTGAAATTTGGTATGAATCTGCATCTAATAGACCTCTACCAAGATTGTTTAAATTATAGTGCTGGGACAAAAAATGTCCCCGCCACGGGGCCATTTGGTTTGACATTGGCTTTTATGGGGAAAATCTTTAAAAATCTTCTTCTCTGAAACCGCAAGGCCCAGGACTTTGATATTTAGAATGAAGCTTCATCTAATGTACCTCTGCCAAGATTGTTCAAATTATAGCCCTTGGGCCAAAAAAAAACCCCACCCAGGGCCCTTTGGTTTTACATTCGCTTTTATGGGGAAAATCTTTAAAAATCTTCTTCTCTGAAACCACAAGGCCAGGTCTTTGATATTTGGTATGAAGCTTCATCTAGTGGACCCCTACCAAGATTGTTCAAATTATAGTGCTGGGGCCAAAAATGCCCCCGCCCCGGGGCCCTTTGGTTTTACATAGACTTATATAGGGAAAATCTTTAAAAATCTTCTTCTCTGAAACCACAAGGCCTAGGACTTTGATATTTGGTATGAAGCTTCATCTAGTGGACCCCTACAAAGATTGTTCAAATTATAGTGCTGGGACAAAACATGCCCCCGCCACGGCTTTTGGATTACATTGGCTTTTAATGGGAAAATCTTTAAAAATCTTCTTCTCTGAAACCACAAGGCCCAGGTCTTTGATATTTGGTATGAAGCTTCATCTAGTGGACCCCTACCAAGATTGTTCAAATTATAGTGCTGGGGCCAAAAAATGCCCCCGCCCCCGTGGCCCTTTTGTTTTACATAGGCTTATATAGGGAAAATCATTAAAAATCTTCTTCTCTGAAAGCACAAGGCCCAGGACTTTGATATTTGGTATGAAGCTTCATCTAGTGGACCCCTACCAAGATTGTTCAAATTATAGCCCTTGGGCCAAAAATGCCCCCGCCCCTGGGCCCTTTGGTTTTACATAGACTTATATAGGGAAAATCTTTAAAAATCTTCTTCTCTGAAACCACAAGGCCTAGGTCTTTTATATTTGGTATGAAGCTTCATCTAAAGGACCCCTAACAAGATTATTCAAATTATAGTGCTGAGGCCAAAAATGTCCCCGCCCCTGGCCCTTTGGTTTTACATTCGCTTTTATGGGAAAATCTTTAAAAATCTTCTTCTCTGAAACCGCAAGGCCCAGGACTTTGATATTTAGAATGAAGCTTCATCTAATGGACTTCTGCCAAGATTGTTCAAATTATAGCCCTTGGGCCAAAAATGCCCCCCCCCCCCCCACAACACACACACACACCCAGGGCCTTTGGTTTTACATAGACTTATATAGGGAAATTCTTTAAAAATCTTCTTCTCTGAAACCACAAGGCCCAGGTCTTTGATATTTGGTATGAAGCTTCATATGGTGGACCCCTACGAAGATTGTTCAAATGATAGTGCTGGGGCCAAAAATGCCCCCGCCCGGGGGCCCTTTGGTTTTACATAGGCTTATATAGTGAAAATCTTTAAAAATCTTCTTCTCTGAAACCACAAGGCCCAGGACTTTGATATTTGGTATGAAGCTTCATCTAGTGGACCCCTACAAAGATTGTTCAAATTATAGTGCTGGGACAAAAAATGCCCCCGCCACGAGGCCCTTTGCTTTTACATAGGCTTATATAGGGAAAATCTTTAAAAATCTTCTTCTCTGAAACCGCAAGGCCCAGAACTTTGATATTTGGTATGAAGCTTCTTCTAAAGGACCCCAACAAGATGATTCAAATTATGGTGCTGGGGCCAAAAGTGGCCCCACCCCGGGGCACTTTGGTTTTACATAGGCTTATAAGGGGATAATCTTTAAAAATCTTCTTCTCTGAAACCACAAGGCCCAGGACTTTGAAATTTGGTATGAAGCTGCATCTAATAGACCTCTACCAAGATTGTTCAAATTATAACCCTGGGGCCAAAAATGCCCCCGCTCTGAGGCCCTATGGTTTTACATAGACTAATATAGGGAAAATCTTTAAAAATCTTCTTCTCTGAAACCACAAGGCCTTGGTCTTTGATATTCGGTATGAAGCTGCTCCTAGTGGACCTCTATCAAGATTATTCAAATTATAGCCCTGATACCAAAAATGTCCCCGCTCCGGAGCCCTTTGGGTTTACATAGACTTATAAAGGGAAATCTTTAAAAATCTTCTCTGAAACTGCAAGGCCACGGCCTTTGATATTTTGTATGGAGCTTTAGCTAGTGGACCTCTACTAAGATTGATCAAATTATAGCCCTGGGGCCACAAATGCCCCCAACCCGGGCCCTTTGGTTTTACATAGATTTATATAGCACCAGGGCCATTTGGTTTTGCACAGGCTTATGAAGGGAATATCTATAAAAAAGTCTTCAAGGCCCAGGTCTTTGATATTTGATATGTAGCTTCATCTAATGGACCTTTGCCAAGATTATTCTAATTATAGCCTTTGTTGATGTTTGGTATGAAGCTTCACCTTTAAGACCTCCCTCAACATTATGCACATTAAAGCCCTGGGGCCAATAATGGCCCTCTCTGGCGCCCACTTGTTACACTATGGATCAGGTGAGCGATCCAGGGCTATCATGGCCCTCTTGTGTTTTATATTAGGATCACTTTTGTCTGTCATCCGTGCGTAAACAATTTCTTCAAACGACATCTCCTCCTAAACCACTGATCGGATTTTGACCAAACTTCACAGGAATGATCCTTAGGTGGTCCCTTTTCAAAGTTGTTCAAACGGTTCCGGTACGTTGCACATCTAGGTCACAGGAGCCAAAAATTGATTTTTTTCACTGAAAACTTAAAAAATCTTCTTCACTGAAACCACAAGGCCAAGTTCTGTGATATTTGATATGAAGCTTCATCTAGTGGACCCCTACCAAGATTATTCAAATTATAGTGCTGGGGCCAAAAATGCCCCCGCCCAGAGACTTTGGTTTTACATAGTATTATGTAGGGAAAATGTTTAAAAATCTTCTTCTCTGAAACCGCAAGGCCTAGGTCTTTGATATTTGGTTTGAAGCTTCATCTAGTGGACCCCTACCAAGATTATTCAAATTAAAGTGCTGGGGCCAAAACTGCCCCCGCCAGGGGCCCTTTGGTTTTACATGGGCCTATATAGGGAAAATCTTTAAAAATCTTCTTCTCTGAAACCACAAGACCTAGGTCTTTGATATTTGGTATGAAGCTTCATCTAGTGGACCCCTACCAAGGTTGTTCAAATTATAGTGCTGGGGCCAAAAAAGCCCCCGCCCGACGGCCCTTTGGTTTTACATGGGCTTATATAGAGAAACTCTTTAAAAATCTTCTTCTCTGAAACCACAAGGCCCATGTCTTTGCTATTTGGAATGAAGCTTCATCTAGTGGAACCCTACCAAGATTATTCAAAATTATAGTGCATTGGCCAAAAATGCCCCCACTCCCTTTGGTTTTACATGGGCTTAGATAGGGAAAATCTTTAAAAAATCTTCTTCTCTGAAACCGCAAGGCCCATGTCTTTACTATTTGGTATGAAGCTTCACCTGGTAGACTCCTATCAAGATTTTCAAATTAAAGTGCTGGGGCCAAAAATGCCCCCGCCCCAGGGCCTTTTGGTTTTACATAATGTTATATAGGGAAAATCTTTAAAAATCTTCTTCTCTGAAACCGCAAGGCCCAGGTCTTTGATATTTGGTATGAAGCTTCATCTTGTGGACCTCTACCAAGATTGTTCAAATTTATAGCCCTGGGGCCAAAAATGCCCCCCCCCCCCCCTCCCCTCTGGGGCCTATAGGTTTTACATAGACTTATATAGGGAAAATCTTGAAAAATCTTTTTCTCTGAAACTGCCAGGCCCATGTCTTTGATATTTGGTATGGAGCTTCATCTAGTGAACATCTACAAAGATTGTTCAAATTATAGCCCTCGGGCCACAAATGCCCCCGCTCCGGGACCCTTTGGTTTTACATAGACTTGTATAGAGATAATCTTTGAAAATATTTTTCTCTGAAACAGCAAGGCCCAGGTCTTTGATATTTGGTGTGAAGCTTCATCTAGTGGACCTTTGCCAAGATTGTTCAAATTATAGCCCTGAGGCGAAAACCCCTCTACCCCCGGGGCCATTGTGTTTTACAAAGGTTTATGTAGGGAATATGTTTAAAAAAATCTTCTTCTTGGAAACCTCAAGGCCCAGGTCTTTGATATTTGGTGTTTAGCTTCATCTAGTGGTCCTTTGCCAAGATTGTTCAAATTATAGCCTTTGTTGATATTTGGTATCAAGCTTCACCTCAGCATTATGCACATTATAGCCCTGGGTCAATAATGGCCCTCCCCGGGGCCCCCTTGTTACTCTATGGATCAGGTGAGCGATCCAGGGCCATCATGGCCCTCTTGTTTAGTTATCTTGCTTACCAGCTTAAAACGCAAAATATTCAAAGGGCCAAAACTGAAGAAAAACATTTCGAATTTTTCTCCAAAGTTAATCAGTTCATCTACTCATCGTCCTGAACCAGCCTGTAAAGTTTCATGGCAATAGCTTGTACAGTGTTTGAGATATCTTGCTTATAAGCTTCAAACGCGCAAAATTTCAAAGGGGCATAACTCAAGAAAAAATGGGATTTTTGTCAAAAGTTAATCAGTTCATCTTTTCATCATCCCCAACCATTCTGTAAAGTTTCAGGGCAATATCTCAAACAGTTTTTGAGTTATCTTGCTTACAAGCTTAAAACACAAAAATTTCAAAGGGCCATAACTGAAGAAAAAAATTTCGGATTATTTTTCAAAAGTTAATCAGTTCATCTACTCATCATCCTGAACCAGCCTGTAAAGTTTCAGGGCTATAGCTCGAACAGTTTTGGGGATATCTTGCTTACAAGCTTAAAACGCGCAAAATTTCAAAGGGGCATAACTCAAGAAAGAAAAATGGATTTTTGTCAAAAGTTAATCAGTTCATCTTCTCATCCTCCCCAACCATTCTGTAAAGTTTCAGGGAAATAGCTCGAACAGTTTTTAGTTATCTTGCTTACAAGCTTTTAACGCATAAACAATTCAAAGGGCCATAAATCAATAAAAAAAATGTCGGCTTTTTTTTCAAAAGTTAATCTGTTCATCTACTCATCATCCCAAACCATTCTGTTCCAGGGCAAAAGCTCGAACAGTTTTTGAGATATATTGCCTACAAGATTTCAAAGTATTTTGCAAAGGGGCATAACTCAAGACAGGGGCATAATCCTTCGGATTTTTGTTAAAAGTTAATCAGTTCATCTACTCATCATCCTGAACCAGCCTGTAAAGTTTCAGGGCAATGGCTCAAACAGTTTTTGAGATATCTTGCTTACAAGCTTAAAACGCGCAAAATTTCAAAGGGGCATAACTCAAGAAAAAAATGGATTTTTGTCAAAAGTTAATCAGATCATCTTCTCATCATCCCCCAACATTCTGTAACGTATCGGGGCAATAGCTGGAACATGTTTTTAGTTATCTTGCTTACTAGCTTGAAACGCAAAAAAAAATTCAAAGGGCCATAACTGAAAAAAAAATGGATTTTTTTTCCAAAAGTTAATCAGTTTATCTACTGATCATCCAAAACCAGTCTTTAAAGTTTCAGGACAAAATCTCGAACAGGTTTTTAGATATCTTGCTTACAAGATTTCAAAGTATTTTTTGCAAAGGGGCATAACTCAAGAAAGGGATATAATCCTGACGAGAAAAAAACACGGGTCAATTACTTTTTCATAAGGAATCCATATCTGAAATTTCAAAAACCTAGCATCCATGGTTCTTAAGTTATGCTATGCAGTAAAAAAGCGGGACGGACGGAAGGACAGAAGCTCGAACGGACGAACAGAGCAAAACCAATATGCCCCCACATCTTCTTCGAAGTTTGGGGGAAGTTGGGGGCATAAATATGGATTTAGTATGGAAAGGGCGATTCAATATGCCGTTAAGACTTTCAAATGACACTGCTATTAGTAGGTTTCAAACCTAAATTAATCAAAGGACACTAAGGACAAAACGTCGCCTTTTTATATGAAAATCAAGTCCAAGTACAAGTGTTCATTTTGTCAAAGGAGCACTGGAACCTTAACACACCTGTTATGGGACTGTGAATATGTTCAGTATTTCTGGGATACGTTTAAGATGCTACTTAGAGAGAACTGCGGTTTGAACTTAAGTTTTACAGTAGTTGATGTTATATTTTGGCAATTGAGCCTATGATAAACTTTTGAATGTGTTATTAATTTATGCTAAAAAATTATATATTGAAAGAAAATGGAAGACAGACTACCAGACTGTAGTGGATTCGCACATAATATCACCAACTTATATAAGGTGGATAAGCATATTGCGAAGCTGAATAACAAACAAATTGAGACAGAGTGGAGTGAGTGAGTTTTTGTTTTACGTCCCACCAACAGCTAAGGTCATACGGAGACGGGATGAGACAGAGTGGATAAGAGCGCTGACTCTTAGTCATTAGGTCTCTCACCGCCGTAGGTTTGAGCCTCGCTCGGGCCACGTGTGAGACGCCAAGTTCTGCAACGGAAGGTCAGGTGGTTTTTCTCCGGGTACTACGGTTTTCGCCCACCTCTGATTAACGATCGGTTCGATATGAGTGAAATAATCTTGAAAGGGCCGTAAAACCCAAACCAAAATAAAAAAAAAAGAATTTGAACAGAAATGGGAAAAATATAAAACATTGCTGGTAATTTGTCATGTTCGTTCTACTTCAAATAAAATTCACAGGAAAACGTAAAACTGTAAACACCCACTCCCAGCAAGCACATGGAGTGTCGCTCGCTTATGACTGTTGAACTTTGGACTAGTGCTGCCGCCTAACGGGCGCCAATTATACCCCCGCATGCGTTGTCCGACAAATTTTTACAAGTATTTGACCTTGAGGAAGGTCAACGTAAAGGTCAAGGTCAGGTTTGTGTATATCAATCTTAAGTACTAGTGGCAAGGTGTGTGGTGTGTGAATATTAAAGAAATCGGTCAAAGAATAAGGAAGTTATGAGCAATGTTAAAGTTTTTTGTAACGGACCGACGACGACGACAGACGACAAGCTGACTCCTATATACCCCCTTCAAACTTCGTTTGCGGGGGTATAAATATAAGATATCTGACGAGTGACACTCTCAGAAATGCAACCTGACTTTGTACAATTTGTCCTCTTATTTTTTTTTTTTTTTTAAATCCATCATAGTCAGTAATAGTAATTTGGCACAACTACATTGTTTACGCTATACTGTTTTATACTGCTCTACTAAAGAGGTTTGTGGACTAGACCCGGGCCACAGATACAGATATATGTGTATAATTGTCCTGTTTCGTCATTGGGTTGTTTGTTGTGTGAATTCATTACAACCACCTCGATGAGGTGATTCTGATGAGTACACACATAAGGCCCCCGGCCTGGTTGTAAGCTCGAAACTCGGTGCCTCGGGCTGCCGTATTTCGGGCAGGCTTTCGAGACTCCATAGGTGTTTGAACTACTGATGTTCGACTGTTTGTCCATTCTAGAAGTATCGATGAGATAGGGGGACTGCTTTGGTCGGTATAAAGGTAGCTTGCAGAGAAATCATATGCTAATTGTCTTCTTACAAGCTAAACTTCTTATGGGTTAGGCGGTATCGCGTTTGTATAAATTTGGCCCCCTTGAACTCAACGTTATATAGTATTGATACTGGGGTTTACAGGGGTATACTCCATTTTCTTATTTCTGCTCGGGGACATTGATTGTGGGTTCTCGTTGGGGCTTCCCCGCAAAGGCGATTCTAACGGTCCCTGCGGACTTTGTTTGGAGCGGGGGTGCAAAATGTTTGATTTTTATCGCAAAAGTTTCATATGTTTGATGATCAAGTTCTCAAAATATTTGAATAGACGTGAATTCGTAATGGGCATTCTTTGCTGTGGTCGGTACCTAAGGGGCTGCGGAGGCAGTAACTTTACCAAAAATGGAAGTGAAGGACTGATTAATGGATTTTTCAACTGTTCAAGTGCAGTGTTCAGAGGAGACACTAAACAGATTTCTGTACTTAAAGTAATGTATTCTGGCCCTACTATCTATTAGACACGAAACACTATTATGTGAAATGTGATTGTAACTGTCGTCATAGCCAGCGGAGAATTTCCGACAGAAGTCGGGCCGACAACAATTCGACGTGGCACGTTTCGCTGTAGGCCGGACGTTGGCCCGCTGTTGCGTGCTAGCTGGGGTAACGGGTCATAAAGAAAAATATCATATTACTGATAATCATTTTTTACCCAGAATTTTCCAATAGATAAGAAACTTATTAGTGCACAACGTACTTAAAAATGTGCTAGAAATGATTCTGAGTGTCTTTATCAAGGAAGATAACTTTTTGCGTGACTTCATAAGCAACTCCTCAATACTAGAATGATAGTAAACTGCTCCACAGTTTTCTGCTTCTAAATTCTATCGTTTTACTATAATATGGTAATGTATTGTAGTTTGTGCTGAGGAGTGCGCACGAGGAACATCACCATCCAAAATCCAAAAGAGGAAAATTTACAATCTCAAAATCAAAATCATCGCGTTTATCATAAATTGTGCAAGAAACAAACCCATCTACTATAGATAGATGTAAATCAAAAAACGTGGCCTCGGTATCAGAAGAATTTGCTTTATTTAACTAAAGTTCTTGGGTGGTAAAGTCCAGTCAATGTGATCCCCCCAATACCATAACAGACCATGCTCCATATCGGTCATGAGCAACTCTAGCCCGGTCTGTATAACGTTCACCAGTGCGACGCCATAGTCTTCTACGACCATCACGAAAGTCCAAATGAAACTGGTATTCGTCACTGAACATAACGTGAGGCCACTGATTAATTTTCCAACGTCTGTGCTGTGTACACCACGCAAAACCTGTTATAAGGTTCCAACGCTTTCAAAGGCGGTACAACTTGCGGACGCCGTGCCGTAAGGTCACTCGAGTGGAAGCGATTTCGGAACGTCTGTCTAGACACATTAAACCCTCTTACTCGGCGCAGGTATTGCTGAAGATCTGTTGACGTTAGTCTCCGCTGGCGTAAAGCTTGATTGACAACAAGGCGGTCATCGCGTCCGTTAGTACTCTTCGGGCGTCCACTTATCTGCAAATCCACTACTTCTCCTGTCCTACGATAGCGTTCCCATAGGCGGCTGACAACTGACTTTGACATATTCATAACATTTGCCGTCTGCAATTGCGCACTTCCGGTCTGGAGCATGCGAACGGCTCTCCAATGTTGAGCCTCCGTTAGCCGAATCATGGTTCTAATAACGAATTTGTTTACGAAAGCGTCTCATACAACACTTCAATAGTCGATACAGAAAGTTTAATCGGAATCTCGCATCAATAAACCGGTTGGACACTAGTGTTAAAATTCACATGCTACCTCATGTACAATTTACGCACCCGTGCAACGCCCCTCGAACATTAATATCATACTGCTCAACGATAGAATATACACACATGAAAGGAGGTTCATATGGTATACCCGATATTTGGCTATTCCTAATGTTTAGGCTGATGGGCTCGAAGAAACCCGAATATCCCCTACATTTTGTGAACAGTATATATTTTACTGAATATATATATACTAAGTCATCATAACATTGGGAGTGCGTTAGACCTTATTACAGAAGAAAATTAGGTGTAAACATGCTGTTGTTGTTTGCGTTTTGTGTTCTCGTGGATTTTGTTTGTTTGATTTGAGGTTTAACGTCCCCGTCAAAACTGTAAAGGTCATTTTGGAGACACTGCTTCCAATTTTGTGGGACTTTTACCCGACATTGAGATGAAATGACATCTCAAGCCTGCCGCCCAATGAAACCAATAGGGTTTATAAGCATGGACGGGCCGACTCGCACCGCTTTGCCTGGACAGGCTTAGATCCTCTAAGCGGTTTATCAGTACTCGTGTGCGGGTCGGTTTCAGCTCTGTGTGGAAGCATCATGCAGCCTATATATTTCTTCAAGCCCCGATGGGCGGGGGCCAAGTTTCTCGTGGATCTTGAACTGGCGAGTTAGGAGGCCTCCATATGGACTGAACAAATTTGTGTCTATATCGCGACGGAAACATAGCGAGGATTGCGGTCGCGAAAAATCGATTTACCCCCACCCCCCACCCCGCACCAAGTGAAATTCTTTTTTCACTGACCTTCCAAGGCGGTTCTTCTGTCGCGGTTTATTTTGGTATGATTTGTCTTTGCGTGTGTGTATCGCTTATATCTTTTTGTTTAGGATAGCCAAATGGCCATTTTGTAGGAAAGTATCTGGCCGTTTGGCTTTCCACTGTTGATGTTTCCATTTGTGTCTTGTTAGTTCATGTTTGCGTTTGTTTTCCCTTTGGTGTCTCTGGTTGGAGCTGTGTGTTAATTGTACCAATTCCTGGTCATTGCCCTTACTTCTAATTAGCTACTTTCGGCCAATTAGGCCTTATTAGTACCCTAAATATGACCTTATATCATGAAATTCAAGACAATCAGTATTAAATATGTTCTATAAAAGGTTTATCCTTTGGAAGCAAGGAATAAACCTCAGAACTGAAAAATATCGAGTGTGCATGTTTCCTGGGCCAGCTAGTTTCGGCCAATTAGGCCTCATCAGTGACCCTCAGTTATTTTCAAAATTCATCAATGGAATCAATGATCCCAAAGGTCAAGAAAATATAAACTACACTATGATGTAGGGCAGGGAGACTTTTTACGGCCGCCACACATTCCCAGACACCAGCTGTAGTGACGTTGAATATGTTCTATAAAAGGGTTATCCCTTGGAAGCAAGGAATACACCACAGAACTGAAAAAATATGAAGTGTACGTGTTTTCTGGGCCAGACTAGCTAGTTTCGGCCAATGAGGCCTCATCAGTGACCCTAAAAGATTCAAAATTCCACAATGGAATCAATGATCCCAAAGGACAAGAAAATATAAACTGCACAATGAATTAGGGCAGGGAGACTTTTTACGGCCGCCACACATTCCAAGACACCAGCTGTAGTCTGTAGTCCGATTGAACAATATGTTGCGGGACCTCAATTTTCATGAAATTTCACCTACACATTCTTAACATATGTGGATATGTTTATGCCGAGCTTGTGTCTTGACAAAGTAGAAGTGAAGGCAATGATCAGGAATCGACCTACAGCTCCTATCAGAGAAACCAAAGGGAAAGAAACACAAACATGAAACAACCAGAACCTTATGGAAACATCAATAGTGGAAAGCCAAGAGAACAGTTACTTTCCCACAAAATGGCTAATGGGCTATCCAAAACAAAATAATATAAACGACTCTCAAATATAGTAATAGTAGGTAGTAAGGACATGTCATACAACATATTTGTTAGTTAGTATCTGCAATGCCTTTGATTAGTTCTAAGATATTGATTTAAAAACAATAGTATGATCATTCAAACCTGCAGATAGGTTACTTCATATATGATTAACTATTTTGAAAAAAATTCATACATTTGCACATGTTTATATTATATGTGTGTCGGCAGAATAAAAATAAAATAAAAAAAGTTATTTGGCTTAAATTTAGCTTTTTATAAAGTTAATAATTGCATCTTTATTACCATTGGTTAAACAGAAGTGAAGTATTTTATTTATTTATTTATTTATTTATTTATTTTCAGCTCCCCTGTCACGTAGTGACAAGGTGAACTTTTGTGATCACTTTTTGTCTGTCGTCCGGCGTCAGTGCGTGTGTGCGTGCGTGCGTTATTTTGTGCGTTATTGCTTGCGTCCGTCTGTAAACAATTTCTTCAAACGACATCTCTTAAACAACTGATCGGATTTTGACCTTTCACAGGAATGATCCTTAGGTGGTCACCTTTCAAAGGTGTTCAAATGGTTCCAATCCATTGCAAATCTAGGTTACCGAAGCTGAAAATAGACTATATAAATGAAAACGTTAAAAATCTTCTTCTCTGAAACCGCAAGGCCCTGGTCTTCGATATTTTATATGAAGCTTCATAAAGTGGACCGCTACCAAGATTGTTCAAAATATAGCATTTGGGCGAAAATGTCCCCGCGCCGGGGCCCACCAGTTTTACATAGGCTTATCTGGGTAAAACCTTTAAAATTCTTCTTGTCTGAAACCAGAAGTCCCAGCTGTTTGATATTTGGTATGAAGTTGTTTCTATTGGACGTCTATCAAGATTGTTCAAATTATAGCCCTGGGGCCAAAATTGCCCCCGTGCCAAGGACCACCGGTTTTACATAGACTTCTTTTACGAAAATCTTCTCGTCTGAAACCAGAAGGCCCAGGTGTTTGACATTTGGTATATAACTGTATCAAAGGACCTCTTCCAAGATTGTTCAATTATGGTCCTAGGGCTAAAATGCCCCTGTCCCGAGGCTCATCGGTTTTACATAGACTTAATTGCACGCCGGTGGGTCAGGCCTCAGATTCTATGACGGTTCCAGTGTAAAGGCTAGTAGTATAGGGTTTGGGCGAGTCTAGACCACCACCCCTAAAAAAAATTTTTAGCTTCTTCAGACCACCCCTAAAAAAAATTTTTTTAGCTTCTTCCAGACCACCACAAAAATTTTTTTTAGCTTCTTCAGACCACCCCTAAAAAATTTTAGCTTCTCCCCCACATAAAAAAAACATCCACTATAGGGGACCCCTCGAAAAATACTTAAACTCAGTAATCTGTAATTCTTGTTCGTAAAAACTACCTTTAATTTTTTCGCCTTTTAAATCATTTATTTTATAAGTAACAGGATTTGTATTTAAAACTTCTTCAATTACAAATATTTCTCTAGTCCAACGAGTAGTATAACCCTTTTCAAATTTACCTTTCTTTTTTGCTATTCTTACTCTATCCCCAACTTTGAATTTAGCCTTTTGAGTTTTTCACTTTTTTCTGGATATAAATTTTTATACACTGTTAATTCATTTTCTACTTTACTTGCTTCAACAGGTGTCATTTTAATAGAAGAATGTACTGTATTATTATAATTTTCAACTAATTTATCTAATATATCATAATATTTAGTAGTTTCATTTGCAGTAAAATGTTTATACATATGTTGTTTCATACTGCCTATCCATCGTTCTACTACACTAGATTTTTCTTCATTCTCAGTTGAATATAATTCTATATTATTATCTTTTTACAATTCTTTTACTTGACGATTAGATCCTTTATCCGACCAAATTTACATCGGTTTCCTTTCTTTAAATAATGTTTTAAATGCTTCACTTACTGTTACTCCTGTTTTATTTTTCAATGGAATTAACCAACCATATTTACTAAAAACATCTATAACTGCTAATAAATATTTATAGTGTTTATTTTATTTTGAATATTGTTGCATATCTATCTAATCAACAGCCCATGTTTGATCTATTAAATGAACATACACACGCTTTTTAGCAAAAGATCTTATAACTCTATGATGTAATTCATCTGCTAATTTATTTGTTATTTTTTCTCTATCGGATATAAATCTATTTTTGTTAGATCCACACTCAGAACATATACCTTTTAACACTGGTCTTTTATTAGTTGTTGTTACTTGTTTCACTGAATCATTTTCAGTATGCGTTTTACAACGTAAACAATAAATTTTTGGATGCTCCATTTTTTAATATAATTAAAATTATTTTTATATAAAATGAGTAAAGGAAAAGTTTGTAAATATTGTTCAACATTTAAACCGTTTAATTCATTTGCAAAAGAGAAAACGTGTCCAGATGGACATAGAGGAAAATGTAAAGATTGTGACAGAGAACGAAAACAATTATGATGATGATGATGATGATGATGATGATGATGATGATGATTCCGTGTTTAACGACGCGTCAACCCTCTTTGTGGGTCATAAGCGTCAAACGGTTAATGGTTAAACGGCATGAATAATTATGATGATATTAAAAGTAAAAAGTCAGAATGATAATGTATAAAAATCTGAAACAGTTAAATCTTATGAAAAAGTCCAATTTCTTTTAAGAATAAAATAATATTATCAACAGGTACATCTCGAAACAGTTGTTGCAAAGTGTCAGCTTTGAAATATAAAATACGTGAGGGTGAAAAGTCAACACAGTCAATTAAGATATGTTTCACAGTGAATGGCTGATCACAACCTACACAAGAAGGCTGATCATCACCATTAAAAATATAAGAATGAGTAACTCTAGTATGGCCGATGCACAGTCGTGTTAATACTACGTCCTCTTTTCTGGAAAACTGTGGAGGAGAGCATTTTGTACTAACGACAGGTTTAATGGCACGGAGTTTGTTATTTATTGCACGGTCCCATTCGCCTTGCCATTCCGACAAGATGTATCTGTTGATAAATGGTTTAAAATTATTAAAAGGAATTTTAAAAACAGATGGATCAAGATTGAGCGATTCCTTTGCTTTCTTGTCAGCATATTCATTGCCGACAATGCCAATATGGCTCGGAACCCAACAAAACAAGATTTAGTGTGTTTTAGAAATTTCATGATGTTTTTCGATCAATTTTTGAATTTGAGGATTTTTAGATGATGAATGGTCTAAAGCCTTAAGCACAGAAAGTGAATCAGAAAATATAATTGCTTTTTGAATTGTTGAAGAACTGATAAAATCTAAAGCTAGGTCTATTGCTTTGGCTTCAGCTGTAAAAATATATGAACCATCTGGAAGGCGCATAGTTTTGTGCGTATCTTTAGAAACATACGCACAACCGACTTTATCTCCTTCTTTGGAACCATCAGTATAGACTTGCTGGTAATCATCGTAACGTGACTGCAGTACCTGAAAGTTTTGTTTGAGAAGTATCGGATTTGATTCGGATTTTTTGCCATCATGTAAGTCGAACAGAATAGAAGGTTGTTTAATACACCAAGATGGAACTTCGGCGGTTTCATGTTTTTGAATATTTTTAAGGTTGATACCTGAATTTTCCAGCAGTGGTAAAATACGTAATCCAAAAGGTTTAATTGCTGTGGGTTTAGTTTCATACCTATCTACAAATTGAGGTGGAAATGAAATTTTGGATGCCGGGTTAGATGGATTTGTAGCAAGTCTAATAGCATACTGAAGAGAAAGTTTCTCTCTGCGCGAGGTTAAAGATGGTTCACCTGCTTCTACATAAAGGCTTAATACGGGAGAAGTACGGAAGGCTCCCATAGCCAGACGAAGGCCTTGGTGATGGATAGTATCCAAGGATTTTAAATAGGACTGTCTGGCAGAACCATAAACAACAGACCCATAATCTAATTTAGATCTTATTAAAGACCGGTCAAGATGTAATAAAGTATACCGATCTGCTCCCCAACTTGTATGAGCTAAAACTTTCAAAAGATTCAAAGCTTTTAAGCATTTCGCTTTAAGATATTTAATAGGGGGAATAAAAGATAACTTTTGATCAAATATGACCCAAAGAAATTTGGCTTCTTCAACAACAGGAATTTGTGATCCGTATAAAAACAGGGAAGGATGCCAGCTCTCAGGACAGACCCCCGTTTCCCAAATATTATTAAAGATATCTAAAAGAGTTGTAAGAGAATTTTTGGCAGATGCTTAAGCATCTGATAATGAATTTCATCGGGGCCGGTTGCCGTATCATGTCATTTTTCAATGGCTTCAACGAGTTCGGATAAGTTAAAAGGTTTGTTGTATTCTTCGTGATTAAGGGATTTAAAGTTTAGATTTCTTTTCTCTTGGTCCTTTTTGAAATTTCTAAAAGTGTCAGAATAATTACGCGATGATGAATTTCTCAAGAGTGTGCTCCCAAGAGTGTCTGAAATATCTTTTTTTGTTGAAGCTATTAACGAAAACAATTACATTATCAAAATAATAAAGAAAAATATAAAATAGCATATCAAGATTTTATTTCTCGCAATCCTGATTATTTTAAATATTACGTTAGAACATAATTAAATTTGTATTCTAATAAAATGACAAGAAATAAATCCAAAGTATTTAAAAATGTTATTAATGAAACTATTATTGATGACATAGAAGAAGATGATATAACGGCTTATACTAATAAATTAAAAGATAAAATTATAATACAATCATATCCCATTAAAGTGAAGATAATAATTACTTCTGAATTTAATAAACCATTATCATTTGATATAATAAAAAGTCATCACGCTCATCCTGTTCAAGTTATTCAATCAAATAATAATGTAGATGAATTTTATAATAAACTAAAAGATAAATTTGAAGCATGGATTGATAAGTATCAAGAAAGAGGTTCTGGTTTTGTTTTTAGAAATATTAAAAGTGTAGAAGTAAAAACATATAAATACAATTATCAAAGAGCTTCATCTTATATACCTTTAAAGTTTAAATCAAGTAATATTATCAATGTTAAAAACACAAAAGATAATAAATGTTTCTTGTGGTCTATATTAGCAAAACTATATCCTGCAGATAATCATAAAGAGAGAGTAACAAAATATGAACCTTATGAGAATGAAATTAAAATGAAAGATATTGAATATCCTGTGTCAATAACTAACATCTCAAAAGTAGAAAAACAAAATAATTTAACTATAAATGTTTTTGCATTAGAAAATTCAACAAATAAACAATCTTTATACCCAGTTTATATTTCAAATATGAAAAGTGAAAATATAATTGATCTTTTATATATAGAAGAAAATGAAAACACACACTATTGTTTAATCAAAAATCTAGATAGTTTTCTATGCGATAAAAATAGACATAAACAACACACATGTCGAAACTGTTTACAAGGTTTTCGAAGACTAGAAACATTAGAAAAACATAAAGATATGTCTAGATCATGACTATTGTAAAGTTAATATGCCAAAGAAAGATAATATTCTTAAATTTAAAAACTATCATTTCAAAAATAGACTACCTTTTGTTATCTATTCAGATTTTGAATCAAATAATATCCCTTTATCTACTTCCCAACCTGACCCAAATAAATCATACGTTAATCAAATTCGAAAACAATCAGTTAATAGTTATGGTATCTATGTTCAGTCTGACTATCCAGAAATTTATAAACCACAATACTTTTCTTATGTTGGTGATGATGCAGCAAAGTAATATGTAGAAAAATAATAAAAATTTTCAAGGATATAACTTATAAGATTTACCTAAATGAAAAGAAACAACCAATTTTAAGTAAACAACAAGAAAAAGAATTTCAAGAGTCAACAGAATGTTATATATGTGGAAAGGAATTTGAAGAGGAAAACAAAGTAAGAAAACATAATCATCTTTCTGGTAAATATAGAGGAGCAGCTTGTCAATCATGTAATACAAAAGAAGGTAAAACAACAAAGCTAATACCTGTTTTCTTTCATAACGTCTCAAACTATGATTTACACTTTTTAATAGAGGAGCTAATGAAATATGAAGATGATTATAACAAAGTGAAACTTCTATCCAAAAATTCAGAAAATTATATTTCTATAGATTACGGTTCAAATTATAAAAAAAAACTAAGATTTCTAGATTCATACAGGTTTATGTTAAAAAGTTTATCAGATATTGCAAAATCAACAGATGACTTTCCTATTTTAAAACAAGAATTTAATGATAATATTTCATTGTTAAAACAAAAAGGATAATATCCATTTGAATATATAGATTCAATAGAAAGATTAAAAGAAAAACAATTACCACCTATGGATAAATTTTATTCTACTCTAACACAAAAAACAATTACGAGTGAAGAATATGCTCATGCACAAAAAGTATGGAAAGTTTACGAGTGTGAATCGTTTTTAGATTATCACAATCTTTATTTAAAAACATATGTTTTAATTTTAGCAGATGTCTTTGAGAAGTATAGAAACTTTTTCTTAAAGCATCATGAAATAGATCCATGTTATTGTTACTCTGCACCAGGATTAACTTAGCAATGTGGATTAAAATGTACAGGAGTGGAATTAGAATTATTAACAGACTATGAAATGTTATTAATGGTAGAAAACGGAAATAGAGGAGGTTTTCTGGCGTTCTTGGACCTAGACATGTAAAAGCATTGAATAAATATACACCTAATTATTATGGTGATGGTAATAGGATATTAGATGAAAATGAAATGAAAGAATGTTTAGAAGCATTAAAAAATGCTAAAAATTTAAATGATTATCTTACAGAAAAATATTTGTTACATCTAGATGCAAATAATTTATATGGTTGGGCAATGTCACAGAAATTACCAACTAGTGACTTCAAATTGGAAAATGATCTAGGCTATTATTTACATATTCCAAAAGGAAGGGGTTGTATAATAGAATGTGATTTAAAATATCCAAATCATTGCAAGTTTAAAACAACGAAATATCCATTAGCTCCTGAGAAAATGAAAATAAATGAAAAAGATTTATCAGATTATCAGATAAACTTATTAGGAGATAAACCATTAGGTAAAGAAGAAAAATTATTATTAACATTATATGATAAAAAGAAATATGTTATTCATTATAGTATTCTAAAAGAATATATTAAACTTGGAATGAAAGTAAAAAAAGTTTACAGAACTATATCATTTGAAGAAAGTGATTGGTTAAAGAAGTATATTAAGTTTAATACTAAACAAAGAAAAAAATCTAAAATCTAATTTTGAAAAAGACCTCTGGAAATTAATGAATAACAGTTTCTATGGAAAAACATTAGAAAACATAAGAGGAAGAAGCGAAATTAAATTAGCAACGAGTAAAATAGAAGCAAAGAAATACATAAACCTAATTTTAAAGATTCAATAATTTTTAATGAAAACTTTGTTGCAATTGTAAATGATGTTACTTCTGTTAAATTTAATAAACCTATTTATTTAGGACAAGTTGTATTAGATTATAGCAAGTTATTAATGTATCAATTTTATTATAATATAGTTAATGAATTATGGCCAAAAAATGAATTAATTGCATCAGACTCCGTTTCTGGTGATACTCCAATTATTTTCAGATATAAAAATAAAGTATTTATTGAAAAAATAGAAAACATTACTGATGAATATGAATACTCAAATAATAAATTTTATCATAAACTAAAAGATAATGATATTGAAGTTTGGACGAGTAAAGGATTTGATAAAATAAAAACTATCATTAAACATGAGACAGAAAAAGAAATGTTTAGAGTTGTTACACCATTAGGATTTGTTGATGTAACAGAAGATCATTCTTTAATAAAAGATATTAATGAAATTATTAAACCTAAAGATTTATCGTTAAATACTAATCTTTTATTCAATGATAATTATAAAATTTCTTATACTCCTCCTTTAAAAGAAGACTTCTTAAAATTAGAACAATCAACTTTAGAAGAAAAAAGAGCGTTTATTGAAGGTTTCTTTTTAGCTGATGGAAGTAGCGGAATTTATGGAGTACAATATTCTTGGAATTTAAATAACCAAGATTTAAATCTTTTAAATAAATGTTTAGAATACTGTAAGGAATTATATCCAACTGATTTTAAAATAATAGATTGTATGAATTCATCTAAAGTATATAGAATTGTTCCAAAAGGAAGTCATAAGTTAATGGCAATCAAATTTGAAAAAATTTATACTGATAAAAAAGAAAAATACATCCCTTATCAATTCTTAATAATGATTACAATTATAAACTATTCTTTTTCAGAGGATTTTATCAAGGAGATGGTTATAAAAAAGGAAAAATTTGTGCATTTTCTTTTTCACAAAAATCTAAAATTACATTCTCGTGTTTACATTATCTTATAACTTCTCTAGGATATAATAGTAATATCAATACGAGAGAAGATAAAGCAAATGTGTTTCGTTTAAATATAACAAAAAAGAACAATATGCTAACGTAAAAAAGATAATACCATTAGGTAAACAAAAAAGAATAGTTTATGATTTATCTACAGAAACTGAAAATTTTAATTGTGTGTTTCCTTTGATCGTCCATAATACCGATAGCATATTCTTATCCATTAAAACTAAAAATATTTATGAAGATATGAAACAAATACAAAATAAACTAGATACATCACACTTTCCAGAAAATTATGATCTTTATTCAGAAGAAAATAAAAAGAAAATAGGGAAGTTTAAAGATGAATTACAAGGTAAAATTATGAATGAAATAGTTTTTCTGAGGAGTAAAGCAAATTCTTTTACATTAACTGATCTTAGTGGAGAAAAAAAAAATAAAATGCATTAGCAAAACAACAATTTAAAAAGATATAAATTTTAATGATTATAAAATCGTTTATTTGATAATGAAATAAAAATGAATAAGATGTACACTTTAAATTCTGACAAACATAATATGTTTGTAAATGAAATAAACAAATCTTCTTTATCTCCTTTTCATGATAAAAGATATATATGCGAAAATGGAATAGATACACAACTTTATGGAATTGATTCATTATATTTTATTTAATGTCCATGCAACAAATCCAGTTAATACCATAGCACCAACAACAAATGCAATCTCTCTATTTTTCTGGTCTTCTGATGGAGTACAAAAATCACTCAACTTTGGTTCATGTTTAACATAATAATATTCTTTGCCTGCTTGGTCTACTTCTTCAAAGGTTTTTTCTGCATGACGTTCTTTTTGTTTTTGTTCATTAAGAAAATCCAATCTTTGTGTTCTTTCATTATTCCATTTTACTTGTGCTGCTTCTAATTGTTCCATTGCCTTATCATGTCTTTCTCTCTCTTTTTCTGCGTCTCTGCCAATATGTGAAAACAAATAATTACTACCTGAAAAAGCAAAGGCATTCGCTGCTGCTCCACCAAGCATCAACACCACTGCACTCGCCATTTTATAAAATAATTATTTCATAATATTTTCTGGAATAATTCCTTGCTTAACTAACATATCTCTCGTCGCCATTGCGAGTAATATATCAATAGATAACATACCAATATCAACCATATTAAAATCTACTTTTGGTGGTGGTCTTTTCAATAGTTTTCTTCCTAATTCTGCATATCCAACCGTTAATACAGTCCCTACTCCTGCGTGATATAACATGTTTGCAATTTGTTCTCCATCAATTTGTGTTGCCATTTTTTATAAGAATTTTTTGATTAATTAAACTCAAATGGATCGATTTCTTTTTGTTGTTTGGGCTGCGCAGGTGTAACTTGTTTCTTATTATAAATATATAAACCCAATCCAACAATCACACCTACTATACATAAAGGTATATAATTTTTGTACTGAATTTTTTTAACATCATCCCTATCTTCATCATCATCTTTTGTAATAGATTTTAATTGTATGTTTTCTTTCTTCATTGCTTCCATTTCTTTTCTTTTTAATTCAGTTTTTAATCTTTTTGCTTCTGCACCATTTTTACCTGCAGATACTCTTTTTGGGTTTTTCTTCTTTGTGACTTCGTCATCAAGGGCATATTTTGTGACTTTGTCATCACGGGAAGCTTTTATTTCACTCGTCATCTTTTATGTCTTTTTTATCAGTCTGGAAATCAATATGTCTCGCTGTTGTTAACATTGCAGTAAAAGGAGCAAGATACAGTCCATATCTATAATACAATTCACAACAACTACTTGTTAAAGCATGATTGATAAAAGGGTCTTCCTCTTAGTCTTGTATTAATTTAGGTGGGTTAACAACATTTAAATATCTTGACACACCCATAACATACAAATTAATTAATGAGTTGCCCAATGTCTTTGTCATACTTGCACCAAGTCTGGCTTCGTATCTGCAGTAAAGTTTGTTTATTTCTTCTGTAGACATTTTATCTATGTCTGAGAGTTGTACCTCACGTCCTAAGTATTGACGACTTCCACCTCCAGCAACAATGGCTGATAGTATTTCTCTTTTCACATCTTGTGTGTCTGGTAACTCAACATCTTCAATGTCTTGTAATAATTCTTCAGTATCCATTTTATATAGTTTATTTTTTACTTTATATAATTTATTTTTTAATTTTAAATAATTATATACCACATATACAACTACCGATAAGACTGCAGTGTTTGTTATAATTGTTAGTATTTCAAGAAGCATTGCTTTTTATTATTGCTTATTTTTGTAATATTACTTTAGCATTACTTATTTTTGCTATATTACTTAAGCATTACTTAAGCATTACTTAAGCATTACTTAAGCATTACTAAAGCATTACTAAAGCATTACTTAATCAACCACCCAATAATCAGTAGGTTTGTCGGTTTTCAAAATTAATTTACGATGTTTCTTTTTCTTTAATTCTTCCTTTATTCTTTGACGTTCTTCTAATGTGGGAATAACATCATTCTCTCTCAAACAATTTTCAAAACTATCTCCATCTTTTGTGTAGAACATACATAGCAATTTTGTTTGTTCTCTTAAATCTTTCAAAACTGAATTGTATCTTTGCGATATAACCCATACCGTTTGTTTTGCGTGTCTGCCTGAAAAAGCGAGTTCAGACGACATGTCTTTTTTCTTTGTTAATTCTTTTGTTGCGCTACAATCATCAATGATGTATAATGTAGGGGAATTGGCATATTTTCTTAAAAAAAAAACAACCGTAATAGTTCTTGAAGCTTTTCTGTTCCATCTGACGTTATAGGATTTACGATTATAATATTTTTTGTTTTTGGTTTTTTAACATCACCAATCCAACTTCTGTTTTTGTATGCCTTGTTCCATTGAATGGTCGGGCAAAGTATAACAATATGACTAAATACACCGGCATACTCTGATTCTAATAAATCTAGCATAAACTCTGTTTTTCCACAGCCAGTTTGACCACAAATAATTGCACAGTGTGGATATTTAGGTAGTTACATTTCTATTGTTTAATAATGAGCTTCTTTGAATCTACCTTCTTCAAAATTAATTTGGGCATCTTGTATTACAAACAGATAATCATTTATTGGTTCATTTCCTCCTGCTCCTTTTGTAATTTGTATTGTGATGCCTTCTGAAGCATTTTATATTCTTCTTCCTGAACCATGAAGTGTATTATCATCAGTTGAACGTAAATCCAACCATAAAGCATAATTAGTCGTTAGATATTTTTCTATTGTTGTATCAGTAAAATATAAATCTTTAATGACCATACTTGTTTCTTTGTTTCTTTTTGAATTTAGGGCAAAGCCTTTATTTATTTCGTCCCACTGTTGGTACGATTTCATTCCTTAACTATATAGTTGATTCGGAATCCCTTCTATTGTCATTTCCACTTTTGTATTTTCTGGATTATAATATTCTTCTGTGCTGGTCCTTTCAGGATCTTCGAATAACATGAGAATACCTTTCATACTTCTTGCCGGGACATTTAAATTAATATTCCAAAGAGTATCAGATTTATTCTTCGTTATTTTTCTATGCCTAAGTATTCTATCGTATAAAATAACCATTTTGTCACTGACTTGCTTTCTTATTTCTCTTGCTAAATAAGTATCAGAAACAATATCGAATTCTAAACAAATATTTTTGATTGTATAAATTGAAGTTGCGTCAGTTGAATTAATAACTTTCATGTAATCGTTAAGTGTAAGTTCATATTCCAACCTGTCACCGAGACCCGCTTGATAAAATGGCATATGGGTTTCCAATAATTCAAAATCAAGTGGAATACAAAACCTGTTTCCATATGCTTTTGCGATGGCTTGATCTTCTTTATCTGCTGTTGCATTTTTTGCCCCCACTCTAAGTTTCAACATGTTTGCTTTGCCAACGCCTTGGTATGCCATATTTATTCGTTCTGTAGGAGTCTTCCATAAATCAGTATAACAATGATACATGTCACTATCATCAATGGACATAACTTCATTTCCACTTATCCTAATTGTGGTTTTCGTAATTATTGCTCTTCCAATATTTTGATAAATAGTTGCATTTGCATCTTTAGATATTAGTTCAATTTCAAATGCTAATCTGATTGTTCCGGGAACAATTATATCATTACTACTTAGATTAGGAAATCTCACTAATAATTGTTGATTTTGGTCAATAGTTGATGGATTATTGGTTATCACTACACTTTGACGGATACCTCTCACACCGCGTGGTTCTCTTATTTTTCTGTAAGGGTTTAATTTATTTCCATAGGTCGACATTTTTTAAGGAAAAATTTAATAATTAGAAATGGCTGAAGAACTTGATTTAGAGAATCCTACATTTGACATAGATGATGATGATTATGACGATGATGATTATAAAGACACTTTTTAAGATGACCAAGAGTTTCAAAGAACATCGAATAATCAATATAAAGCACTAGACGATCTGACAGGATCGGATAAAGAAGAACACCAAAAGGATTTGTTAAAAATGATGTTGAAACGATTTTATGAAAGAAATAATGAGTCTGTAAGAATGGATGTAGATGAAAATGGATGGATTCTTACAAATGATAAATATGGCAAACCACTGCTTGGTATAAAGGATGAAGATGGAAAAATTAAACCCTTATCATATTATAAAAGTAGCAAACCAGATGGCGTCTTGCAGTTTTATACACTTGATACAATCCTTAAAAAATATAAAGTTAATTTTATCAGATATAATCTTGGCATAACAGATTATCAACCCCCTGATACAAGAATAAAAGAAGGTAGAGCAGAATTAGCGAGTTTGGCCAAAGCAAGAGACCAGATTGCAACGGAAAACATTCCAATGCAAGATTTATCTTCAACCAAAGATGTGCAAAATGTAGTAGACACTGCAAATAATATTGAGACCACTTTTACATCTCTTTTTGACAATTTAGAGCTGCCAGAAGTCAAAAATGCACGCACACAAACAGATATGACAAAAAGAGAAATGGATGGTATTTTAAAAGCAATGACAAGTGTTAAAGAAGAGGTTGCAAATGAATTGGTTAAATTGAATGAAACAAATAAAGACTTAGCAAAAGAAAAAGATAAATTAGAACAAGCGAAAGCAGACAAAGATGAATGTCAAATAGAGAGGATAAATGAGCGAATAAGAGGTTTGGAGTCTGAGAGAAGTGCAAGATTAGAAGTAATTAATGTCAATAGAGATAAATTACGTAGTCAGGTAAATTAGAATAAAGGAAACAATCAACAAGATATTAAAGGAAGACACTACATTAGGTGAGAGAATTAAAACATTATTTAGAGAAAAAGGAATTACAATTGTTAGTGTTTTAACTGCTTTTGGGATGATTATTGGTGTTATTGTTGAGACTTTTATTCCTACTACTGGTGGTGGACCTATAACCCCTAAACCGCCATCAAAAGAAAATTGGATAAAAAAACAATTAAGTAATCTTGGTAAACTATTAGCCAATCTTGCAGGAAAAGCAGCAGCAGCGCTACCGGGTATTATTGGTTCCATTGTGTTTTGGTTGTTGTCTACTACTGTAAAAGTGATCAATTGGTTTGGCGAACATCTCTGGGCGTTGCTTGTCCTTGTTGTAGGATTATTGTATGCAGCTGCAAGAGAGTATATTAATAAATCCTGAGTGCAATAACACCTATTACTATACTTCCTACTATTAAGGCTGTTTTAGTTTCTTCGTGTTGTGTTGATTCTTTATTTTCAACGGGTTCTGGTAGAGATTTCTTTGTTTTTGGTTCTGACAGAGATTTCTTTGTTGGTGTACCATTTATGGTATTAGATGGTGCTGTAGGAACACCAGGTTTAACCTTTACATCACTATTGAAACCAAGCGAGCACTCCGATGCTGCAATTACAATTTTATTATTATATCCAGCGAAAGTACCAATTTGTAATATCATATCACTGGGAGACATGTAGAGACCATGTCCGTATGTATAATCAACTTTACTCGTTACTTATTTCAATACATTTTGATATTTTCATATTTGGTCATGCAAATCGATTGGACTGTTAATTGCTTCTTGAACATTTGCTAAGAATTGTTTTTGAGCATCAAATCCTGTGCCTATTTTTAGTATTTCTACACGTGTTTGATATTGTGCTCCTAATAGTGCCCATACAAATATTCTAATACTTTCTTTAATTCGTTCAATACCTGGTTTTGTGAAGCATTCTGATTTGTCTAATATAAACATTGTCCATGCCTCACTTATATCTACTGTATGTTCTATTTTGTCATTTGCACTAAAGAATGGCCCATCACTTCGATGTTCGTATCTGTATTTTCCACTTGGTTTAAAGTATTGTGTGTATCCTCCGAGACCATGACTTTTAGAACTACTTTCCAATTTCTGGCGCCAATCTGTATTTGGTGAAACATTGAATTCATTACATAAGTTTTGGTAAGTTGCTTTATCGTATGTGTTTTTGTAATAACAAAATTTCTCATCTTTTGGTAAAGGTGTTTTGAGTTCTTTTAAAATACGAGCAATACAATAATACACATGAAATGTATATACTGTTTTAGTTAGTCCTGAAGTGTTTTGCAAATGGTCTTGATTACTTACTCCGCATCCTGCAGTGGCACACCAAACAGCAAAATTCAATTGGCACTGCCACCAGTCAAATTATGAATGAAGCCATGTATTCCACGGTTCATTGTTGTGTAATGTTGGATTTTGATAGTTTTGAAATAAGTCGGGAAACGTTACTGGAAAATGGTCATTTTTGTTAACATAAATTGTTTGTTTTACAAGTTCAATATTCTTTTTAGAATATTTAGTATGAGGGTTATATGATGCATTGGGATTGTACTTGAATTCTTTTGGTATCATTTTTTATTAATTAAAAATGTATCATACAATTTCTGATATTAATAAGACAATACACTTGCAACAATATATAGACAACAAATGCGGTATTAAGAGAATTGGATTGAAGAGTTTTACTTATACTATAGGTTGGCATAATTTGATTGATGAATCTATCCAAAAAGGAACAGATAGACCAATACGTTTAGCTTCAGGATTTTTACAGTTTCCAACAAATAGCAGATATATTTCATAGTAATACTATTGTATTATCTGTAAATGAAACAAATGGCATAGTGTTTTTGACATCGACCGTTGATTTAAAAATAAGCAAAGGATTAAAAGAGATGTTAGGCCTCGGAAATAGACGATTAAACGCAAATCAAACGTCTGAGGGAGAAATGCCTTTAAATTTTGCACCTTATAAACAACTTTATATTCATCTTGAGCAAATAAACAGTGCTTGCAATTTCTTTGATGGTGCTCCTTGTAATATCCTAGGTGTTGTTTCTGTTGAAAATAAATCATTTGGAGATATTGTTCATACGCGTTTTAGTAATCCGGAATATAAACAATAACACATGGTGATATATCAGAATTAAGTATAAGCGTTTGTGATGAGAATTGCCTGAAAATAAACAACAATGGTTTACCAATTTGTTGTGTGTTAGAAATTTTATGATTAAAAATGAGTATATTTGGTGTTAAGAATAATAATATTTTAGATTTTTATTTACGTGTTGATAGCAGAATATCAAATTTAGATAATATATTAAAAAACGTTCATACAAATGAATATATTACAATATATGCTGAATCAAAAGGCTCTTTATCTAGAGATAAGATGTTTTCATTTGGAAATGGAGGTAGAGAGCGAACGGTCGGTTATGTTATGATGAAAGATGGTTATATTATAAGTATGGGTCTGTCGTGTGAAAAGTCAAAAGATGAAGTGCGGGTTACTGTGATGGTGGATGGGGAAGTTTTGAGTTGGTGTATAGTTTATTTGGAAGACACACAAAGTGTACATCGCGATTTTGATAAACCATTTTTAGTTAAGGCAGGAAGTGTTATTAATTGTTTGAGTGTACTGAATAATTATACTGCGGTTAATACTGTTGCCTCATTATTAATTGAATTTAAAAATTATATATAAAAAATGAGTATATTTGGTGTAAAAACAGATAAGAATAATTTGACTTTACGTATTGATGAATTACATAAAAAATTAGGAAATTTAAATAATACATCACGTGAACAAGTCCGTGAAATAAAGACCCCCCTAAACCCCACTTTATATAGGGAAAACTGGGGTTTAAGGGGGTAAACATTATTTTCCTTATTCCTGCTCCAAGACATAGGTTGTGGGTACTCGTTAGAACCGCCTCAATGAGGCGGTTCTAACGAGCACCCAAAACCTATGTTCTGAGTATAAATAAGAAAAATATCACAAATTTTCATCAGAAAAATTTCCTTTTTTTGAGGTATGAAAAATGCACTATATCACACGGATTTGTTATCGTAATGAGATTACAAAACGTTTATACAAATGAATTACTTACAATAACCGCCGAATCAAATGGCCCACTAACTAGTGGTAAAATATTTTCATTTGGAAATGGAGGTAGAGAGGGAGCGGTTGGTTATGTTATGATGAAGGATGGTTATATTAAAAGTATTAGCCTTTCGAGTGTATCGTCGCTTGGTAAGGTGAAAGTTGGCGTGTTGGTGAATGGGGAACGTTGGGAAGGGTGCCGCGGCCTCGCTTTAGATAGTGAAACAAAAAGTACACATTTTAATTTTGTCACCCCTTGTTTAGTTAAAGCTGGAAGTGTTATTAATTTTATTAGTCTAGAGACTAATAAAACTGCGGTAAATACTGTTGTCTCGTTATTAATTGAATTCAAAAAATAAATATAAAAATGAAGCAACCTACAGCGCCGAATTTATATCCAGATTTGCCTAATGAAGACGGACAAAATCATAGATTACAGAAGATATCAGAGATAGAAAAACAATTAATGAAAGAGAGGGATGTAAGAAAGGCATTATATAAAAAAGTATAAACGGGGGATTAACATTACTGATAGTGTTGATACTGCGTTAATTTCTTCAAGTGTTATTATGGCCGGTGTTGGTTTAACTGTTCCGATTATGTTGCCGTTGGAAATTGCAGCTGTTGTGTGCGGATGTTTAGGAGTTTGTGTTAAACTTGTTAGACGTAGATTACATGCAAAAACACAAAAACATTATGAGATAAAAACTTTTGCTGATAGTAAGTTGAATAGTATAAAAGATTTGATTTCTAAGGCTTTGACAGATGGGCAGATATCTGAAAATGAATATAAGTTGATTTTAGATGAATTAGATAAATATAACAAACTGAAAGATTGCATACATTCAAAACAAACAGGATTAAGTGAAACGGAAAGAAAAAAACTTATTGAGGAAGGTAAGGCCCAGGCTTTAGCCGAGGTAAAAAAAAAAATAGGAAATGCTTGATTTTATTTAATAAAGTAGAAGTAAAACAAAGATCAGGAATTGATACAATTAACTTACTCCATCCATAAAAGACACCAAAGGGAAAGAAATACAAACATTAAGCGACCAAACCATAATGGAAACCTAAACAAAGGAAGGCCATATGGACAGTTACTTTCCCACAAAATGGCCATATGGCCATCCAAAATTAAAAGACACAAGTGATACACACAGTACGTAACAAACAACAACATAAATAAATCGCCACAGAAGAGCCGCCTTGGAACGGTCAGTGGAAGATTTCCACTGGGGGGCTTAAATCGATTTTACGTGGCCACAATCCTCGCCCTTACTTCCGTCGCGATTTAGACAAATAATTTGTTCAGTCCGCATGAAGGCCTCCTAACTCATCAGTGCAACATCTCCGTGAACACAGAAATCAAAGAACCACAGAGGTGAGACAACGGTGAGGACTCGACAGCAAGAAACCACTGAGTTATAATAATTAATGAGCCGCCTCCTGGTTATAAGAAATGAACTTTCTCTCACATTTTCACGCCTAATCTTATGCAGATTTTATATCCATTCTAATTCTTATGTCAAATTATTTGTAAGTCCACTCGAAGTTGTGTTTACAATATGATAGTATTACAGCGTAATAGTACTGTGGAGCATAATAGTATTACAGCGTAATAGTGTTACAGCGTAATAGTATTACAGCGTAATAGTACTATGGTAAATCCTTAATAGAAAGGCAGCATAATAGTATTACAGCGTAATAGTATTACAGCGTAATAGTACTATGGTAAACCCTTAATAGAAAGGCAGCATAATAGTGTTACAGCGTAATAGTATTACACCGTAATAGTATTACACCGAAATAGTACTATGGTAAACCCTTAATAGAAAGGCAGCATAATAGTATTACAGCGTAATAGTATTACAGTGTAATAGTGTTACAGCGTAATAGTACTATGGCAAACCCTTAATAGAAAGGCAGCATAATAGTATTACAGCATAATAGCGTTACAACGTAATAGTATTACAGCGTAATAGTACTATAATTGTTAATATGTTATCAAGCACATCTGAATTAAGTTGTTTTTTTATCAATGTTAGAGATCCAAACATCGATACGATCGATCGATTTTTTTTCTCTCATTCCCTTACCCAAAATTGTTTCCTGTCGGATTTTTATTTTTTCCGAAGTCACTCTAGAAGGTGTTTTTTTTTTTTGGTGGGGGGGGGGGAGAAGCTAAAATTAATTTTTTTAGAGGGTGGTCTGAAGAAGCTAAATTTTTTTTTAGGGGTGGTCTGGAGAAGCTAAAAAAAATTTTTAGGGGGGTGGTCTGGAGAAGCCAAAAAAATGTTTTAGGGGGTGGTCTAGACTCACCCAAACCCTATACTACTAAGGCTTATTGAGAATTAGAGAGATCTAATTCAAGGTAATGTTGGCTGGTGCCTGATGCTCTATCTCTGGTCGAACCCATCGACGTCTAACTGTTGGTTTTCTTCGGCTCCAGCATTTCAGTGGTTTCTTGCTGTTGAGTCCTAACCGTTGTTTCATCTCTGTGGTTGTTTGATTATTTGTGTTAACGGAGATGTTGCACTGATGAGTTAGGAGGCCTACATGCGGACTGAACAAATTATTTGTCTAAATCGCGATAGAAGTAAGGGCAAGGATTGTAGCCACGTAAAATCGATTTAAGCCCCCCAGTGGAATTCGTTTCCACTGACCGTTCCAAGGCGGTTCTTCTACCGCGGTTTATTTTGTTATGGTTTGTCTTTGGATGTTTGTGATGCTTATAATATTTTATTTTGGATAGCCTATTGGCCAATATGTGGGAAGGTAACTGTCCTTTTGGCTTTCCGCTATTGGTGTTTCCATTAGGTCTGTTGTTTCATGTTTGAGCTTCTTTCCCTTTGGTGTCTCTGATGGGAGCTGTGGGTTGATTGTATCGATTCCTGATCATTGCTTTCACTTCTATTTTTATATAGGGAAACTCTTTATAAATCTTCCCGTCTGAAACCAGAATGCCCAAACTTTTAATATTTGGTATTAAGCTTCATCTAGTGGACCTCTATCAAGATTGTTCAAATTATAGCACTGAGGTCCCCCGGCCCGGGGCCTACCGGTTTAACAGACTTACATAGGGAAACCCTATTTAAAAATCTTCTCGTCTAAAACTAGAAGGCCCAGGTCTTTGATGTTTGGTATTAAGCTTCATCCAGTTGACCGCTACCAAGGTTGTTCTTATTATAACCCTGGGGCCATTTTTGGACCAACCGGTTTTACACAATCGTATATAGGGAAAACCTTTAAAAAGCTTCACTTCTGAAACCAGAAGGCCCAGGTCTTTGATATTTGGTATGAAGCTTCATCTCATGCAAACTCTACCGAGAATGTTAAAATTATAGCCTTGGGACCAAAAATGGTCCGGCCCTGGTGCCCACATGTTGTGCATAGACTTACATAAGGGAAACTTTTTTAAAATTGTCTTTTCTGAATCCAAAAGGCCAAAACCTTTTATATTTGGTATGAAGCTTCATCTAGTGGGCCTCTACCAAGACTGTTCAAAGTATAGCCTTGGGGCCAAAATGGCCCCACCGGTTTAACACAGACTTACAGAAAACCCTTTAAAAATCTTCTGGTCTGAAACCAGAAGGCCTAGCTCTGTGATGTTTGGTATGAAGCTTCATCTAGGGGACCTATACAAAGATAGCCCTGGGTCCAAAAATGACCCCGCCCCGGGGCCCACCGGTTTTACAAGGATATTTGGAAAACCTTTAAAAAATCTTCTTCTCTTAAACCACAAGGTCCCGGACTTCCATATATGGCATGAAGCTTCATATAGGGGACCTCTACCAAGATTATTCAAGTTGTAGCCCAGGGGCTATTTTGGCCCCACCCCGAGGCCCGCCGGTTTTACATAGACTGATCTAGGGAAAACCTTAAAAAAATATTCTTGTCTGCAACCAGAAGGCCGAAGTGTTCTATATTTGGAATGAAGCTTCATATAGCGGCCCTCTACCAAGTTTGTTGAAATTATAGCCCTGTGGCCAAAAATGGATCTGGCCTGGGACCCACTGGTTTTTATAGTGTTAAGGCATTTTTAGTTAGAGTGAGTTGGCTTATCTCCGTCTGGTGCACTAGGACCTGACCCTAAATGTCCACAAGTGTCCAGATAGTAAACAGCTCTGTATTGTTAAAGGGAACCACCAACTCATAATTCTACTAAACCCTTGGGCCAATTTGATTAAAACTTCACAGTAATGTTGCCTAGGTAAGTCTCTATCAAAAGAAGCTAAAAAGTTCCACTCCGATGAACAAGATGACCGCCAGTCTTTAAAATGCTACTCCTCCTATGCCCCTGGGCCAACTTGATTCAAACTTTCTAGGAATGTTGCTTAGGTGTCCTGCAACCAAAGTAGCCAAAAGAATTCCGCTCAGATTGGCGGGGTGGTTGCCATAGCTAATAATAGAAACACGTCAATAATTCGCCTCTTTCAAACTTTGCAAGATTGTTGCCAATGTGACCATCTGTGGAAGTGTAACAAATATGCTTTATGGAATAAGATGGTTGTCAGTTATCCATATGACTTTCAGAAGCTATGTGACATCCTGAAAACAGGTGAGCGATTCAGGGCCATCTTGGCCGTCTTGTTTTTGTTGTTGTCTTTGAAATGCATATGCTTTCAAACTGGATTTATTCATAAGATCCTTTTGAAGCAAGAATGCAAAACTGAAATATTATTTTTAAACAAAAGCACTTAAGGAGGTTTGGGAGTATTTCATTTGTGTTTGACTTCTTTTATTTGCTTATATTCTATAGCTTAAATTCACTGCTTTCTTTTGCCGGTAAAAAAATATAAGCGTGTCATGCTTTCTTCCTAGCTTTTGGGCCTTAAAGAGGGGTACTGTTTTCGAAATTATCAATGTTTCAAGAATTATCCCATTCGTTGACAAAGTATCGATAACGAGTTTGTGAAACAATAATTCCCAGTTTGCTTAAAGAAAACTCATTGCATGATAATGTTATGTTTGCGTACTTAGCTATGAGAGACAGACTCTTTCACAGATTTTTGTCAAAATGCTTATTTTATCAGGGCATCTTCTGCATTTTCTGGCTATTTTGATACGTACTTTTCACTATATTTGGTAAAAGAATGCATTTGTCGTCTTTAGATTTTTCTTATTTTCTAATATATTATATAATAATAATAGATATACGAAAAAAGTATGAAATTCCTCCCTGTTACCATGCATCTGGTTGAAGTAATGGAGAATAAGTTACCCCTCACCCAAATAAACATGACTTAAAACACTAAGATATTGTTTAAATGACAAAAACAAGGATCATATCTTCATGATTACACTTCCTTTTGCTTCCTTAATGTTATAAGCATCAAATACTTTCATATGAAATGAAACACACTTTCATTTATGACTGGTATCGAAGTGGAATCAAACTGGACACAAAACTGAAAGTCTACAGAGCTGTGTTGCTGCCAACACTATTGTATGCAAGTGAAACATTGACAGTTTACGACGGCACGCCAAACGACTGAATCACATCCATACCAGCTGTCTTAAAAAACTCTTAAAGATTAAGTGGCAAGACATGATTCCAGACACGGAAGTCCTGAACAGAGCAGGGATGGAAAGTATACATACTCTTTTGAAATTAGCACAGTTAAGATTGACAGGCCATGTTACCAGAATGCCTGAGGAACGTTTGCCAAAGAAAATTCTCTTTTGAGACTTGAAATGGACAAACGCTCCCACGGCGGTCAGAAGAAGCGCTACAAGGACACCCTCAAAACCTCCTTCAGGGACCAACATTCTAACAGAGTCGTAGGGAACAAATTGCACAAGACAGAGCAAAGTGGCGAAATCTCATTAAAAGGGATACCAATGAATATGAGGCAAAAAGAATCAGTGAAGCTGATCAGAAACGCGCACAGCGCAAGGCCAGAGCTATGGCCTCACCAACAGAGCTGTCTTCCTCTAGCCTCTGTTGCTCTATTTGCAACAGTTCAGAGCTAGAATCGGTCTCATCAGCCATCTTAGAACACACAAATAGTAACATTTCTCAAATATGATTAAGATTTGTCATTGTCAGTAATGACAGACGAACTATTATACAAAGCCATTAACATTGGTGCAGGTGGTCAGACCATGTTAGATATATGTCATTAATTGATTTTGTAAAGAGTCTTGGACATTTGTATCCTACTTTGTTGCCAATTTATTACTGACCCCCACCCCCATGAAACGGGTTGAAATTGAAAAAAACAAGCAATATGCTGATGCAAAAAATATCTAAAGTAGAAGTAAAACAAAGATGAGGAATCGATACAATTAACTTACTCCACCAATCAAAGACACCAAATGGAACGAAACACAAACATGAAGCGATTAGACCATAATGGAAACCTAACAAAGGAAGGCCATAAGGACAGTTACTTTCCCACAAAATGGCCATCCAAAATAAAAAGACACAAATGATACACACAGTAAGAAACAAACAACAACATAAATAAACCACCACAGAAGAACCGCCTTTGAACGGTCAGTGGAAAGAATTCCACTGGGGGGAGGGGGGGGGGCTTAAATCAATTTTACATGGCCATTATCCTAAATTTCTTTTCTTTTTCCCCGTTTTAGTTCTTGCCAAAGTTACAGGAAAAGTAGAAAAAAAAAACTAGTAAAAGTTTGACTTTTACAAGTTTTTTCATGCCATATTGACCTGAAAAGCTATTTGGTTATTTATTGCATTTTTAGGGAAACTGTCATTTTCAAGGGTGGTGAGAAAAGTTATCCACTTACTTTCATATAATAGATAAAAGTGAAGGCAATGATCAGGAATCAATACCATCACCCCACACCTCCCATCAAATGCACCAAAGGGAAAGAACCTTGAACATGAAAACGCTAAAAGCGATACACACATCCAAAAACTAACTATAACAAAAATAAACCTTGGAACTGTCAGTTGAAAGTATTTCGCTGGAGAGTGGGGGGAGGGGGGGGGGTCAAATCGATTCTACGCGGCCGCAATCATCGCCCTTACTTCTGTCGTAGTTTAAACAAGTAATTTGTTCAGTCCATTTCCTGGAGGTTTTCAATCTGCAAATCCGTGCTGGTGTAATAGATGACAAGCCAGAAAGGGATGGTGCAGGGAAGACAACTGAAAGCAGAGTACCGGGTTATAACACTACCAGAAGCCACTCAACGCTGAGTTTGACTTGGACCTGGACAACCCGTCTGATGAACCACCTGTGGAAAGCCACCCATCACAACCCGTCTGATGAACCACCTGTGGAAGGCCACCCATCCAAATCACTGTTTGTGTGGTTAATGGGGCTATCTGTCAGACGAAGGCTGACAAAGCACCGGGACCGTCGGGCATAGTGGTGGAGGTGATAAGTGCAGAAGGGTTATGCTGGTGCCTCGATGATCCGTGACCATGCAGCTGTAATCATCCGTGATGGCAAGGTATCATCTGACTTGTTGCAGATGTTCATTGTCTGTTTCTACAAGGTATGCATTTGACACGAGCAAGCTTACAGAACAGGTCATGAATGTCCTGGAGAGGATTGTGGATGGTCTCATTAGATAGTTGGTGTCAATCGACGATTCCCATTTTGGCTTCGCCCCATGAAGATGCACAACAGACGCAATCTTTAGTGTAAGGCATCTGCAAGAGAAGTGTCTGGCGGCATACAACCGATTCTAAATGGCTTTCGTAGACCTTTAGAAGGCATTTGGTCGAGTGTCTCGGGAAGTTATCTGGCAGGCACTGGTAAAACCTAGTGGAGGAATGGATAGTTCGACTGGCCCAGTTGGTGACGGTTGCACTGAAGAGTTCGAAGTGAAAGTCCGGTGTTCATCAAGTCTCTTTTCTCAGTCTTATGCTTTTTCATCATTGTGCTTGAAAAGTAGAAGTAAAACAAAGATCAGGAATTGATACAACTAACTTACTCCACCCATAAAAGACACCAAAGGGAAAGAAATACAAACATTAAGCGACCAGACCATAATGGAAATCAAAACAAAGGAAGGCCATAAGGACAGATACTTTCCCACTAAATGGCCATATGGCCATCCAAAATTAAAAGACACAAGTGATACACACAGTAAGTAACAAACAACAACATAAATAAATCGCCACAGAAGAACCGCCTTGGAACGGTCAGTGGAAGATTTCCACTGGGGGGCTTTTAAATCGATTTTACGTGGCCACAATCCTCGCCCTTACTTCCGTCGCGATTTAGACAAATAATTTGTACAGTCCGCATGAAGGCCTGTATTTCTGTATTCTGAAGGAGGTCCAGGCTCGTACCACAGATCATGATATTATCCGCCTTTCCTGCACTAAATCTAAACCCCTTCTCCGCCATTGCTTCTTTCAAAGTTAAGAGCCTCCTGATACGTTCTTCGAGTAATTCATATATGATGACAAGGCACTCCAGAGCGGAAGTCGCATGGCAAGGCCTCTGTCTCTGGTCGGGCTCATCGGAGTCTAACTGTTGGTTTTCTTTTGCTCCAGCATTTCAGTGGTTTCTTGCTGTCGAGTCCTCACCGTTGTCTCACCTCTGTGGTTCTTTGATTATTTGTGTTCACGGAGATGTTGCACTGATGAGTTAGGAGGCCTTCATGCGGACTGAACATATTATTTGTCTAAATCGCGACGGAAGTAAGGGCGAGGATTGTGGTCACGTAAAATCGATTTAAGCCCCCCCCCCCCCCCCCCCCCCCCACGCAGTGGAAATCTTTCCACTGACCGTTCCAAGGCGGTTCTTCTGGGGCGATTTATTTATGTTGTTGTTTGTTACTTACTGTGTGTATCACTTGTGTCTTTTTATTTTGGATGGCAATATGGCCATTTTGTGGGAAAGTAACTGTCCTTATGGCCTTCCTTTCTTTAGGTTTCCATTATGGTCTGGTCGCTTAATGTTTGTGTTTCTTTCCCTTTGGTGTCTTTGGTGGGTGATGTAAGTTAATTGTATCGATTCCTAATCTTTGTTTTACTTCTCCTTTTCATAGTGTTCCTTCATTGTGATGTTTTTCAAATCAGTTCAGAGAAACATAAGCAGAAGATTATAATCGTAAGGGTATGCAAGAAAAATTCACGTTGATCTGCTTCGGATACAGGTTGTGCCACGCGGCGCCTTTGTATGCACACACAGCCACCATAATTACAGAACGTTGTCAATGTACCGGCCCCCGCCCATCGGGGCTTGAAGAAATAGATTAGGCTGCACGATGCTTTCACGCAGAGCTGAACCCCACCGCACATGTGTACTGATAAACCGCTTAGTGGGTCTTAACCTGCCCAGGAAAAGTGGTGCCAGTCGGGCTGTCCATGCATATTAATCCTATTAGTTTGTTGGGCTGCAGGGCTTTAGATGTAATTTTAACGTGAACACAATATAGGTAATTTTGGATACGTTGCTGCCCAATTTGTGAAATTTTGTACCCGACATTGAGATAAAACCTTACGGCCAATGAAACCAATCTATAGGTGTATAAAGACGGTCCGACTTGCACCACTTTACCTGGGCAGGGCGGTCTACCAGTACTCATGTTCGATCGGTTTCATCTCTGCGTCGAAGCATCATTCAGCACAATCTTTTTCTTCAAGCCCCGATCGGCGGGGCGGCTTTCATATATTATGCAGCCTAATAATATGACAAATTTTTGGGACGACGCTTTTGAAGTGATGAGTCACACTGACAAAATTCTCGATTCTAAAGCTCGAGCCTCGACTTTGATTCTCTCTCTCTCTCTCTTTCTCTCTCTCTCTCTCTCTCTCTCTCTCTCTCTCTCTCTCTCTCTCTCTCTCTCTCTCTGCCCCCTGCGTACGGGCTGTTGAGTGTAAGATCCTAAATGTGGGTGCTGAAACAAGCTATGTTTTCCCCGAGGTGGGTAATTGACACTGAGACTGCGACTGACAGTTAATAAAGTAATGTGCGCTGCCAGACATTAGTTATGTCCACACGTTTAGTTCGTGTCGATAACTAGAAGGTAAATATGGCCGTTTTCCATATATATGACGTCACGCAACTTAAAGTAAACGTCACTTTTGATTCATTGTTTTGTTTATATGTGTTGACAATATGGCAGTGGACTATGTGTACCGACAGACTCTTCGAGGCTATATATTTGACACCAATGAAAAAATAAGTTAAACATCTCGCGTTAAACAGAATTCAGATTTGCCGTGGAAGCTGATGAATTGCAATCGGAGGAAACAAACCAGTAGCTGGAAAAATATAGGGTTAGTCTGTTTGTCTCTCTATTGTCCCTGTGCTTACAGCAATGGCAACTAGACCAGAAAGTAGACTATGAAGTCGCAAAAATATTTTACAACAAACAAAACATGAGAAAACATTTTAAAATCAAACTACAAACTAAAATCATTTCGAGGTAAATGATCAAAGTCAGTTATGCGCGACCCTCCTTAATTAAGACATTTCTTCTTCAGTGTTTCTGAGAGATACTCTCTGGTTCGCTACTAATTGCTGCTGTGTGTTATGCTCTTTTAAAAAAGGAAAATGTCATTTTGAGCATAAACTGCAACACTTCTTGTTATACTTAATACCTTGCCCTGATCCAACTTAGGCCTCCTATAGACGAGCTATGTTGTCTTCCGACAAACTATTATTGTTGATGAAATTAACGTTCAATCAGCTAATTCATTTATCTGGACAGGGTTCTGGTAATTGTTTGTTTGATTTGAGGTTTAACGTCCCCGTCATCACTGTAAAGGTCATTTTGGAGACGTGGCTTCCAATTTTTTGGGACTTTTACCCGGCATTGAGATGAAATGACATCTCAAGCCCTATCGCCCAATGAAATCAATAGGGTTTATTAGCATGGACGGTCTGCCTCGCACCGCGGTTCCTGGACAGGCTTAGATCCTCTAAGCATTTAACCAGTAGTACTGTGCGGGCCGGATTCAGCTCTGGGTGGAATCATCGTGCAGCCCATATATTTCTTCAAGCCCCTATGGGCGGGGGCGGGAGTTCTGGTTAAATTACTCGTTTGCTTTTGACATTTGACTTTGTAGCATGTGTTCCTTTTTGTTCTGCATTGTAAAAAAGGTGTGTAATTCATTAGCGTCGACAAGGCGATATGAATTTTAATTATGTTGGTTTCATTCGTGACTTTTGGCCCCCACCCATCGAGACTAAGAGAAATAGATTGGGTTGGATGGTTATTCTACGCAAAGCTGATACTGACGGCCCATGGGTACTGTACAACCGCCTAAAAGGTCTAAGCAGCCCAGGAAGTGTAATACGAGCCAGACACTCCATGCATTTTACCCTTCTGTCTATATATTGTTAGTAAGGGAACACTTATTTGCAGCATCTTCTGTTACATCTTTTCAACAGTTTTGCACTGATCAGTTTAAATCGTTTTATCGTTTGTGTTTGTGAAAAGTTGTGCATGCGATTTCAGGTGTGTGTTTTTTTTCAGTTACATTTTCTTCCTTTGTTGGGCTTTCTAGGCTCAATCATTTTTTTAGCCTGACATAATGTGTTTATAAGTAGCTTTTCACCGTTTTGTTAAACTGTGTATACGTGGTGTACATGAAGATGTTCTTGTGATTTTTATGCAATCGTTATATAGTTTTATCACTTATTCAGCGTTGTGAATTTTGGCATGTGCGCCTGCCTTAAATTTTAGCTTCGTTATGGGCAGCCGGTACATTATGCCATTGTATTTTCTCACAACTGAAATTTTCACGGATCAAATTGAACCTTAGCAGAAGTTTTGTTCATGAAATGAATGTGTGTGTTTGGATTATACAGCAAATGATATATTCTCACTTCTAAGCTCTTGTTTTTTTGTTGTTATTGTCTTTTTTTTCTATTTTATTGTTTTAAGGTAACGTTGATGAAATTATTATTATTTACATTTTATTATTATCATTATTATTATTATCCAGGGTCGACAGCTCAGAATCCCTTTTCGAAGAAAACAATTACGACAAGTTAAACCACTGGGATGAGACTGAGAACCTATGTACATGCGGAGATAAGAACCATGGTGTTGGTCCGCCTACTCCCTTTGTGACGTGTTCCTCAAGTAAGGCCAAAACATGTCAGAGTTCTTTATACCAACATAAAAAATGGGGATGCTCTGCTGTTCCTCGAAAGAAAAGACATGCACGTGATATTCCTTTCATTGATGCCATGGATACGCATTCTAACCTTCAAACAGCATTTATCCCAGAACAGATTGAACGTATAGATAGGTTACACACATTTAAGGTAATAGTCAGTCGGTCAGTGAGTCATCCATCCACCAATCTATCTATCTATCTATCTATCTATCTATCTATTAATACTCCGTTCAGATAACAACATAGAAGCCTCCGTGGTGCAGTGATCATGCTACTCGCCTTGTTACCCTGGTGTCACAGGATCGATCCTGGGCTTCTGCAAACTGTCGGGTGAACCGAGGTCCCGTCTCCGTATGACTTTAGCTGTGGGTGAGACGTAAAACTCAAACACTAACTCGCTCAGATATACAAATATACAACGTGATTATTTTATAGTAATTATATGTATAACTAGGAGAATCGAAAATGAGTGATAGGTTCCTATGATCCTTTGGTATCATTGAATATCTTTGTCGTGTTTCACATTTTTGCCTTCCGATCTTTATCATGTCGCTAGACTAAGGTTTATATTTTATACCTTTCTCAAATCCCGATGCCAAGATCTTTCAGACTTCAAAATGTATATATTGACATTCTTTGCAGTGTTTTTATCCGTTTGCTCATATGTTTGTCAATAGTGATGTAAGCTCAAATTTACGTGGTCGCGTGAATGCTGTGAAACTTAAGTGACTTGAACACCGATGGTTAGATAACACTGGTGGTTTTGAACAAAGATAAAAAATAGAACTGAAGGCAATTATCAAGAATCGGCACAATGTAGGGAGATTTTCGGAATTTATCTAGAGGCGATTCTACTATGCAAATACAACCTTTAGCTCATAATAGCCGAAAAAACAGTAAGCAGTTGTATGTAAGTAATTTCTGAATTTCTACATTATCAATCTCTTCTCACGTTGAAAATTGTAAATGAAAGGTTGCGTATTAAAGTTATTGTAGTCAATCAGAAATTTAGCCAAACGTATAAATAAATAGAAGAAATAGGTTTTGTAGTATGTTTCCTCTGGTTTTCTTTGCCGGATCATTACAGGGTTACTGATGAGGCTTTATTAGCCGAAACTACGTAGTATGACCCATCTTCTTTCTTATGAATGTTTTCATTGCTCTAAAAGGAACTCATTTTTTATTTTTATTTGCCTTCACTGCAGCTGGTGTTGTGTCGTGTGGCGGCCGTAAAGCGTCTCCCCGTACATCAACCATAGTGCAGTTTATATTTTACTTTTGGTCCTTTGAGATCAGCGTGAATATTCTGAGAAATCAGAAATAAATTATTGGTTTAGACTCATATTCTAGACCGGTTTTTAATTATTTGGACCCCATTTTGATTTATATCAGTCTTTGAATCGACTGCCTATTCGAAATTCGCTAAATTGCAGTATGTTTCCTCTGGTTTTTTTTTGCCGGATCATTACAGGGTTACTGATGAGGCTTTATTAGCCGAAACTACGTAGTATGACCCATCTTCTTTCTTATGAATGTTTTCATTGCTCTTAAAGGAACTCATTTTTGATTTTTATTTCATGTTTATCAGCACAAAATTTTCCACACTTCACGCAATAATATAATTTTTCTTTAATCAAACATTGTTAAGCAGAGAAGTGTGTCTTCTTTTCGCTTGTAATGAAAGAAATACATCGTTTACACAATGGATGACCAAAAATAAGTTTCATTTTAGGATCTGCCAAAAGGTTGTTATAAGATGAGGATTATATACAATTAAATTATCCCGTAGCTGTTGGACTTCCTATCGGCACAACAGTATACCGTTTGTTGGGGGGGGGGGGGGGGGGGTTATAATGAAACGGAATTCGTGTCCCTTGATTCCGAAGATATCAAAAGTAGAAAGAAGGGCAAAATAGTGGTTAATGCAATGATCAGAAAACGATAAAATTCAATCACATCTCAAATCAGAGACAAGAGAATGAAGGAAACACGAACATGAAATAACTAGACCCTAATGAAAATATCGCTAGAGGAAAGCAAAAAGGACAGTTTCTTTCCCACAAAATTAAAACTTTGCTATTCAAAACAAAAAGATATAAGCGATAAACACATTCAATAATAATTTGTTCAGTCCGCATGAATGCTTCTTCATCCATCAGTACAGTATCTCTGCGAACATAAAATCAACAAGCAAATTCCACCGAGAATTTATGTCCCCCGCCTTAGTTTCATTTGTGCTGTTACAAAATAAGTAAGTTAACCAGGCAACCATTGGTATCACTTAACGCGGGTTCGATACCTACCGCGTTCGGCAACATTCCTTCATGAATGTTCATGAAATCTTTTCTATGGTCATTCTCTCCGGTCAACTGATTCAAGAAGGGCAGTTGTCAGTTCCTGGCGAAAGAATGTGTTCAGTACTGGTTAAATCACTTACGTATAAGACTGCCAAGGAAAAATGTGGATAGGTAAACTGTCCGGCTTGAAAATGACCTGAATGGTGTCGACTGGGCCATTAAACCCAAAAACAAACAAAGAAACAAAAGTGTAATTTAAAAATTCTGTAAAAAGCACATGCATATCTTTAGACCATAATTCAAGCAACTTTTAAATTTTCGAAGGATTGGTATTAAACTGTAGGAGGAGTTGCGCTCACAAGGTACCTACTACATTTTACTCTTTCATAGAATTGATGCATGAAAAAATCGAAGTTAAAAATGTGACAAAAGTGAAAAAAGTACAAAATTTTGAAAAAAGCATATGCACAACTTCAAACCATGATAAAGACACCTGTAAAATTTCAGAAGGATCGGTATAAAACTGTAGGAGGAGTTGCGCTCACAAGGTACCTACTAAATTTTACTCTTTCATAGAATTGGTGCATGAAAAAAGTCGAAGTTAAAAAAATGTGACAAAAGTGAAAAAAAAAATACAAAATTTTGAAAAAAGCATATGCACAACTTCAAACCATGATAAAGACACCTGTAAAATTTCAGAATGATCGGTATTAAATTTGTAATTCTAAGTTACAAATGTGACAAAAGTAAAAAAAACAATAATTACAGAATTCTGAAAAAAGCATATACACAACTTCAAACCATGATAAAGACACCTGTAACATTTCAGAAGGATCAGTATAAAACTGTAGGAGGCGTTGCGCTCACAAGGTACCTACTATGAATTCGGAACCATGCAAAAAAAGTCTAAGTCAAAATGTGAAAAAAGTGAAAAAAAAATAACTCAAGGACTCTGAAAAAAGCGCATACACACCTTCAAACCATGATAAAGAGACCTATAAAATTTCAGACGGATCGGTTTAACACTGTAGGAGAAGTTGCGCTCACAAGGTACCTACTACATTATACTCTTTCATAAAATTGATGCATTAAAACAGTATAGGTCAATATGTAAAAAAAAAAGTAAAAAAAAAAAAAAGATAATTGAAGAAATCTGGAAAAAAAGCATATGCACACTTTCAAACCATGATAAAAGACCCCTGTAAAATTTCAGAAGGATCGGTATAAAACTGTAGGAGGAGTTGCTCTCACAAGGTACCTACTATGAATTCGGAACCATGCAAAAAGTGTCGAAGTTAAAAATTTGAAAAAAGTGAAACAGATTAATTCAAGGATACAGAAAAAAGCACATGCACAATTTCAAACCATGATAAAGACACCTGTAAAATTTCAGAAGGATCGGTTTACAACTGTAGGAGGAGTTACGCACACAAGGTGCCTACTACAAGCTCGAAACCACGCACCACGCATAACGCGCCACGCTCCACGGAAAGCCGAATACTATATCCCCTCGCTTTTCTTCGGAAAATGGGGGACAATAAAGGACAGAGATGAAACAATGGTAAAGACTCGACAGCAGCAAATAACTGAAAAGCTGATTAGTTTGTTTGATTTGAGGTTTAACGTCCCCTTCAACATTGTATAGGTCATTTTGGAGACGTTGCTCCAAACTTTGTGGGGCATTTTACACGACAATGAGATAAAATGACATCTGAAGCCCTTCACCCAATGAAACCAATAGGGTATATAAGCATGGTCGGCCCGACTTGCACCGCTTTGCCTGGGCAGGTTTAGACCTTCTACGCGATTTATAGTACTCGAGTGTGGTCGGTTTCAGCTCTGCTTTGAAGCATCATGCAGCCCATCTATTTCTGCAAGCCCCGATGGGCGGAGGCCGCTGAAATGCTGAAAGAAAACCAACAGATAGCAAGCCGATATCAGTTAGAGCTTAAAATATAAGTGAAGGCAATGATCAGGCATCGATAAAAATAACCCACACCTCCCATCAGAGACAACAACGGGAAAGAATCACACCTATGAAACAACTCGATCATTATAGAAACATCAATGGCGGAAAGCTAAAACGACAGTTCCTTTCCCACAAATGGCCAATTGGCTATCCAAAACAAAATAATATAAGCGATACACACACTCAAAGACAAACCATAACAAAACTAAACGCGACAGAGGAACCTACTTGGAACGATCAGTGAAACGAATTCCACTGAGGGCGGGAAGTGGGGGGCGGGGGGGGCTTAAATCGATTTTTCATGGACACAACCCTCACCCTTATTTTCGTCGTGATTCAGACAAATAATTTGTTCAGTCATGATGAAGGCCTCCTAACTCATCAGTGCAACATCTCCGTGAACACAAAAATCAAACAACCACAGAGATGAAACAACGGTGATGACTCGACAGCAAGAAACCACTGAAATGCTGGAGCAAAAGAAGACCAGCAGTTAGACTCAGATGGGCCCGACCAAAGATAGAGCATCAGGCACCAACCAACTTTACATAAAATTAGATACTCTCTAATTTTCAGCAAGCCTTTTCGCTGGAACCGTCATAGAATCTGAGGTCTGACCCAACGGCTTGCAATTAAAGAGGGAAGCAAAGTTGTCAACCGTGACTGGGTTAGCTGCCATGCATGCAGTCTGTCGTGTAGCATTGATGTTGTACCCTATCTTTTTCCATCAAAGAATAATTTTACGAAATAGGGTGCTGAAGTCATTGCATTTAAATATTTCATTCTGAATTTATATACTAAGTCACCATAAAATTCGGGTTCCGATAGACCTTCTTGCAGAAGAGATTTAAATCCAACATTGAATTTTGAAATTAAATCGGAATGGCGTCTATAAAATTTTGAAAATGTTTTGCGTAGTTTATGATACCGATAACCCTGATTAAGACGTTTAGCAGTCAACAATTTATTACGAGTGTTTAAGTCAGTTACATGACTAGACACTCTGGCAAATCGAATTAATTGTGAAATATAAACGCCATAGGGTGCCACACGAGGAACATCACCATCCAAGAAAGGAAATTTTACAATCTCAAAACCAAAATAATCGCGTTTATCATAAATTTTGCATCTATATTATTAGATTTTGTTGCTCCTTCAAATATTGACAGCAATTATTTAAAACAAATGGTTGAAAAATTACCCTAAAGGATTATAGTTTATACAGGCTAATGAGCCTTAGTCTTACAATCAGAATCCCCATTGTTGATTAAGATTGTGCAATTTCATCGTTTGGGCTTTCGTCTTTGGTGACGTCTCAACAGCTGTGTTTTTGCGCAACGATCTATCCTTCATCCTAGTTACATTAAAGCACATAATATAGTTTGATACAAAGAATTTCTAAAGCAGAGTTTTCGGTATCATAAATTAAGCCTAATAGCTTTCACATTTTAACGTCGTCAGTATTAGTTATTTTTAAATGTAAAATACTTTTGAAAATACTTCTTCTGCAGTATTGACTGCCAGGATCTGAAGTGTCAGTAGATGTGTATTTTTAACTGGGCGAATATTGCTCAACAGTTATTGTCCGTTTGCACTGCAAGAAACTGTTTGCCAAGAAATGGTGTTATGCGACAGGTAGCATATGTGGCTGTGATCTTTTAACAATGGAAAATTTCGCTCGCTGTTCGATTGCATGACGGTTTGTCGGACATCGGGCTTATTTGTAAATAGTTTGACGGATAATGTGTCTGGATGACATTTGGACCTGATATATTTGTGGTGGTTTGCTCTTTAATTGCTATCATGACTCGCTATTGAGCTAGGATACCCTAAAGCAGGTTATAGAGGATCTTAAATGATTGTTCATGTATTATTGAATTAATTAAACGAGTCAAGGAAAAGGAGTATTTTATCCCTTTTCACCAACGAGTTCAATAAATTTACTAATACATGGGCACAAATTCAAACTTCTATATATAGTATGCCATTTAAAAGGAATATTATTCGCCATTTCTTTTCTTTTTCAAAAATGTGTATATTCGGACATTTGTAAACGTACGTAGCGTTACCGGGCATATCTAACTAATTTGCATACTTAAAACACTAGTGGATTATCGAATTAATGACATGGCGTTATAATATTCTCAGGCGCGACGTAAGATGATAAAATTTGTAATTGTTGCACTGTTTTCTAGCTCAATCAGTGAAGTGAGTAATACAAAAACAAGTAAATCAAATTAAATCTCAGTATTGGAACATTGGAAATCTCAGGATACAACAGTGACAGTCTTTGCTGAAGAAAACCAGAAAAGAAAGCCAAAGGAATGATATTAGGCGCAACCCTCTTGTGAAATATTTAGGCCAGAGCCGTGTTAGTCTGAAACCTGACCAAACGTAGTGCAACCAAAGATGAACCGTTCCTTTAATGGTTTAGATCCTTGGCACGGAAAGCCATCTGTCGTATAACAGCCTTGGTGTAACCTTATTTTTATAATGGATAAACTAGGAAGAAAAGGTCACTCAGGAAAGGCCACAATCCAAGAACGCAGCCGTCTCTAGTCACCTATAGAAAGTGACACGGAGGCACACACAAAAACAGACGAAACATGAACCAACGGCACAAAGCTAAATAACAGTTAAGACACTGCAGAAGAACGACCGCCTTGGGACGGTCAGTAGTAAAACTACCGGGGAGTTCAATTCCGGTGTTTATGAAATTTCAACCCTCGCCCTCAGTTCCAGTACAGTATGAAACGAAATAACAATAACAAATTGTTCCGCATGGAGGCTTTCTAGCTCTTTTTGTTTAATTGATCCAAAATATCCGATTTTCCAATAAGTTTCCAAAATTTATAAGATAACATATAATGGTGACGGAAACTAACAATCCCAGGATCGTCTTATACAAAGACAGGTGATGACAATGATCACCTCAATCGGAAGTGAAAGACAGGTAAAGAAAGAGAATAACCGAGCGTTAAAGGGACCTGTTATGAGTTGATACAAAATTAAGAGTTTTTTTATATGGGTTGCTTGAATTTGCAAGGTGGATGCTGGTTTCAGTCAAACACATTTGCTGTTTTGATTGCATTGATGATATAAAGAGGTCTGTCTGTCAAGCTTTTAAGGCTCCATTGTTGCATTTCATCAAGAACATAAATTGCTGATTTGTCATTTTCACGAAGCAACATGTAGAGAAGTGTATGTTTGTATATTCATATTTTATGCGAGTTCATAACAATAAGATTTAATTACGACGCGCAAAAACGTGATTAACAACAATTTGTGTGTCCTATTAAGCAGATCAAGGATTGAATGTGAGTGGAATCAAAATCTATCAGTTGAAATAAAACTATAAGAAAAACATTTTACCCCACTGGCAATTAAGCAGGTGCCTGGTAATTGTTTGTTTGTTTGATTTAATGTTTAACGTCCCCGTCAACATTATAAAGGTCATTTTGGAGACGTTGCTTCCAATTTTGTGGGACTTTTACCCGACATTGTGATGACATGACATCTCAAGCCCTGTCGCCCAATGAAACTAATAAGGTGTATAAGCATGGACGGTCCGATTTGCACCGCCTTGCCTAGGTAGGCTTAGACCCTCTAAATGGTTTACCAGTACTCGTGTGCGGTTGGATTCAGCTCTGCGTGGAAGCATCATGCAGCCCATTTATTTCTTCAAGCCCCAATGTGCCTGGTAGACCACATGTATGTGAATGGATGTGAAACAGAGTATGATTAATGTTTAGCATACTGAGAAAGAATTGATTTGGCACAACCCACACAATAGCTACAAATTATAGAAACCTAGGTATGAGGTTGCAAATGAACACGGTTTTTCAAAACGGAAGAAAGACATGCAATCTGAGCAACAAACAGTTTAGAAGAAGTTCCTACATTTTCCATGGTGTGCTTTTCGATTTTATTCTACTACAGCTAAAGAGATTAACGACATGTATTTTAAATTCAGTTCTGCCGTGAGTAGAAGGGCTATGCCCATACGCGTGGCTTGTGCTCTCGACCATTTAAAGGCGATGATGCTGGCCTCGTCCTTCCAATGATACTTTGTTTCATTTTAACATAACAATTACGTTTCTTTGTACTTTACTGTGCATTGTTATTAAGTGCTTTTCAGCATGCTAATCATCACGTTCGAGGAAGAGAGGGCTGATTGTTCCTGTCGTTTCATGCTTTTTGGTTGATTTCGTTTCGTTTTTGTTTCTCTTCCTCTGGTGCCAAGAGTTTTGCCATTCGGAGTCTTACTGTTTGTTTTCTTTTGCTCCAGCATTTCAGTGGTTACTTGCTGTCGTGTCCTCGCCATTGTATCATCTCTGTGGTTGTTTGATTTTTTGTGTTTACGGAGATGTGGCACTGATGAGTTAGGACTTCATGCGGACTGAAAAAATTATTTGTCTAACTCGCGACGGAAGTAAGGACGAAGATTGTGGCCGCGTAAAATCGGTTTGGGCCCCCAGTGGAATTTGTTTCGCTGACCGTTCCAAGGCGGTTCTTCTGTCGCGGTTTGTTTTTGTTATGGTTTGTCCTTTAATGTTTGTATCCCTTATGTTATTTCGTTTTGGATAGCAAATTGGCCATTTTGTGGGAAAGTAACTGTCGTTTTGGCTTTCCGCTATTGATGTTTCCATTAGGGTCTGTTGTTTCGATTTTGTATTTCTTTCCCTTTGGTGTCTCTTATAAGAGCTGTTGGTTAATTTTATCGATTCCTGATCATTGCTTTCACTTCTATTTTGGCCTCGTTTTTATGACTGTTTCTTTGCATGGAATTTTCTTTTATTTTTCTTTTTTTTTTTTCTAATTTTTAGCATGGTGTTGGAGCTGCAGCTTTCTTTGATCTTGTACGGTTTGTTTCAAAACAGTAAAATAACGGTTGCACAGTAAATATCTTCATGAGGTATAACATGTTTTGTATATGATTATTGATGTAATAAAATAACATCTGGCTGCGCGCAAGATTCGAACGTTGATACTACATGCTGCTGTTTATTTGAAACAAATGAGTATGGATTCCAGGTTTGAAATTTTATAGACGCCATTCTGATTTAATTTCAAAATTCAATATTGGACTTAAATCTCTTCTGCAACAAGGTCTATCGGAACCCGAATTTTATGGTGACTTAGTATATAAATTCAGAAAAATATATAACCGCAATGACTTCAGCACCCAATTTCGTAAAATCATTATTCGATATAAAAAGATTGGGTACAACATGGATATTATACGACAGACTGCATGCATGGTAGTTAACCCAATCACGGTTGGCGGCTTTGCTTCCCTCTTTAATTGCACGCCGGTGGGTCAGGCCTCAGATTCTATGACGGCTCCAACGTAAAGGCTTATTGAAAATTAAAGAGATAATGTTGGTTGGTGCCTGATGCTCTGTCTCTGGTCGGGCTCATCGGAGTCTAACTGTTGGTTTTCTTTTGCTCCAGCATTTCAGTGGTTTCTTGCTGTCGAGTCCTCACCGTTGTCTCACCTCTGTGGTTCGTTGATTTCTGTGTTCACGGAGATGTTGCACTGATGAGTTAGGAGGCCTTCATGCGGACTGAACAAATTATTTGTCTAAATCGCGACGGAAGTAAGGGCGAGGATTGTGGCCACGTAAAATCGATTTAAGCCCCCCAGTGGAAATCTTCCACTGACCGTTCCAAGGCGGCTCTTCCGTGGCGATTTATTTATGTTGTTGTTTGTTACTTACTGTGTGTATCACTTGTGTCTTTTAATTTTGGATGGCCATGTGGCCATTTTGTGGGAAAGTAACTGTCCATATGGCCTTCCTTTGTTTAGGTTTCCATTATGGTCTGGTCGCTTAATGTTTGTATTTCTTTCCCTTTGGTGTCTTTTATGGATGGAGTAAGTTAATTGTATCAATTCCTGATCTTTGTTTTACTTCTACTTTGCTACTTTTGCAAAGCATTTATAAAGAACGATTGAAATAAAGTTTTAAGTTTCTTTACAACAAAAGCTGTTCAAACTGAGGAAGTAGAAGTAAAGAGTGATTTCCTTTCTAACATTTTAAGTATGTCATGTGCTAATATTTGGTCTCATTGGTAGCACAATAACAATGCTATAAAAATATATCTGGTGTATTATAACAACAGAAGTATCACAATTCATAACTTTGAAGCCCATCGGAGTCTTAGTGTTGACGTTCCTTTGTTCCAGCATTTCAGTTATTTCTTGCTGTCGAATCCTCACTGTTGTTTCATCTCAGTCTGTGATTGTTTAATTTTTGTGTTCTCGGAGATGTTGAACTAATTAGCCAGGAAGCCTTTATACAGACGGAACAAATAATTTGCTTAAATCGTGAGGGAAGTAAGAGCGGGGATTGCGGCCGCGTTAAATCAATTTAAGCTCCCCCACCAGGAAAATCCTTTTCACTGAGCGTTCCAAGGCGGTTCTTCTGTCGCGGTATAGTTTTGTTATAGTTTTTGTCTGAATGTGTGTCGCTTAAAGTTTTTGTTTTGGATAGAAAATTGGCTATTTTGTGGGAAAGTAACTGTCCTTTTGGCTTTCCGGTAGTGTTGATTCTATCAGAGTCTTGTTATATCATGTTTGTGTTTTAATCCCTTTGGTGTCTCTGAGGGGTGGTGTGGGTTAATTGGATCGATTCCTGATTATTGTCTTCACTTCTATTTTGAATGGCAAACACACGATGAAGACAAATAGGACTATTTAAATAGAACCAATCAGAGCCAACATAATTTAAATCTTGTTTTTGTGTTGCACGGCGGCATAAGTGTTTTATACATATCTCGGACTCGGTCTAAAAAGTGTTGGACGATATGTTTTTCTTTGTTTTTCTTTCTCTCATTTATATCATTGTAGACCTCTCTACATTTCAAAAGAAGTGGAATGTATCCTAGTACATGTATTTCTAAATGCAGTGCTAAAAGGAAGACAAGCAGAATTGTCAGAACAGAACAAAACGGAACAGAATATTTCTTTATTGTCAAATATTTGAAACAAATCCACATAAGCCCTGAAGGGCTTTTATTTCGACAAAAAGAGGAATATCAACAAAGAGGTTAACTATCAAAGAGAATTTAAAACTATCACAGAGAACTTTGTACACATATTCATATATCTGAAATAAAATATTGATACTAAGACATTGGCAAATTTAAAATTTATGATATTATTGCATTTGAAAATCTCATTATGTTGGACAAGATGCAGGATAATATTCTGTTAATTAAAATAATACAGAACTACAATTTTATATGTGGTATACTTCAGTCAAGCTCAAGGAACAGGTGGTATCCAAGCTCGTTTGCTACACAAGGATAATAGTCACCAGCCCCTTAAACATGACTAAAGTATACAATTAACAATTAATTAAATTAACACAGACTGTATGCCCCTCCCGCTTTCCAGACGGAACGGTGGGTCTATAACATACTAGAACCCACCGGTCATGTTCCCAGGAAATAACATACTTCCGCCACGGAACGGCCAACCTCTCAGAGAAGAGTCTGGCCTGAGTAGGCTTACAGCAACTGGACCCGGGAGGAGACAAAGGGTATGTGTGTGACGGTATTTATGCCTTATCATGCATTCTAACTGGTGGAAATAGGAAGGGGTCGAAAACGAAATGGTATGGGCATCTCATTCTTGCACGCGACACTCCACACTGACCTGTTCTATAATCCTACAAAGTTTCATTATAATATTTCGAACGGTTGCGCAGAAATGCTCTGGAAACGAATTGTTGACGCTACCCACCCGCAGGCCCGCCAACGTACAACATTTTAATAACCAGAGTTTTCCGTTGGAAAACCTGGTTAACAATCCAAGTTCCAGTACAGTTTACATTCAATAGAAATACGTTTGCAAGGGGCCATATCGCAAATTGATCCAACCCGACCAAACTGAAGATCGAGGATGCTTAGATTACGGTTTATGAAGAAGGGGGTATTAAGACGATTTTGAACGAACTACAAAACAATTATCAGGATCATAAAGCGCTTCAGAAAAGCAGTACTGCCCAAGGATCGGTAATGTTAGGGTGACACAGTGTTAGAGCTAAAGATTGCTACGTCAACACAATTGTCGCCAAAAATCGATTTGCAATATCAGAAGCGCACCACTGTCTTAAAACAGAAGTGAAGGGAATGATCAGGAATCGACAAAAATTAACCCAAATATCCCACCAGAGACACCAAAGGGACAGAAACACAAACACGAAATAATTAGACCCTAACTGAGCCTAAGCCTGCCAGATGCCAAGGAGTTAGGCAAGTTTAGGCAATTCATATTGCGCAAAATAGAAGTGGACTTAGATCTATCATTTTTAATTTCAATAAACTTGTTTCAGATCTTGATATTGATACTAATACTCCTGATTCATGTGATTGTAAAAACTCAAAGTATTGCTATTCTGCTGCTGGTCATGTAATTACTGGCAATTTGAAAATTATTCCTGATTCAAGGATAAGGAATATAATTTCTAAAGGACCGAAATATCGGTTTCCTTCAAAAATTGATTTCAGTAAATGTAGAGATGAAATCGCTGCTTCATTGAATGAATTCGGTAATCGATGGTGTAAGCGAGAGTATGTTGAGCATAAAGCCCTAAAGGACTGGAAACTTAGCATTTTAAAACTAGTGAATAAACGCATTTCTTTCTATTCTCAAAATACTAACTTATTACCTCCTAAGCCCAAGACGTCTTTACGTCATCTTAAACTAGGTATTCAAGAATTTCATAAGAAGTTTGTTTTGGCCCCTGCAGACAAGGCCGCTAACAACGTCGTCGTTGTGTGACGGCTCCACTATGTTAACACGCTTAAGCAGGAGCTTGGTGGTACTAAGGCCTATGAACTTCAGCCTTTAGCTGAAGAGAGGGCTATAGTAGATAAACATGTTTGTCTTTCAGCCACCAAGTTTGCTGTGTGTGTTAACGAAGGCCAAGACAAGCTTCCTACGCTATACTGGTTACCAAAACTTCATAAAAAACCTTACAAAGCACGGTTTATTGCAAATTCTAGCTCTTGCACTACCACTGAACTTTCTAAATTATTAACTTCCTGTCTTACTGCTATTAAAACGCATGTAATTAAATATTGTGATAAAGTCTTTGAAAGATCAGGAAGAAATCTGTTTTGGTCTATAAAAAATTCGAATGATGTTTTAAATAAATTGAAATCTAGACAGTTTCGTGCTTCTAGTCTGTCTACCTACGATTTTTCCACTCTTTACACTACACTTCCTCATAATCTTATAAAAGAAAAGCTTAATGATTTAATTGAATGGGCTTTTCACAGAGAAGATTCTCTCTATCTTGCATGTAATGTCAGAAATGCATTTTTCACTTCTAAAGAGCATAAGAATTATACACTTTGGTCATGTCAGAAAGTGTGTGATGCCCTCACCTTTCTACTTGACAATATTTATATTAGATTCGGTACTAAGTTATTTAGACAAATTGTGGGTATTCCGATGGGTACTAATTGCGCACCTCTTGTGGCTGATCTGTTCTTGTATTGTTATGAAAGAGACTTCATTTTGTCGCTTTCCATTGATAACCAATCTGAAATTATTGAAGCTTTTAGCTCTACTTCTAGATATTTAGATGATTTATTAAATATTGATAATACCTATTTTGATGGTTTGATCAGTCAGATTTACCCCCTAGAACTTCAGTTAAATAAAGCAAATTCTTCTGATACCGAGGCCCCGTTTTTGGATTTACATCTATCTATTGTAGATGGATTTGTTTCGTGCAAAATTTATGATAAACGCGATGACTTTGATTTTGAGATTGTAAATTTTCCTTTTTTGGATGGTGATGTTCCTCGTGCGCCATCCTATGGCGTTTATATTTCGCAATTAATTCGATTTGCTAGAGTGTGTAGTCATGTAACTGACTTCAACACTCGTAATAAATTATTAACGGCTAAACTCCTTAATCAGGGTTATCGGTACCATAAACTACGCAAAGCCTTTTCAAAATTTTATAGACGCCATTCTGATTTAATTTCAAAATTCAATATTGGACTTAAATCTCTTCTGCAACAAGGTCTATCGGAACCCGAATTTTATGGTGACTTGGTATTTAAATTCAGAAAAATATATAACCGCAATGACTTCAGTACCCAATTTCGTAAAATCATTCTTCGATATAAAAAGATTGGGTACAACATGGATATTATACGACAGACTGCATGCATGGTAGTTAACCCAATCACGGTTGGCAACTTTGCTTCCCTCTTTAATTGCACGCCGGTGGGTCAGGCCTCAGATTCTATGACGGCTCCAACGTAAAGGCTTATTGAGAATTAGAGAGATCTAATTCAAGGTAATGTTGGTTGGTGCCTGATGCTCTGTCTCTGGTCGGGCTCATCGGAGTCTAACTGTTGGTTTTCTTTTGCTCCAGCATTTCAGTGGTTTCTTGCTGTCGAGTCCTCACCGTTGTCTCACCTCTGTGGTTCTTTGATTTTTGTGTTCACGGAGATGTTGCACTGATGAGTTAGGAGGCCTTCATGCGGACTGAACAAATTATTTGTCTAAATCGCGACGGAAGTAAGGGCGAGGATTGTGGCCACGTAAAATCGATTTAAGCCCCCCAGTGGAAATCTTCCACTGACCGTTCCAAGGCGGCTCTTCTGTGGCGATTTATTTTATGTTGTTGTTTGTTACTTACTGTGTGTATCACTTGTGTCTTTTAGTTTCGGATGACCATATGGCCATTTTGTGGGAAAGTAACTGTCCTTATGGCCTTCCTTTGTTTAGGTTTCCATTATGGTCTGGTCGCTTAATGTTTGTATTTCTTTCCCTTTGGTGTCTTTTATGGGTGGAGTAAGTTAATTGTATCAATTCCTGATCTTTGTTTTACTTCTACTTTTAATGATCAAGAATCGATACATTAATCGCACACCTCGAATCCAAGACACCAAAGGGAAAGAAACACGGACATAAAATAACTTAACTCTAATACAAACATCACACGCGGAAAACCAAAAGGACCGTGACATTCCCCGAAGTGATCAAACCGCATTCATTCCTGTGGTCAGCAAAGAGTTGCTCGTCCGAACCTCTGTTGATCCCATGCAAGGCGGAACAACCCTCCGGATAGGAAAGTGATGCTCTTCGTCGAGTCGACGTTTAACCTATGGTAGCATTTCATAGCGGCAGAGTAATGGTTTTGACATTGGTTTCATCACCTGCCAAGACATACGTGGTGTTCAATAAAGGCAACTAGAACAAATAACGTTATAAAGACATAGTCCATAGGCCGCTCCTTCTATCGTTGCTGTGCCAGATGCCCAACGCTGTCCCCATTTCCCAGGACGACAACGCAATATCTCATCGATCCCTTGTAGCCAGCAAACAACTTCAACAGAATGGACTGGTATGTAACGACGGTTCCTGACAAACGAATGGGCCAGAGTATCACTGCAGACTATTCGGAAACTCGACTACTTCTCCAAGAACAGAGTACAAAAATGGCTATGAAAAAGCTACGGTTATACGCCCTTTTATCATTCGGACCGCTTTAGGTCGACCCCTTTAGTAATCAGCGAAAGCCCCGGCACACGTACATTGATAAGATTAGTTGTTTATTGTCTGATAAGAACAAAAAACGTGAAGTCTGTCGCTGTTCATTTATTTGGATTCAACCGCGAGTAAGGCAATGCCGTTTGAAAATTGCAAGTGGTCCTCACTTGTTTCGAAAGAGTAGATGTTATACTTTTCATAGCTAGTGTATTTCAAATAAAAGCATGCAACCTCACTAATATGCAAAGACTAAATAGCAATAAACTGTCGGCTAAATAACGGTGTTTATAAGCATTGCTGCTGTCTTTTGGAAAACGCTACGAACGGTCCCTGTAGTGAATCATGGAAGTCGGCACGGATAGAAAAAAATTGTTATTGTGTCTGATACGAAGTGGAATGTGGAGTTCGTTGCTGTTCATGTATTTTAATTATCCGCCAATTAGGCAATGACGGCTCAAATTGCAAGTGATCTTTTTTTTACAATGTATATTTACACTTAGCTTAGCTAGTGTATGTCATATTACAGCATGTTCCCTAATATCGATGACTAAATAGCTATAGCAAGACAAATAGTGCAACTTAACTCATTTTTGATTTTTATTAAAATTGTAATTTTGGATAATTATCTCCCTCACTCATTTGTGTCGCATTTCCAGACTTGCGCTCACTTCTATTTTGGTACAAGTCATATTTTTTGCATTTAGTGTGCATCCTTGTAGACCAAACAAATTATTGCTGTCATACGCTAAATTACTACGACAACAAATTCACGTCCAACTTATATTACAAGGCTAGACTATAAGAAAGCATTTATGAATCAATCATATCGTATGTTAGTAAAATAAATAAATGAATTTATGATGATGTATAACTGAGATGCATATTTTTTTCAGCACTTAGGTAAACGAGATACGCCTTATGATGCTGTGTCAGCTCGCCAAGAATGTCTACACGTGCTTAACACAACAGTCTTTCAGCTTTGCGAAACTGTTCCAGATCTGGACTTTGAACCTTACATATTCAACTGTGCACAAGATGCAATGGTAATGTTTATATTTTGCTAATATGGATTCTACAATTTACGTAAATGTGGAAAACAAAATACTTTCGGTAACTAGATGCATGAACACATGCTGCACTACTCGATCAACAGGTTTTCCGTAACACTATATAACATCAATACCCGCATAAGGATTCATATGTTATACTTTGGTATTTGGCAATTATGTAAACCGGGTCCAATACCTGAGCAATGACGTCGAAGCCTCGTGCAGACTGTAACTCCTGTACAACTAATGTAGAGCAGGATACGTAAGATAAGATTGTTGTCTTCGTATTCTTTATATCGTCCCTGATTAAATTCATCGCACTAAAAAGCATTTAAGAATGCGCTTAAAACCTTAGAAGATAAAGTATATATTATAAATAGAAAACGGAACCTGTTTATTATCCCCACGTTTTTAAAAAAAAAGTGGGGATATTGTTATCGCCTTCGTCCGTCTGTCCGTCTGTCTGTCCGGCTATCTCCTCCTAAACCGTTAGCCGGAATTCAACCAAATTTGGTATGCGAGTTGCTTACATGAATGGCTTGCGCAAGAGCACATTTTTTTTTGTCCCCGCCCCCAGGGGCCCTGGGGAGGGGTCAAAAGGTCAAATATCAATAAAGTTCAATTACAAAGTCAATTTTGAAGATTTTGATGCCAAACTTTGCACATGTACTTAGTTATGAAAAAAATAAAACATTTTGAACGGGATTTTGGCTGTGACCCCTAGGTCACGCCCTGGGGGTCGGACTTGGGGGGGGTCGGGGGTCAAAATTAAAGTTTTTCAGAACACAGTCATGTTGCATATCTATGCGAAGGGGATAATGGGTAGAATAAACTACAAGTAAAATTTTGACCCTGGGGTCAGATTGGGGCCCTGGGAGAGGGGTCCCCGTGAACACAAAATAGAAGTGGAAGCAATAATCAGGAATCGATACAATTAACCCACAACTCCCATCAGAGACATCAAAGGGAAAGAAACACAAACATGAAACAAAGACCCTTATGGAAACATCAATAGTGGAAAGCCAAAAGGACAGTTACTTTCCCATAAAATTGCCAATAGGCTGCTAATGCTCTAAGGAGTGCACTTTAGCCTGTCATTTACGATTTGTGCGCCCCATAACTTCTGCATCTTATGAAATTTTTGGACCTTGCTTGACAGCTCTATAGATCGGGACCGTAATAGACATGCAAAGTAACACTTCATGCCTGGGAGTAAGATAATACATTGTACAAATCACTGACGAATTTTTCGATCGAAACCGAAAGGGGAGCAAAGGGTAAAAATGACAATACTTTCTTCCATCGTTTTATAAATATTTCCCCAAACTGGAACAGTTTGCAGACTGAGGCTCCTTTACCTTTTGAAGTATACTGTACGGCAAAAACCACCCGACAACCCATTACCACCCGACACAAAAACAAATTGAAATTTTCAAAAATTAATTTTATCTTTTCAAACAAGTATCAAATTTGTAAATGACACCGTAGTTATCAGCCGGTTTCACTATTTGGCATTCTACAGACACGGAGTCATTCTGCAAAATGACCAGATTCTGAATTAAACTTTGGTCACATTTTAAATCCAGCGCGAAGGTTCACTTAAATCACAAATGTTTCGAGCGTTTCCACAAAAAAAAATCGTCTACTACGCTATCATAATGTGGACAAGTGGAATTAACAGAGCGCACTGACCTCTTAGAGAACTTTGTTTAGTACTAATGAAATATAGTGTCGAGATGGCCCATTATCTACGATGTCACCGGACAATTCGTAACCCTCGTCCATTCTAATCTCAAAGGAAATCCAAAGAGTCTTGATCAGAACTGAGAGACAGTCAAGCTAAGACGTTGAATATGTTCTTTAAAAAGATAACCCTTTGGATGCAAATACAAATCCAACGCGGAACTGACAAATGTGGTGTGTGCAAGATTTTATGGGCCAGTCAAGCTAGTGTCGGCCAATTAGGCAAAATCAATGAGTATCAAATCCGCAGAGGAATCAATGATCTCAATGGGAAACTTCTTAAGAATGCCACACGTTTAACTCAACACCAAACATGGTTAAGTAGGATGTGTTCTATAAACAGGTAATGCTTTGAAAGCAAGAAATACAATATTGAACTGGAAACTGTGGAGTGTACAAGTTTGTCTGGGCCGACTAGCTAGTTTCGGCCATTTAGGCATAATCAGTTACCTTCGAATAGTTTCCGAATTCAGCAGTGACATCATCAGTGGCATCACGAAAACACACCCATATAAGTCTGACCCATTTGAACCCCAATTTTATTAAGTAAAACAGGTGTTTACAGAACAAAACTTTATTTTTGCTCATTTCTCACGATTTTCATCTTAAAATTGATTTTTTTTTTTCGGCGGTAAAATTTACAATGTATTTGTATAGACGTGTTTTCTTAATGGAAATCGATGATCACAAAGGACTAGATAATGCAGCTCGCACTATGATAAAACATGGCAGACGCTAGGAGCCTGTGGTAAGGATTCACAGTTGTTTATCGTATCTTACACCGGTTGTAAATGACACGCAAAACGACAGGTCCACCTGGCAGCATCCTGGCTGCGAAATTCCTTTGGTCAGACTGAATGCATGGTGGTTAACCCGATCACGGTTGGCAACTTTGCTTCCCTCTTTGATTGCACACCAATGCGTCGGGCTTAAGATTATATGACGGTTCCAGCGTAAAAACATAAATGGAATTTTATTTTAGTGTTCTTTATTTTGGTTGGCGCCTGATGCTCCGTCTTTGGTCGGGCCCCTCGGAGGCTAACTGTTGCTTTTCTTTTGCTCCAGCAATTCTGTTGTTGTATGCTGTCGAGTCCTCAACCTTGTTTCATCTCTGTAGTTTTTTTATTTGTATGGTCTCGGAGATGTTACACTGATGAGTTCGGAAGCCTTCATGCGGACTAAACAAAATTAGTGTATACCGCGACAGAGGTAAGGGCGAGGATTATGGCCGTGTAAAATCGATTTAAGCCCCCAGTGGAATTCTTGCCACTGACCGTTCCAAGGCGGCTCTTCTGTGGCGGTTTATTTATGTTGTTGTTTGTTACTTACTGTGTGTATCACTTGTGTCTTTTTATTTTGGATGGCCATTTAGCCATTTTGTGGGAAAGTGACTGTCCTTATGGCCTTCCTTTGTTTAGGTTTCCATTCTGGTCCGGTCGCTTCATGTTTGTGTTTCTTACCCTTTGGTGTCTTTGATGGGTGGAGTAAATTAATTGTATTGATTCCTGATCTTTGTTTTACTTCTACTTTTAAGACGTGCCTTTGTCAACACCGAAAACTCAGGATGGTGAAATATTGAATTAAAACCAAACCAAACAGAAGTTTGGCCCTAAAATAGAAGTGAAGACACTGATCAGGTATCGATACAATTAACCCACAGCTCCCATCAGAGACACCAAAGGAAAAGATGATTTTTTTCGAGTTTAACCACGCGCCAACCCTCTTTGTGGGTCAAAAGCATCAACCGGTTAATGATCCAAAACTATGTAGAAGTTTGAGGATATTAAAAGTTAAAAAATTCTGAATGATATTGTATAAAAATCTGAAACAAATTTAATCTTATGAAAAAGTCCAATTTCTTGTAAGAATAAGATAATATTATCAACAGGTACATCTTGAAACAAGTGTTGCAAAGTGTCAGCTTTGAAGTATAAGTTACGGGACTGCGAAAATTCTACACATTCGATTAAGATATGTTTAACAGTGAATGGCATATCACATCCTACACACGATCATCACCATTAAATATATAAGAATGGGTAACTCTTGTATGGCCAAAGCGCAGTCGCGTTAATACAAAATCACCTTTCCCTGAAAAACTGTTGAGTAGAGCGTTTTGTTCCAACGACAGGTTAAATGGCATGGAGTTTGTTATTTATTGCGCGGTCCCATTCGCCTTGCCATTCCGAGAAGGTGTATCTGTTGATAAATGATTTGAAATTATTTAAAGGAATTTTGAAAACAGACGGATCAAGATTGAGCGATTCCTTTGCTTTCTTGTCAGCATATTTATTGCCGACAATGCCAATTTTGCCCGGAAGACAACAAAATAAGTTTTGGTGTGTATTAGAAATGTCATGATGTTTTTCGATCAATGTTTGTATTTGAGAATTTTTAGATGATGAATGATCTAAAGCCTCAAGCACTGAAAGTGAAACAGAAAATATCATTGCTTTTTGCGTTGTTGAAGAATTGATAAAATCTAAAGGTAGGTCTATTGATTTGGCTGTAAAAATAGATGAATCATCTGGAAGGCGTAAGGATTGGTGCGTATCTTTAGAAACATACGCACAACCAACTTTATCTCCTTCTTTCGAACCATCAGTATAGACTTGCTGGTAATCATCATAACGTGACTGCATTACCTGAATGTTTTGTTTGAGTAGTATCGATTTGATACGGATTTTTGCCATCATGTAAGTTAAAGATAATAGAAGGTTTTTTAGTACACAAAGATGGAACTTCAGCGGTTTTATGTTTTTGAATATTTTTAAGCTCGATACCTGAATTTTCTAGCAGTCGTCATATGCGTTATCCAAAAGGTTCGATTCTGTGGGCGTAATTTCATACGTATCTACAAATTCAGGTGGAAATGACATTTTGAAAGCCGGGTTACATGGATAAGCAGCAAGTCTGAAAGCATACTGAAGAGAAAGTTTTTCGATGCGCGAGGTTAAAGATGGTGCACTTGCCATGTGGCCATTTTGTGGGAAAGTAACTGTCCTTATGGCCTTCCTTTGTTTAGGTCTCCATTATGGTCTGGTCGCTTAATGTTTGTGTTTCTTTCCCTTTGTTTTCTTTGGTGGGTGGAGAAAGTTAATTGTATCGATTCCTGATCTTTGTTTTACTTCTACTTTCCACATAAAGGCTTAATACAGGAGAAGTACGAAGGCCTTGGTGATGGATAGTATCCACAGATTTTAAATAGGACTTCCTGGCAGAACCATAAACAACAGACCCATAATCTAATTTAGATCTTATAAAAGATCGGTAAAGAAGTAATTAGGTATACTGATCTGCTTCCCAACTTGTATGAGCTAAACCTTCAACACAGTCAATGCTTTTAAGCATTTCGCTTTAAGATATTTAATGTGGGGAATAAAAGATCAAATATGACCCCTAGACATTTGGCTTCTTCAACAACAGGTTTTTGTGATCCGTATAAAAACGCGGACGGATGTTGGTGTTTCTTCTGTAGCTTACAAAAAAATAACACACTGCGTTTTCGACTTGGAGAACTTGAAACCATTTTTATCAGTCCATTCTTCTATTCTTTGAAAATTTCGTTGTAATTTTCGTTTAAGTGTTTTCAAATTTCATGAACGGTAACATATACAAAAATCATCAACATTCAATGAACAATCTGTTTTGTCGTCCAAACATTGTACAATATTGTTTATTTTGATGTTAAATAGCGTAGTTGAAAGAATATTACCTTGTGGGACACCCTGTTCTTGACAGGGTAGATCCCACACGCACATGAAACATGCGTTCCCCTAAAAAGCTTTCTGTGAAACTGGGAAGTTTTCCTCTTAAGCTTATGTTATGGGGATCTTTCAATATTTCATAACGTCATGTTGTATCATATGCTTTCTCCAAGCCGAAAAGACAGCAACTACGTGATCTTTGTTAATAAAAGCATTTCGTATAAATGTTTCTAGTCTTATTTAATTGGCAGCCCCCGACCATTGGGGCGTGAAGAAATATATGGGTTGCATGATGCTTCCATGCAGAGCTCAAAACGACCCGCACACGAGTACTGGTAAACCGCTTAGAGTATCTAAACCTGCCCAGGCAAAGCAGTGCGAGTCGGCCCGTCTATGCTTATAAACCCTATTGATTTCATTGGTCAACAGGGCTTGAGATGTCATTTCATCTCAATGTCGGGAAAAGTCCCACAAAATTGGAAGCAACGTCTCCAAAATGACCTTTACAGTGTTGACGGGAACGTTAAATATGTTCTATAAAATCAAACAAATATGTTCTATCAAATCAAACAAACAAAACTTATTAAATTGCCGTTGGTACTACGTTCCGAACAAGAACCTGACTGATATTCTGAAATGAGTTTGTTGGACTCTATGTACCAGACTAATCTTTTGTGTATTATTCTTTCCATTGTTTACATAAACAATTTGTCAAAGCTATCGGACGATAATTTGTAGGCTCTGCATGATCTTTCCCTGGTTTTGGAATTGGTACAACTGTAGCTAAACGCCAGCTCTCAGGACAGACCCCCGTTTCCCAAATATTATTAAAGATATCTAAAAGTGTTGAAAGAGAACTTTTTGGTAGATGCTTAAGCATCTAATAATGGATTTCATCGGGGCCGGTTGCGGTATAATATGATTTCTGTATGGCTTCAACTAGTCGGGTACGTTAAAATGTTTGTTGTGTTCTTCGTGAGTGAGGGATTTAAAGTTTAGATTTCTTTTCTCTTGGTCCTTTTTGAAATTTCTAAATGTGTCAGAATATTTTTATGATGATGAATTTCTTAAGAATGTACTACCAAGAGTATCTGAAATATCTTTTTTAGTTGAAGCTTTTGTGTCAAAACCAGTATTTAAATGTGTAAAACTAGGAGACTTAGGTTTTCCTGAAATTTTTCGTACCATATCCCAAACCTTTTTTAGTGGGGGTTTTGTAGTTCAATTTTGAAACATGACTTTCGTTTTGAAGCTCGGATTATTCGCCGAGCTTTAGCTCTAAAAACTTTAACATTGTTTATTTTTTCTGAAGTTGGACTTTTGGAGAAGTTATTTAAAGCCTGTTGACGTTTTTTGATCGCTTCTTTACAGTCATTATTAAACTAGGGTTTTCTTTTCTTAGGACTTGTGGAGGTCTTTAGAATGCTTGTTCTGATATTTTAATAAGCGAATCTGTGAAATCAGAAACAATGTCATATAACTTATTAAAGTGATCGATTGATAACTCTTCTTCGCATAAATGATGGAATAATTCCCAGTCGGCTTTATTCATTTTCCATTTCTGGTTACAGTCCTCATCTTGTTTGTTTACGCTCCCGCTCCCTATTATAACAAGGAAGTGATCACTTCCGCACTGATCATTGTAGACAGACCATTCATAGTCTAAGAAGAGAGATGGGTGACACAAAGAGAGATCAAAAAAGACAAATGACCTGTCGCAGGGTGAAGGTAAGTGTAAGATTTATCATTCATCAAGCAAAGATCTTTCTTTGCAATAAACTCTTCAATAAGTGATCCTCTGTTGTTGTTATCTTTACAGCCCCATAGAATATTGTGACCATTGTTGTCACCAACTAAAATATATGGCGATGTAAGTTGACCTAGCAACCATTCAAGATGTTCGGGCTTTATGCTCTGTCTCTGGTTGGGCCCATCGGAGTCTAACTGTTGCTTTTCTTTTGCTCCAGCGTTTCGGTGGTTTCTTGCTGTCGAGTCCTCGCCGTTGTCTCGCCTCTGTGGTTCTTTGGTTCATTGTGTTTACGAGGATGTTGCGCTGGTGGGTTGGGAGGCCTTCATGCGGACTGGGCAAATTGTTTGTCTAAATCGCGACGAAAATAAGGGCGAGGATTGTGGCCACGTAAAATCGATTTAAGCCCCCCAGTGGAAATCTTCCACTGACCGTTCCAAGGCGGCTCTTCTGTGGCGATTTAGTTATGTTGTTGTTTGTTACTTACTGTGTGTATCACTTGTGTCTTTTGGTTTTGGATGGCCATATGGCCATTTTGTGGGAAAGTAACTGTCCTTATGGCCTTCCTTTGTTTAGGTTTCCATTATGGTCTGGTCGCTTAATGTTTGTATTTCTTTCCCTTTGGTGTCTTTTATGGGAGGAGTAAGTTAATTGTATCAATTCCTTATCTTTGTTTTACTTCTACTTTAAAGAAAATGAGGGTGGAATATATAGAGAGCAAATTGTAGTTTCTTTTTCCAGAGAAATCGACACTGCCACAGCCCGTAGTTCTTTGTCAAATTTGACCTCTCCTTATGGTAAACGAGATTTAACAATAATTGAACTGCCACCAGATGGTCTGTTACCATCAGAAAAGATATAGTTATATGTATTGAAACCTCTGATATCGATGTTGTCATCAGTTTTTTTTTAAAAAAAGTGTCTTGCAAACAAAAAAAAACGATGAGTTAATTAAAGAAAGAAGTAATTTGAGTCCATTATAATTTGATTTAAGACCTCGACAATTCCATTGTATTATTTTGTGTTTTAGATCCATTGAGAGATGTTTACTTGACTAGAAACTAATGCGTCGTTATCGACGAAATTACCTACTTTATATAAGGAATCCTTGTAATTTTGCTACCCTTGCGAGGACTGGTTGGGGCGTCATCATCATCCATTGATTCTTCATCGTCCTCGTCAGGCGGTTGCCCTACTTGCGAATAATGTAATTTGATCGGATCTTCCAATCCCTAACTGGTTCGATCTTAGTCGAATTTCTCTTTTACATGCGGCGTCGGCTTCGGTTCAGTCGCTGTCGACCGATCCGGAGCAACCTGGATTTCGCCATTTGACAAATTGGTTACACTTTGTGGTGCTGGAGTAGATTTACTCCACGCACCAGATTTTTTCAGTTCGGCAATGTACGATTCAGCAGTTTGCGTACCACTGTTTGTGATTTTTACACCAGAACCGCGGGAGCTTGAAGAAATATATGGGCTGCATGATGCCTCCACGCAGAGCTGAAACCGACCCGCACACGAGTACTGGTAAACCGCTTAGAGGATCTAAGCCTGCCCAGGCAAAGCGGTGCGAGGCGGCCCGTCCATGCTTATAAACCCTATTGATTTCATTGGGCGGCAGGGCTTGAGATGTCATTTCATCTCAAAGTCGGGTAAAAGTCCAACAAATTTGAAAGCAACGTTTCCAAAATAACCTTTAAAATATTGACGGGGACGTTAACCTCAAATCAAACAAATAAAGCACCCTTTGTGATGCTGGCGTAAGTGGTGGTTGGTGTTGTGTATCGCTCTTCAGCAAATTTCCGCGCTTCCGGAAAAGTTATCGACCTTTGGTATTTGACAGTGAGTATTTCTATTTCTTTTTTTCCATTCAGAAAACATTAAGTTTGCCACCACAATGGATGCATTTGGTCTCATTCTTACAGTTTTTATGCATATCGACATGTTTTTCTTCATCACAGTTTGGACAGAGTTGTTTCTTCTGACATCTGCTTTCGTGGTGGCCAAAAACCTGACACGAGTAACATCTGAGAGGGTTTGGTATATATGTATATACCTCTTCAGTTACAGAAAGATATGCTACTTTGATTTTCTTGGGCAGAACTGGTGTATTAAAAGTCAACACGTAAGTACCTGTTGGCTATCATTCACCACCTCTACGAACTTGGATGCTACGTACACCAATGACGCCTGCAGATCTCAAGTTGTCAATTATCTCTGCATCGCTGCAAGGACGCAGCTCTGGGCTGCGGATGACACCTTTACATGAATTAAGTGTATTATGCAGAGATACTTTGACCTTGAGATCGAATAGCTTTGTGTAGGCTTTTCACCTGCTGGTCACTCTCGACTTCTATTAGAAGATCACCTGACTTAAGCTTTTTATGCTTTGGGGATGTCCGGCACTATGCTCTTTTCAATAACAAAGGGCGTCATTACCAAGAAGCGTGGAAAGTTCGTTAGCTTTGGTGCTGCAGACTGTTGACAAGACTGCTGATTGGGTTCATCAGATTCGGATGAATCCTCGTCTTTTTTACGGTTGATTGCGTTGCGGTTATGTGATTTTATGCTTCCCCATGAAGAAAGCTTTAAGGTTCGCCCCAAGTGCTCTCCGCCCTCCTTGGAGCCCTACAAGGGAACACCATTATGGAGTGGTTTTCCGACTCGCAGGTGTTAGGTACACGTGAGATAAACAAAAAGCCTACACGATTATGTGGAGCGCAGTGGTGCAGTGGTAAAGCATCGGCTTTGAGATCGAGAGGTAATGGGTTCGATCCTCACATGTGCCATGTGTTGTTTCCTTGAGCAAGAGACTTTATCCACATTGCTCAGTACTGGTTTCTACCCGGAAAAGAGGGCCACATGGAAGATTAGTACTAGTACTAAATGTGTTACCCTCTATAAATAAGGTCGATTATCATTTTTTATTTTTATTGATCCGTTTGGCCGCCGCCTTCTAGAGATAAAAGACAGAAAAGGGTAACGTAAATGGGCATATGGTTGGTATCAGGAACGATACAAAAAGAAGGAAAAGAAAGCAAAGAGGTATCTCTAGGGCTCGGCGCGACCAGCCGAATGACCGTGCCGGACCACACGGCCAACCGTCTACACCGAAAAGCCAGGCCAAATAGACGCGTTGGGTACCTGAAGCACTGCAACCTTCGGTAACCCTCAACCACTAGGATCCCTTCTTCCGGCTTACAGGACGCCACCAACGGCAAACGGGTGGTACTTCCTTTAGCCCTTCCCAGTGGGCACAAAGACCACATCGGCAATGTGTCCAGTGGAATTGAGCCCCCAGGGCCACGGCAAGGCAGGAAGTCTAATACCTGGGGGCCAAAAGGAAAGAAACACAAACACGAAGCAAAAGACCCTAATGGAAACATCAATAGCGGAGGGCCAAAAGGACAGTTACTTTCCCATAAAATGGCCAAATGGCTATCCAAAACAACATAATACAAACACTCAAAGACAAAACAAACCATAACAAAAAAATAAACCGCGACAGAAGATCGCCTTGGAACGGTCAGTGAAACGAGTTCCACTGGGTGGCTTAATCCTCGCCCCTACTTCCGTCCCGATTTAGGCAAATTATTTGTTCAGTCCGCATGATGCCCTCCAAACTCATCTGTGCAACATCTCCGTGAACACAAACAATTAAACAACCACAGAGATGAAACAACGGTGATGACTCGACAGCAAGAAAACACAGAATTGCTGGAGTATAAGAAAACCAAAAATTAGACACCGATGGGCGCCCGACCAGAGACAGAGCATGAGGCAGTCTGGTACAGAAAAATGTTTACCGTGTGTGTGTGTGTGTGTGTGTGTGTGTGTGTGTGTGTGTGTGTGTGTGTGTGTGTGTGTTCTTGTACGAGAATTCTTCCAATTTTAATGTCAGTATAGTTTTATTTCGCATCGATTAAGAAATGTGTGCTCAAAACCACTAGGGGCGATGATGAGGTACTAAAAGGAAACATCTATAAAATTATTGCTCACACTTACAGTTTATACTTTGTATACTTTCTAAAAGCGATTTAATTACACTATACACAAAATGACTGGGAAAAGCGAACAAAATGCTTGAAGTTAGGCCTATATAAAAGGTAGGTCGCGACTCAAATGGTTGATAGAATTTATCCAAAAAATTATGGTTAAATAAGACTAATTCTGATGAATCTGAAGCACCATTTTTGGATTTACCTTTGACTGTTTCTAATGGTATTGTCTCTTCCAAAAGTTATGATAAAAGAGATTATTTAAATTTTGGAATTGTAAATTTTCCTTTCCTGGATGGTGACGTGCCTAAGACTGTCTTAGGGGGTTTATATGTCACAGCTTATTCGTTTTGCTGGCGCTTGCTGTCATGTTGATGACTTTAATGATCGGAACAGAATTTTAACAGCTAAACTTTTAAAACAAGGCTATCGGTATCCTAAACTGCGCAAAACGTTTTCAAAATTTCTTACCAGCCAGTATGCAATATGTAGACAGCCACCGCGAGGTAGGAACAAAAGTCTTACAGGATGATTTTCAGTGGGGAGGGGTGCTAAAGTTTTGAGCAAATATCAGTAGCTTAAACATGTCCTTCACACAGGTCGCCTTGCAGCAACAACTTAAAAGTAGCATCGAAAAAATAAACAAGAGGGCAAGATAGTCCTGGACCACTCATATGATCTCAAGATCTCACATAGCCTCTGAAAGTCATGTAAATAAATGATAGCTATCTTATTCCATGAAGCATAAATTTTGCAACAATATAGATTGTCACCTTGGCACTATTCTTGCGAAGTTTGAATAAAACTGGCTTTAGAGTACAGGAGAAGTTGTCATTTAAATTTTGTTTCTTCTTTTAAGTTTGCCAGACATTTTCTTCACTGTAGAAAAGACATTTTGGTAGATGGTCACCTAAGCACACGGATGTCTAAATGAAATTGAAGCGAAGGAGTTGACATTTAAAGATATTTCTATTTTAATACTTGTTCTCCCAAGCCCAGCTGTTTAGCTGCTGGTGTAGACGGTCATCTGAGCAACAAACTTATGAAGTTTGAATAAAATTGGACCAAAAAGATGAGAAATTAGCATTTAAAGGTTTGATATTCTAAGCCCTGGTGGCCATCTTGTTCACCAGATCGAAACCATTTTGGCTATTGTGGTCGAGGGTCAAGTAAGCAACATTCCTGTGAAATGTGAATAGACGGAGGAGTAATCATTCACAGGTTTGTCTGTTTTTGCTCTGATGTTATTTTGTCCATCAGAGCGGGGCCGCTTTTTATTGCTATTTTGGTAGGGGATCACCTTAACAACATTCCTATGAAGTTTGATTGAAATTGGCACATGGGTACGGAAGTTGTCGTCCAAAGATTTTTTTTTATTTTAGCCCTAGCGGTCATCCTATTTATAAAAACAAAAAGATCATAGTTGTATTGGTAGGAGCCGCACAGGCAACATAGTTTTGAAGTTTGGTTAAGCCAATTGTTGACTCCAATTGTTGACAATTATTTATAGTTCTGGTGGCCATTGTGTTCATTGGAACGAAACCATGTTAGCTATTGTTGTAGAGGGTCACCTCAGCAGCATTCCTATGCAGTGTAAAAGCAGAAAGATTTTAGCTATTTGGTATGGAGTCACCAAGGTATTATTCCTGTGAAGTTTGAAGCAAATTGGCCAAAGGGTTAAGGAGGAGTTCGCATTTAAGACAACTTAACGTTTTCCTATTTTTAGCTCTGGGGTCATTTTGCTAATCGGAGTTAAACTGTTTTAGCTTTTTTAGTAGAGGGTCACGTAAGCAACATTTCTGTGCAGTTTGAATGAAATAAGCCCAAGGGTATAGGAATTGTCGTTTAAAGTTGTTGTTTTTTGTTTTTTTAGCTCTGCTGGCCATCTTATGGATCGAAACGTAACGATATTAGCATTTTTGTAGGGAGCCACCTTGGCAACATACCTTAGACGCTAGAATGAAAAAGTGTATAGGAGTTGTTATGGAAAGAATTTTTTTCTTTTTATTTTATTTTTTTTTTTTTTTTTTTTGCTCCGGCGGTCATCTTTTTTATCAAAACGGAACAATTATAGCTCGTAGCCATTTCGGTTTGAAGCAAGATAGTCATCATTCCTTTAAAGCCTGACCCTATGGCTTATGGGGATTTTGCATTTTAAGCAAATTGTTGAAGTGTTTAGCTCACCAGATTTGAATTCTCCGGGAGACCTGATATGATAAGAAGTTTTCCGCCGTCGTCTGCGTCCAAATCTTTCAAACGAAATCTCCTCTGAAGCCTAAATTTCATCTGTAGTATCCTTGGGCTAGGGGATTGAAAGTGTGTGTTTTTATAAAAATAGGCTCATTAATTTTTCTTATAAAAGACTTTGGTCCGCTATTGATGTTTCCATTGGGGTCTGTTGTTTCATGTGTGTGTTTCTTTCCCTTTAGTGTCTCTGATGGGGACTGTGGGTTAATTGTATCGATTCCTGATCATTGCCTCTACTTCTACTTATAATGGGGAAAATTAAAAAACGGCATATACTGCCAATAAAAATCAAAAATGATGGCCTGTCAGATATTTTGACAAAACTTTCATCGAAATGTTTCTCCAGCAATATTCTATCTGATACATGATTCAAGGCCTTTTTGCTTTTTTTTTTTTTTTTGGTTGACGTGGAAACTAAATTGCCAAAAATAAAAAACAAAAATCATAAAAAAGTCATCTCCTCAGAAACCATATATTATTTGAGGTTGAGACTTTATGGAAGTATTCACCATAACAGCCTTAACAGGTTTTGTGTGTGTGTGTGATTTAATAAAACTCGGTTCTTCAGTTCCGCTGCCATAACAACTTAGAGTTTCCATAGACGTACAATGTGGAACAAAGAACAAAAATGACAATGACTGCCAAATAGAATTGGAGGCAATAATCAGGAATCGATAGAATTAACCCACAGCTCACATCAGAGACACCAAAGGGAAAGAAACACAAGCATGAAACAACAGACCCTAATGGAAACATCAGTAGCGGAAAGCCAAAAGGACAGTTACTTACACAAAATGGCCAATAGGCTATCCAAAATAATATAAGCGACACAAACACCCAAAGACAAACCATAATAAAAATAAACCGCGACAGAAAAACCGCCTTGGAAAGGTCAGTGAAACGAATTCCACTTGGGGGCTTAAATCGATTTTTACTGGCCACGATCCTCGCCCTTACTTCCGTCGCGATTCAGTCAAATAATTTGTCAAGTCTTTGCAGATATTTTGACACAACTTTGATGAAGTTGTTCCTCTACCAATTTATCTGCCATAACATTTTAGGTTTACTGCTCATTTTTATTGGTTGCAAAGGAAACCAAAATCTAAAAAAAATGATTTTAGCTATTTTGGTATGGAACCGCCAAGGCAAACCTCAAGTGAAGTTTGAATCAAATTGGCCCAAGTGTTTAGGAGGAGTTTGCATTTAATGCAAATTGTTGAAATTATTCATCGGAGCAAAACGGTTTTTTTTTTGCTATTTTGATAGAGAGTCACCTAGGCAACATTCCTTTGAAGGTAAAAGGAAATTAGCCCAAAGGTATAGGAAAAGTTGTCGTTTGAAGATTTTTCTATTTTCAGTTTTGGCGGCCACTTTTTTATCCAAACAATTTTAACCTATTTTGCTAGGCAACATTTCTGTGAAGTTTGAATTTAATTGGCCCAATGGTTCAGGGTATATTCGCATTTAAAGCAAATTGTTGACGACGCACTCAACACGACGGACGACGGATATTGACAGATCACAATATCTCTACATGAGCACTTTGTGCTCAAATGAGCAAAGATTACCAATTCACAGTGCAGCAAATAGCCCGGATGATTAACTTGTTGATAGCACGTGTTCATGAATTAATTACAACTTGGGAAAATAAATGCAAACTTAAAACCCCTATTTGTTGACTGATAAACAAAAGAAGAGCCGTAAACGCAATGCCAAACAACTTCTGAAACTGTATCCATATTATAGCAAAAGTGCATTCGACAGTTTATTTACTGGTGAGAGCTGGTAAAAAAAACATTTTCCTGTCAGTTCAAAGGCGGCTCTTCTGCTGTCGGTTATTACTGTAAGGGTTCGTCTTTGCATGTATGTATTGATCATATAATTTCGGATAGCCGTTTGGCCATTTTGGGGGAATAGTAACTGTCCGTTTGGCTTGCCGCTTGTGACGTTATTTGGAAGTTGTTTTATGTTGTGCTTCTTTCCTTTTGGTGTCTTGGATGCCAGGCGTGAGGTTATTGTATCGATTCCTGATCTCCATATTTACTTCTGTTTACTATTTCTGAACTAAAGCTATCATGTTCCATTCGCATTTGCACCACCAAAATTGAGAGACGTTCAGAGATTGCCAAACGAACACGAATCATTACGATAACACATCCGTGCAACATAGAGCATGTATTCACATCTCCAAAATAGCTATTTTTTCTGATAAAAATCTGTGATATTCTTCTTATTTTACTCCAAACATAGGTTGTGGGTGATCGTTAGAAACGAGTACCAACAAACTATGTATTGGTGCAAAAATAAGAAAATTAATGTATACCCCCGTAAACCCACGTTTTCTTTATATAAAATGGAGTTTAGGGTGTGTACATTTCACGGACTTGTTATCGTGATGGATAAAGAAGGTTTTGCATGTAATTTTCTTCAATAATAATAGTGGGTCCAATTAACGCAATTTACAATGCTAATAGGCAGAACAGTCACAACATAGTTGTATAAAATTGTTGTACACAGAATATTGAATAAGTACAACGAAACTCTTGCATGATAATGCCCCCGCTCACAAGGCATACCTTTTGACCTAGTTTTAGGAGTCAGAGAAGGTCATCCTCAATTATCGTCAGATATACGCCCCTGTGACTATTATTTTGTTTCCAAATCACAAATAACATATACAGTTCGAGAAATGCTCCTATACCTGCGGTTCATATGTAGCTGAGGGGTGTCTCCATTAAAGAATGTACAAACTGCTGACAAAAGTGGATTAACTGTCCAGGTAGATGGAGAGTATTGTGAAAGATTTTGACATTTGCAGTAAAGGAGATGCAATAAAAAAGATATTATTTCACAAGAACATCCCTCGTATATTAATTAAATATGTGTGTTGGCGCACGTCTTGTTTCTTATTTTTGAGCACACATTCATGTCATTTACTCTTTTTAGTCTTGGAGCTTGGTGGTACTAAGGCCTATGAACTTCAGCCTTTGGCTGAAGAGAGAGCTATAGTAGATAAACATGTTTGTCTTTCAAACACCAAGTTTGTTGTGTGTGTTAACGAAGGCCAAGACAAGCTTCCTACGCTATACTGGTTACCAAAACTTCATAAAAAACCTTACAAAGCACGGTTTATTGCAAATTCTAGTTCTTGCACTACCACTGAACTTTCTAAATTATTAACTTCCTGTCTTACTGCTATTAAAACGCATGTAATTAAATATTGTGATAAAGTCTTTGAAAGATCAGGAAGAAATCTGTTTTGGTCTATAAAAAATTCGAATGAGGTTTTAAATAAATTGAAATCTAGACAGTTTCGTGCTTCTAGTCTGTCTACCTACGATTTTTCCACTCTTTACACTACACTTCCTCATAATCTTATAAAAGAAAAGCTTAATGATTTAATTGAATGGGCTTTTCACAGAGAAGGTTCTCTCTATCTTGCATGTAATGTCAGAAATGCATTTTTCACTTCTAAAGAGCATAAGAATTATACACTTTGGTCATGTCAGAAAGTGTGTGATGCCCTCACCTTTCTACTTGACAATATTTATATTAGATTCGGTACTAAGTTATTTAGACAAATTGTGGGTATTCCGATGGGTACTAATTGCGCACCTCTTGTGGCTGATCTGTTCTTGTATTGTTATGAAAGAGACTTCATTTTGTCGCTTTCAATTGATAACCAATCTGAAATTATTGAAGCTTTTAGCTCCACTTCTAGATATTTAGATGATTTATTAAATATTGATAATACCTATTTTGATGGTTTGATCAGTCAGATTTACCCCCTAGAACTTCAGTTAAATAAAGCAAATTCTTCTGATACCGAGGCCCCGTTTTTGGATTTACATCTATCTATTGTAGATGGATTTGTTTCGTGCAAAATTTATGATAAACGCGATGACTTTGATTTTGAGATTGTAAATTTTCCTTTTTTGGATGGTGATGTTCCTCGTGCGCCATCCTATGGCGTTCATATTTCGCAATTAATTCGATTTGCTAGAGTGTGTAGTCATGTAACTGACTTCAACACTCGTAATAAATTATTAACGGCTAAACTCCTTAATTAGGGTTATCGGTACCATAAACTACGCAAAGCCTTTTCAAAATTTTATAGACGCCATTCTGATTTAATTTCAAAATTCAATATTGGACTTTAATCTCTTCTGCAACAAGGTCTATCGGAACCCGAATTTTATGGTGACTTAGTATATAAATTCAGAAAAATATATAACCGCAATGACTTCAGCACCCAATTTCGTAAAATCATTCTTCGATATAAAAAGATTGGGTACAACATGGATATTATACGACAGACTCCATGCATGGTAGTTAACCCAATCACGGTTGGCAACTTTGCTTCCCTCTTTAATTGCACGCCGGTGGGTCAGGCCTCAGATTCTATGACGGCTCAAACGTAAAGGCTTATTGAAAATTAAAGAGATAATGTTGGTTGGTGCCTGATGCTCTGTCTCTGGTCGGGCTCATCGGAGTCTAACTGTTGGTTTTCTTTTGCTCCAGCATTTCAGTGGTTTCTTGCTGTCGAGTCCTCACCGTTGTCTCACCTTTGTGGTTCTTTGATTTCTGTGTTCACGGAGATGTTGCACTGATGAGTTAGGAGGCCTTCATGCGGACTGAACAAATTATTTGTCTAAATCGCGACGGAAGTAAGGGCGAGGATTGTGGCCACGTAAAATCGATTTAAGCCCCCCAATGGAAATCTTCCACTGACCGTTCCAAGGCGGCTCTTCTGTGGCGATTTATTTATGTTGTTGTTTGTTACTTACTGTGTGTATCACTTGTGTCTTTTAATTTTGGATGGCCATATGGCCATTTTGTGGGAAAGTAACTGTCCATATGGCCTTCCTTTGTTTAGGTTTCCATTATGGTCTGGTCGCTTAATGTTTGTATTTCTTTCCCTTTGGTGTCTTTTGTGGATGGAGTAAGTTAATTGTATCAATTCCTGATCTTTGTTTTACTTCTACTTTATGCGGCTCTAGATCGCTCTTTATAGTAATTTTTTCCTTCTATCTTGCATATTCGGAAATTCCGGAGATATAGCCCCTCCCTCTCCGGTCGTTCGTTAGCGCTTTCTAATCGTTTTCTTTGGTCTGGTTTTACAGTTTTATTTTGTGTTTTTTTTTTCTCCTCGTTTACAGTAAGTTCTTTCAGTTTGTTTCTTTTATCCTCACGGGTGGTTTCTTGTGTGAAAGGGATTGTTAACATAATAAGATGCTTTAAGTTCTGCCTCATATATGATATATTGATATTGTGATCCTAAATATCTAACTTCAAGGTACATCAAAGCTCGTCAAATACCCACACCATGAACATCACGATTCTGATGCATTTTGCTTTGAAGTAAATACACCAAACTCACGCGCTGTCTAGTCAAGTGCTTCACGCATTTCAACTTTCGCCATACATGAGAAATCCGCCCAAGAGTCATTCATAACAATAATCCCTTACACGGCTACTATCACAGTAGAGCCCTGATCATAAAGTAAGCTTCTTCTATTCAGAGTACATGCCACAAGCCCATCAAAATGTCGCGTGCACATCGACTCGACGATACTGATCCTGTAATTCGTGCACATCAACTCCACGATACTGAATCTGTATTGTCAATACAGTATAGGTCATTTTGGAGGCGTTGCTTCTAATTCTGTGAGACTTTTACCCGACATTGAATTGAAATGACATCTCAAGCCCTGTCGCCCAATGAAAACAGTATAAGTTATAAACATGGACGATTCGACTCGCACCACTTTTCCTGGCAGGTTTAGACCTTCTAAGCAGTTTCCAGTACTCGTGTGCGGTGGATGTCAGCTCTGCGTGGAATCTTCATGCAGCCCATCTATTACGTCAAGCCCCGATGAGCGGGGGCCGCTATTGCAGGTGCGACTTCACGCCTACGTGAAGTAGTTAGCTGCCCAGTCAAAGTTTATCGGATTGGTTACAAAATCACAGCCACAAAATAAATGTCTGCTTGTTGCGCGCTCACTTTAAATCATTGGCCCAAAACCCAGGACCCTGTTGCTTTAAAGCTTACGATGGTCTTAGTTAATATTTTGTTAAAAATTTCAATATATCATATATACACTTATACTTTTGTTTAAAACGCAATTGCCCCCAGGTATTAGACTTCCTGCCTTGCCGTAGCCCTGGGGGCTCAATTCCCACTGGGCACATTGCCGCTGTGGTCTCTGTGCCCACTGGGAAGAGCTAAAGGAAGTACCACCCGTTTGCCGTGGGTGGCGTCCTGTAAGCCGGAAGAAGGGATCCTGGAGGTTGAGGGTTACCTGAGGTGGCGGTGCTTCAGGTACCCAACACGCCTATTTGGCCTGGCTTTTCGGTGTAGACGGGTGGCCGTGCGGTCCGGCACGGTGAATCGGCTGGTCGCGCCGAGCCCTAGAGATACCGCTTTGCTTTCTCTTCAACTTTTTTTGTATCTTTCCTGATACCAACCATATGCCCATTTACCTTACCCTTTTCTGTCTTTTTATCTCTAGAAGGCGGTGGCTAAACGGATCAATCGTGTAGGCATTTTGTTTATACGAGTATATCTCACGTGTATCTCTAACACCTGCGAGTTGGATAACCACTCCATTATGGTGTTCCCTTGTAGGGATCCACGGAGGGCGGAGAGCACTTGGGACGAAACTAGAATTTTTCCTTATGCCTCATGGAAAAAAAACATAACCGCAACGCAGCTAAACGTAAAAAAGACGAGGATTCATCCGGAACGGATGAACCCAGTCAACAGTGAAGTCAGCAGTCTCAGCATTCTACTCAACAGTCTAGTCAGCAGTCTGCAGCACCAAAGTCAACCAATTTTCCACGTTTCTTGGTAATGACCTCCAGTGACGATGCACGCACTGTGTCCAGTTAATCACCATTCGTGATAGAAAAAAGCATAGTGTCCATTGCCGGACATCCCAAAAGCATAAAAAAAGCTTAAGTCAGGTGACCTTTTATTAGAAGTCGAGAGAGAGCAGCAGGTGAAAAGCCTGCTTGGTACCACAAAGCTCTTCGATCTCAAGGTCAAGGTTTCTCTGCACAACACTCTTAATTCATGTAAAGGTGTCATCCGCAGCCCAGAGCTGCGTCCTTGTACTGATGCAGAGATCATTGACAACTTGAGATCTGAGGGCGTCATTGGCGTACGTAACATCCAAGTTCGTAGAGGTGGTGTATTGAAGCCAACAGGTACTTACGTGTTGACTTTCAATACACCAGTTCTGCCCAAGAAAATCAAAGTAGCTTACCTTTCAGTTAACGTAGAGGTGTATATACCAAACCCTCTCAGATGTTACTCGTGTCAGGTTTTTGGCCACCACGAAAGCAGATGTCAGAAGAAGCAACTCTGTCCAAATTGTGGTGAAGAAAAGCATGTCGATAACCATCAAAACTGTAAGAATGAGGCCAAATGCGTCAATTGTGGTGGCAAGCATGCTGTTTTCTCTCGAGATTGTCCGGCATGGAAAAAAGAAATACTTACTGTCAAATACCAAAGGGGGTTAACATTCCCAGAAGCGCGTAAAATTGTTGACGAGCGATACACAACACCAACGACCAGTTACGCCAGCATCACAAAGGGTGCTGGTGTACAAGTTTCTACCTCCGCAACGCAGACTGTTGAATCATGCATAGCTGAACTGAAAAAATCTGGTGCATGGAGTAAATCCACTCCAGCATCACAAAGTTCAACCAAATTATCAAATGGCGCAATCCAGGTTGCTTCGGATCGGTCGACAGCGACCGTACCGAAGCCAGCGCCACATGCAAAAGAGAAACTCGACTCGGGTCGAACTAATAAAGGATCGGAAGATCCGAAAAAAACAATTGTCTCAAAAACAGACAGACAACGTAAAATGGAAAGAGACAATATAAGATTCCAGAACAGATTCGGATGTTTGAGTGACAGTGATATGGAGTTCGCTGAAACTCCATCATCACCAAGTGGCAATAACAGATCGAGGTCAGCAACACCACGAGCTGGTGGTAGCAGATCAATATCACCAGTTGCAGCTCCAATATAGTTTCTAGTCTTAATCTCTTCAAATAATGGATTTAAAACACAAAATAATACAATGGAATTGGCGAGGTCTTAAATCAAATTATAATGAACTCTTATTACTTATTTCATTATTAAACCCGTCGGTTTTTTGTTTTCAAGAAACTTTTTTAAAAACTGATGACAACCTTGATGTCAGGGGTTTCAATACATACAACTATATCTATTCTGATGGTAACAAACCATCTGGTGGCAGTTCAATTCTTGTTAAATCATGTTTACCACAAAGAGAGATCAAATTAAAAACAGACCTACAAGCTGTAGCAGTATCGGTTTCTCTGGATAAAGAAACTACAATATGCTCTTTATATATTCCACCCTCATTTTCTTTAAAGCCCGAACATCTTGACTCATTGCTGAGTCAGCTTCCATCCCCATATCTTTTAGTTGGCGACTTCAATGGTCACAATATTCTATGGGGCTGTAAAGATATCAATAACAGAGGAGCACTTGTTGAAGATTTTATTGCAAAGAGCGATCTTTGCTTGATGAATGATAAATCTTATACTTACCTTCATCCAGCGACAGGTCATTTGTCTTCTTTAGATCTCTCTTTGTGTCACCCATCTCTCTTCTTGGACTATGACTGGTCTGTTCATGATGATCAGTGCGGAAGTGATCACTTCCCTGTTATAATTGAGAGCGTAAACGAACAAGATGAGGACTGTAGCCAGAAATGGAAAATGAATAAAGCCGACTGGGAATTATTCCGTAATTTATGTGAAGAAGAGTTATCAGTTGGTCACTTAAATGAATCATCTGACATTGTTTCTGATTACACAAAACTAATTAATATATCAGAACAATGCATTCCAAAGACCTCCACAAATACCAAGAAAAGCAAGCCTTGGTTTAATAATGACTGTAAAGAAGCTATTCAAAAGCGCAAACAGGCTCTAAATAAGTTCTGCAAAAGTCCCACTTCAGAAAAGCTAAACGACGTTAAAGTTTTTAGAGCTAAAGCTCGGCGAACAATCCGAGCTTCCAAACGAAAGTCATGGAGAGAATATGTCTCCAAATTGAACTACAAAACCCCCATTAAAAAGGTTTGGGATATGGTACGAAAAATTTCAGGAAAAACAAAGTCCTCTAGTTTTACACATTTAAATACTGGTTTTGACACAAAAGCTTCAACTAAAAAAGATATTTCAGATACTCTTGGTAGCACATTTTTGAGCAATTCATCACCGCGTATTTATTCTGACACTTTTAGAAATTTCCAAAAGGACCAAGAGAAAAGAAATCTAAACTTCAAATCCCACAATCACGAAGAATACAACAAACCTTTTAACTTATACGAACTAGTGGAAGCCATTGAAAAATCACACGATACAGCAACCGGCCCCGATGAAATTCATTATCAGATGCTTAAGCATCTGCCAAAAAGTTCTCTTTCAACACTTTTAGATATCTTTAATAATATTGTGGAAACTGGGGTCTGTCCTGAGAGCTGGCGTTTTGCTACAGTTGTACAATTCCAAAACCAGGGAAAGATCATGCAGAACCTACGAAATATCGACCGATAGCTTTGACAAGTTGTTTGTGTAAAACATTGGAGAGAATGATAAACAAGAGATAAGTCTGGTACTTAGAGTCCAACAACCTTATTTCAGAATATCAGTCAGGTTTTCGTTCGGAACGTAGTACCAACGACAATTTAATAAGACTAGAAACATTTATACGAGATGCTTTTAGTAACAAAGAACACGTAGTAGCTGTCTTTTTCGACTTGGAGAAAGCATATGATACCACTTGGCGTTATGGAATATTGAGAGATCTCCATAACCTCGGCTTAAGGGGAAAACTTCCCAGTTAAATTCAAAGTTTTTTAGGTGAGCGTGTATTTCAAGTCCGCGTGGGATCTACCCTATCAGATCTCTATGCACAAGAGCAGGGTGTCCCACAGGGTAGCATTCTCTCAACTACGCTATTTAACATCAAAATAAATAATATTGTACAATTTTTGGACGACAAAACAGACTGTTCATTGTATGTTGATGATGTTTGTATATGTTACCGTTCAAAAAACATGAAAACAATTGAACGAAAGTTACAACAAAATTTAAAACGAATAGAAGAATGGACTGATAAAAATGGTTTCAAGTTCTCCAAGTCGAAAACGCAGTGTGTTCATTTTTGTAAGCTACGGAAGAAACACGACCATCCTTCCCTGTTCTTATACGGATCACAAATTCCTGTTGTTGAAGAAGCCACATTTCTTGGGGTTATATTAGACCAAAAGTTATCTTTTATACCACATATTAAATATCTTAAAGCGAAATGCTTAAAAGCTTTGAATCTTTTGAAAGTTTTAGCTCATTCAAGTTGGGGAGCAGATCGGTATACTTTATTACATCTTTACCGGTCTTTAATAAGATCTAAATTAGATTATGGGTCTGTTGTTTATGGTTCTGCCAGAAAGTCCTATTTAAAATCCTTGGATACTATCCATCACCAAGGCATTCGTCTGGCTATGGGAGCCTTCCGTACTTCTCCCGTATTAAGCCTTTATGTAGAAGCAGGTGAACCATCTTTAACTTCGCGTAGAGAGAAACTTTCTCTTCAGTATGCTATTAGACTTGCTGCAAATCCATCTAACCCGGCATCCAAAATTACATTTCCACCTCAATTTGTTGATAAGTATGAAACAAAACCCACAGCAATCAAACCTTTTGGATTGCGTATTTTACCACTGCTAGAAAATTCAGGTATCGACCTTAAAAATATTCAAAAACATGAAACGGCCGAAGTTCCATCTTGGTGTATTAAAAAACCTTCTATTCTGTTCGGCTTACATGATCCGAATCAAATCCAATACTTCTCAAACAAAACTTTCAGGTACTGCAGTCACGTTACAATGATTACCAGCAAGTCTATACTGATGGTTCCAAAGAAGGAGATAAAGTTGGTTGTGCGTATGTTTCTAAAGATACGCACAAAACCATGCGCCTTCCAGATGGTTCATCTATTTTTACAGCTGAAGCCAAAGCAATAGACCTAGCTTTAGATTTTATCAATTCTTCAACAATTCAAAAAGCAATTATATTTTCTGATTCACTTTCTGTGCTCAAGGCTTTAGACCTCAAATTCAAAAATTGATCGAAAAACATCATGAAATTTCTAAAACACACCAAATCTTGTTTTGTTGGCTTCCGAGCCATATTGGCATTGTCGGCAATGAATATGCTGACAAGAAAGCAAAGGAATCGCTCAATCTTGATCCGTCTGTTTTTAAAATTCCTTTTAATAATTTTAAACCATTTATCAATAGATACATCTTGTCGGAATGGCAAGGCGAATGGGATCGTGCAATAAATAACAAACTCCATGCCATTAAACCTGTCGTTGGAACTAAATGCTCTCCTCCACAGTTTTCCAGGAAAGAGGATGTAGTATTAACACGACTGCGAATTGGCCATACCAGAGTTACTCATTCTTTTATTTTAAATGGTGATGAACAGCCTTCCTGTGTAGGCTGTGATCAGCCATTCACTGTGAAACATATTTTAATTGAATGTGTAGACTTTTCACAGTCCCGTAACTTATACTTCAAAGCTGACACTTTGCAACAATTGTTTCAAGATGTACCTTTTGAAAACATTATTTTATTCTTAAAAGAAATTGGACTTTTTCATAAGATTTAACTGTTTAAGATATTTATACATATCAAACTAACTTTTTTATTCTTAATATCCTCATAATTCTATTGCCGTCAACCATTAACCGTTTGACGCTTATGACCCACAAAGAGGGTTGACGCGTCGTTAAACACGAAATCATAATCATAAAACGCAATTGCTACGTAAGTTTCAAATCAAAATGACCAGAGGTTAAGACAATGCACATGCTAGAACATTAACAATGATTGCTACTATCATGCCGAACAACTGGGCACAGGCTGTTAGTTTTGTTTGCTTTTATTGAAGTTTAACGGCCCTGTCAACACTATTTTATTGGAGTTTAACGACCCAGTCCACACTACTTTAGGTCACCTTTGAGCCTCTCAGTTTAATTTTACACACTTTACCTGGGCATGCGTATACATAAGCGATTAACTAGTACAGTGTACTGACAACTGCCCCTCTTGAAACAGCAGAACGGAGATAATGACCATAGAAAATATTTCATGATCAATCTGCACGAACGAATGCTGCAGATCCCGGCAGGTAGCGAACCCACGTCCTCCTGTTCACCAGTAAGATGCGCATCCGACTTCGCTACCGAGGCCGGTTCAGGCTGTTAGTTATCAAATACGTATTCACATTATTAAACGTATTTGACAGTTGACGAATTCGATGGAATGGGCCATTGGTCATTTGGAAGGTGCGAAAAGACACTGCACATATCAGGTGAAGGTGAATCAACCACTTCCATCAGAAGTCGTGTTGGATCCAAGTTTCGTCGACAACTCTAACGACACAAGCGGAAACGACTCTAATGTAATAAATTCAACTATGTCACCAACTTCAGTATATGCTTTCTCGCCTGATTTTTTGGAGGATATAGAAGCTTTATCATGCCCAAACGAATGCAGTGGAAATGGCGTCTGCATAAACGGTAAGCTTAAATATTCAACAGTTCATTTAACCCTGTTTGTACCAAACGGAACCTTCATCCTTATATATAGCAGGAGTACATGTCAAAATTTAGGGATGTCAGGTTGTGTTTTCTTCCAAATTTATATGGAAAATGACTGAATTGTTATCGAACAGTGGAGACCCTGATCAGGCGCCGCGTTCCGCGGCGTCTGATCTGGGCCTCCACTGTTTGCCAACTACCCATTTTAGGGTTTCTGGTACTAAATTGGTTAAACATCAAAGATATACGTATAGCATTTTGCTGGCTTCATGATTCTGTTAATTGCAGTGTTTTGTGATATTGTCAAATTATGACTGAAGCTTATTTTGACCAAATCAGGTACTGGAGTGGATTTTTCTATCTTTAAACTAAGACTCCGCCAGTCTTTCAAACATGAAGGTTGGTCAAGCACATTGACACGATGGTAAGCTCTGTGCATCCTGATAAGAAGGTCGTCTCATCTTGATCTACCCGGTTTGCATAGGTATCTTACTCGTCCGAAGTCCGGCCCATTATCATGTGTTTTTTGTTGTTGTTGTTGTTTTTATTGTTGTTGTTTTTTTTTTTATCGAGCCGATCGTTAATCAGAGGTGGGCGAAAACCGGAGTACCCGACAAAAAACACATGACCTTCCGTTGCAGAGCTTGGCGTCTCACATGTGACCCGAGCCAAGCTTGAACCACAGCGGTGAGAGACCTAATGGTTAAGAGTCCGCGCTCTTATCCATTAGGCCACGGAGGTCCATTGGCCCATTGTCATAATTACATAATCCATCTAAATATAGTCAACGCTTGGATCTCCCCCTTGCAGATTGCAATTATGCTTAAAAACGTTTTTAAATGTCTCAATACAAGTCAGAATACCTTTCCATTTGTTTGTCTTTTGATGTATTATTATTTTCGAAAGCAAACTTCAGCATTTTTCTAGGGAACCAGGGAAGGGACATTTCTGTTCCAGTATCTAGCAGAACTGTAATTAAAACAATAAAATTAGAGTGGAAAAAAAACAATAAATTTGTCCTTTAAACGATATAATATGTCGTTTATATTTCTTGTTTTATGTTACACTGAAAAAAAGCGTGAAATTTAAAACATTAAAATTAGAATGGAACAAAAACAAAATTATGTCGTTTAAACGACATATTTCTTGTATTCTGTCCCACTCTGAAAAAGAAGGGTGGAATTTAAAAGAATGGAACAGAAAACAGAATGGAACAGAAAACAAAAATAAGTCGTTTATGAGCTCAGCTCCAGCTCAGCTTATGCCGAGGCCTGGTGTCCGTCGTCCATTGTCCGTCCGTCCGTCGTTAGTCGTTAACTTTTCACCTTTTCGACATCTCCCGAACCGAAAGTCAGATAAAGTTGATATCTGGTGGCAAGCATCCTGGTGACATGGAGATTCAGATTTGCCAAAAATGGTTCCGTTCGGATTTCCAAGATATCTTGAAATTCTTCAAACGACATCTCCTCCGAAACCAAAGGTTGAATTGAGCTGAAATTGTTGGAGGCATTGGGACATGGAGAGTCAGACTTCTTAGGACTCTTCAGGTCTGTTATTTCCGATGTCTGCCATGTTGGCCATCTTGAAAACCTTCAAACAACATCAGCTAGAGAATTGTCTTTTGCATTGAGTTGAGATTGGTGGTTGGCATTTAGGTGATATGAAGATTCAGAATTGCTTAAATTGTTGCATTCGCATATCCCAGATGGTCGCCATCTTGAAATTCTTCAAAGCACCTGTATTGTAATTGCATACAAGATTTATTTGAAGGGGCAACTTAGATGTTATCTGTTTATGTCAAACTCGCTGCGTCCACAAGAAGATTCGCTATCTTGGCTTTTTTGCAAGCGGCCATATACATCATAGCTCTGTGTTGCAGTTGTATTCGCTTGATTGGTTGACTTTGTTTAAATTTTTGTTAACAGAATATGCCAAAGGCAGTTGCAAACGATAGCTCTGGGCTACCAAACTATACATTTACACTCTGCATCAACATCTTCTCTTTCTGAATCCTAAATCAGACAAAGCTGTTCAGAAAATTATTTAGAAGCATCAAGATTATTTAAGCATGTAGATTCAGAATTGCTTACGGCAGTGTTATCTGATTGACAAAATGGCCACCAAGACGCAATGTAATATATGATCAGGCTCATTTAGGTGAGCGATTCTGGACCACTTGGGCCTCTTGTTCTTGTTTTCCGTTTCACGCTGAAAAAGTAGCGTGGAAAAGAAAACAATATGTTCCATTCTAACTTTTATTGTTTTAAATTCCACGCATCTTTTTCAGAGTGGAACAGAAAACAAGAAATATGTCGTTTAAACGACATATGTTTGTTTTCTGTTGCATTCTAATTTTATTGTTTTAAATTCCACGCTTCTTTTTCATGGTGGAACAGAAAACAAGAAACACATTATATCGTTTAAACGGCATATTTCTTGTTTGCTTTACCACTCTAATTCTATTGTATTAATTTCTGCTCTTCTAGGTACTGGAACAGAAATGTCCCTTCCCGGGTTTCGTATTTTTCTGATATTTCCATTATCCTGAGATGAGTGTGGTGTTTGATTTTGGCTTTTCCTTAGTAACATTTCCTTTTCCTATTCTGAAATAGTGTACAATTACCCAGGTTTTCGCTATTTTATGCATATTTATAAAGATAATAGTTAGGAGAATAGCTAATATATTTGATTTTGTGAAACCATTTCACGTCTCTCATCAGCCTTATAATGGAAACATAATGGACCAAATTATCTGGCTTTTTAGCTCACCCGGCTGAAGGCTCCAGGGGAGCTTACAGTATAGTTGGTCGTCCGTCCGTCGTCCGTCGTCCGTCCACACTTTTGACCAGCTATATCTCTGCAGCCTGTAGGCTGATCTCAATCATTTCTTGTGTGTAGTATGCCTCCGGTTCGAAATCGAATGAAAACTTGGTTGCTATGGCAACCACAAGGTCTCGTTGACTTACAATGGGAAAATGCTTGTCATCACCGTAGCGACTTCAGTTTTAATCGGATCTTTCCAGATGAGTTCGAAAACTTGCAAGGTCGGCAATTAATTATAGAGTTACGTCCCCTTGATTGCTGAAAATGCCTATTTTTGACCTTTTCATCACCGTAGCCCCTTCAGTTTTGATGGGATCTTCATGAAACTTATATACAAATAAGTCAGGGTTATGAACTAGTATGAGTTCGAAAACTACCGATGTCCGTCAATTACCCACGGAGATATGCCCCCTACTTTACTAAAAAAATGCTTATGTTAGACCTGGTCATCACTGTAGCCGCTTCAGTTTTGATCGGATCTTCTTGAAGCTTACAAACAAGTAAGTAAGGGATAAAAGCTCGGATGAGTTTAAAAAATGGCAAGGTCGGCCAATCTTTCATACAGTAATGAAAATGCCTGTTTTTGACCTTGTCAGCACCGTAGCCCATTCCGTTTTGATAGGATCTTCCTGACACTTATATACAAGTTAAGTCAGGGTGAAATTGATTTCAATAAATGTAGAGATGGAATCGCTGCTACCTTGAATGAATTTGGTAATCGATGGTGTAAACGAGAGTATGTTGAGCATAAAGCTCTTAAAGAATGGAAACTTAGCATTCTGAAATTTGTGATCAAACGCATTTATTTTTATTCTCAAAATACGAACTTATTACCTCCTAAACCTATGTTGTCTTTACGTCAACTTAAATTAGATATTCAGGAATTTCATAAGAAGTAAACAATTATTCAAACAACATCTCCTCCTAAACCACTGATTGGATTTTGGCCGAGCTGCATAGGAATGATCCTTAGCTGGTCCCCTTGCAAAGTTGTTCAAATGGTTCCGGTCCATTTCAAAGCTAGGTCTCAGGGGCTAAAATAGATTTTTTAAATGAAAACTGCAAGGCCCAGGTCTTCGATATTTGGTATGAAGCTTCATCTAGAGGACACCTACCAAGATTGTTCAAATTATAGCCCTTGGGCAAAAAATGCCCCCATGCCGGGGCCCACCTTTTTTACATACACTTATTAGGGAAAACTTTAAAAATTTTCTTGTCTGAAACCAGAAGGCCCAGGTGTTTTATATTTTGTGTTAAGCTTCATCTAGTGGACCTCTATCAAGATTGTTCAAACTAAAGTCCTCGGGCCTAAAAATGCCCCACCCCGGATCCCTTTGGTTTTACATAGACTATAGGGAAACACTTAAAAATCTTCTTATCTGAAACCGCAAGGCCCAGGTCTTTGATATTTCGTGTGAAGCTTCATCTAGTGCACTTCTATCTAGAGTGTTCAAATTAAAGCCATCGGGCAAAAAATGCCCCCGCCCCGGGGCCCTTTGGTTTTGCATAGACTAAGGGAAAATCTTAAAAATCTTCTTCTCTGAAACCGCAAGGCCTAGGTCTTTGATATTTGGTGTGAAGCTTTATCTAGTGGACCTCTATCAAGATTGTTCAAATTATAGCCCTAGGGTTAACAATGCCCTCGCCATCGGGCCCTTTGGTTTACATAGACTTTTATAGGGAAAATCTGTAAAGATCTTCTTGTCTGAAACCAGAAGGTTCAGGTCTTTGATATTTGGTATGAAGCTTCGTCTAGTGGACCTATATCAAGATTATTTAAATTATAGCCCTGGCGCCCAAAATTCCCCCTTCCCCGAGGCCCACTGATTTTACATTGACTTATATCCTAGCGTATTTATGCGTAAATACTGCCAAAACGTTTTGAACAACCCTCATTCTTTCGCATATTCAACCAGACCAAAGATGGGCCCATCCCGAAGTCCATTTGTTAGCTCATCGGAGCACGAAGTGCTCATGCTGAGGTATTGGGATCAGTGAATGTCCGTCGTGCGTCGTCAACAATTTGCTTTACATGCGATCTTCTTCTAAACCCTTGTGCCAGTTAGATTCGAACTTCACAGGCGCCACAGGAATGTTGCCTAGTAGGCTCCCTACCAATATAGCTAAACTCGTTCCGCTGTGAAGAACAAGATGGTCGTCAGAGCTAAAAATAGAAAAAAAAATCTTTAAACGACAACCCACCACCCCCTGTACCCTTGACCCAATTTCATTCAAACGTCACAGGAATGTTGAGCAGGTGACTCCCTAAACGCCAACTTCTCCTGTACACTTGGGCCAATTTCATTCAAAGAAATGTTGCTTAGGTGACTCTCAACCAAAATACTAAAACGGTTCCGCTCAGATGAGCCAAATGGCCGTCAGAGCTAAAATAGAACAAGATGAACATGATGGTCCTATATCGCTCACCCGAGCTCAGAGATTCGTATGCGGGTGCCCGGGCAGGGCGATTTTTGGCCACAGGTCCATGAACTGAACACTTTTGGTAGAGGTCAACTAAATGAAGCTTAAAAACAAATATCAAAGTCCTGGGCCTTCTGGTTTCAGACAAGAAGATTTCTAAACGTTTAACTATATAAGTCTATGTACGACCAGTGGGCCCTGTGGTGGGTTGAATTTTGCCCTCCCCCCCACCACCACCAAGTCTATGTAAAGCCTGGGCCTTCTGGTTTCAGAAAAGAAAAGGCTTTCCTTATATAAGGCTATATAAAACCAGTAGGCCCTGGTGCGGGGGCATTTTTGGCTTCAGGGCTATAATTTGAACAATCTTGATAGAGGTCCACTAGATGAAGCTTCATAAAAAAATATCAAAGTCCTGGGCCTTCTTGTTTCACTTTCTTGTTTCAAACAAGAAGTTTTTTAAAGGTTTTTCCTAAATATGCCTTTGTAAAACCAGGGGACCCTGGTGCGGGGGCATTTTTAAACCCAGGGCTATAATTTGAACAACCTTGGTAGAGTTCCACTAGATGAAGCTTCATACCAAATATCAAAGACCTAGGCCTTCTGGTTCAGACAAGAATATTTTTAAAGGTTTTCCCTATAATAGCCAATGTAAAACCAGTGGGCCCCGGCGCGGCAACATTATTGGCCCCAGGGCTATAATTTGAACAATCTGGTTAAAGGTCCATTAGATGAAGCTTCATACCAAATATTAAAGACTTGGGCCTTCTGATTTCAGAGAAAAAGATTTTTTAAGGTTTTCCCTATATAAGGAAGTGAAAAACCAAGTGGCCCCGGGGCGGAGTCGTTTTGGCCACAGGGCTATAATTTGAACAATCTAGGTAGAGGTCCACTAGACGAAGCTTCATACCAAATATCACAGACCTGGGCCTTCTGGTTTCAGACAAGAAGATTTTTAAAGGTTTTCACTATGTAAGCCTATGTAAAAGCAGTGGGCCCCGGCACGGGGGCGTTTTTGGCCCATGGGCTGTAATTTGAACAATCTTTATAGAGGTCTACTAGATGAAGCGTCATACCAAATATCAAAGACCTGGGCTTTCTGGTTTTAGACAAGAAGATTTTTAAAGGTTTTCCCTATAATAGCCAATGTAAAACCGGTGGGTCTCGGCGCGGAACATTATTGGCGCCAGGGCTATAATTTGAACAGCCTTGGTAAAGGTCCATTAGATGAAGCTTCATACCAAATATCAAAAACCTGGGCCTTTTGGTTTCAGGGAAGAAGATTTTTTAAAGATATTCCATACATAAAGCCATGTAAAACCAGTTGGCCCCGGCGCGGGGTCGTTTTTGGCCCCAGGGCTATAATTTGAACAATCTTGGTAGAGGTTCACTAGATGAAGCTTCATATCAAATATCAAAGACCTGGGCCATATGTTTTCCCTACATAAGCCTATATAAAACCAGTTGGCCCCGCGGCGGGGCCTTTTTGGCCCCAGGGCTAAAATTTGAACATTCTTGGTAGAGGTCCACTAGATGAAGCTTCATACCAAATATCAAAGACATGGGCCTTCTGGTTTCAGACAAGAATATTTTAAAAGGTTTTTCCCTATATAAGCCTCTGTAAAAGATTGGGCCCCGGCGCGGGGCATTTTTGGCCCCAGGGCTATAATTTGAACAATCTCGGTAGAGGTCCACTAGATGAAGCTTCATACTTAATATCAAAGACCTGGGCCTTTTGGTTTCAGACAAGAAGATTTTTAAAGGTTTTTACCGATAAAAGCCTATGTTATACCTTTGGGCCCCGGCGTGGGGGACATTTTCGGCCCCAGGGCTATAATTTGAACAATCTTGGTAGACGTCCACTAGATGAAGCTTCATACCAAATATCAAAGACCTGGGTCTTCTGGTTTCAGGCAAGAAAATTTTAATATGTTTTCCCTATATAAGCCTATATGAAACCAGTGGGCCCCGGGGCGGGGCCGTTTTGGGCCCCAGGGCCATAATTTGAACAATCTTGGTAGAGGTCCAAACGATGAAGCTTCATACCAATATCAAAGACATTGGCATTCTGGTTTAAGACAAGAAGTTTTTTAAAGGTTTTTCCTATATAAGCCTATGTAAAACCTTTGGGCCCCGGCGCGGGTTTTTTTTTTTTTTTTTTTTTTTTGGCCCCAGGGCTATAATTTGAACAATCTTGGTAGAGGTCCACTAGATGAAGCTTCATACCAAATACCAAAGACCTGGGCCTTCTGGTTTCAGACAAGAAGATTTGTAAAGGTTATTTCTTATTTTCCCCTTTTTGTCGCCATTGCAACCAGAGTTCTGCATGGAATGGAATTTTTTGAACAACTTTGAGAGAGGACTACCCAAAGATCATTTCTGCCAAGTTTGGTTAAAATCTATTCAGTAGTTTATGAGTAGATGTCTTTAAAGCAATTGTGGACGGACGGACGTTCTCACGGATGTATACTTATGTGGCTATTTTTGGCAGGATCGATACTTAAGTGGCTACTTTTAGCCACAGAAAAGAAGTATTTTCGGTGTCTAACGGAATAAATCCCATTGACTTACATTGATTCTGTCCATTTACATAGCCACCTAACTATACATTTGTTAGTGCGGATAGACGGACGGACGGACGACGACGGAAGGTGAGTAATCACAATAGCTCTCCCTGAGCGAGCTAAAAACATCGTAAATTTGCCTCAAACGCGAACTCCCACTAAACCCTTTGGCCAATTCGATTCAAACTTCACAGGAATATTGCTTAGGTGACTCCCGATTCAAAAAGATAAAATCCTTCCGCTCTGACAAACAAACTGGCCATCAGAGCTAAAAATAGAAAACGTCTTCCAACGACAATCCTCCTGTATTCTTCGGCAAATTTCATTCAAACTTCATTGGAGTGTTGCTTAGATGTCCTCTATCAAAATAGCTTAAACAGTTTACCTCCGATGAACAAAATGGCCACCAGCTCTAAAAGTAGAAAAACATCGTAAATCTGCTTCAAATTGGCACTCCTCCTACACCATTGAGCCAGTTTAATTCAAACATCACAGGAATGTTGGCTTGGTGAATCCCTACCAAAATAGCTAAATTCATTCCGCTCTGATGAACTAGATGGACACCAGAGCTAAAAAAAGAAAAAAAATCTTCAATCGACAACCCCACCCCCTGTACCCTTGGCCCAATTTCATACAAACGTCACAGGAATGTTGGGTAGGTGACTCCCTACCAACATGGCTAAAATCGTTCTGGTCTGATGAACAAGATGGCCGCCAGAGCTATAAATAGAAAAAAATCTTCAAACGCCAACTCCTCCTGCACCCTTAACCCGATTTCATTCAAACTTCCACCGACCGTTCCAAGGCGGCTCTTCTGTGGCGATTTATTTATGTTGTTGTTTGTTACTTACTGTGTGTATCACTTGTGTCTTTTAATTTTGGATGGCCATATGGCCATTTTGTGGGAAAGTAACTGTCCGTATGGCCTTCCTTTGTTTAGGTTTCCATTATGGTCTGGTCGCTTAATGATTGTATTTCTTTCCCTTTGGTGTCTTTTATGGATGGAGTAAGTTAATTGTATCAATTCCTGATCTTTGTTTTACTTCTACTTTTCATAGGAATGTTGCTTAGGTAACCCTCTATCAAAATAGTTAACACGATCCCGCTCTGATGAAGATAATGGCCGCCAGAGCTAAAAAAGAAAATCGTAAATCTGCTTCAAACGCGAGCTCGTCCTAAAGCCTTCGACCTAGCTAAAAATAGAGAAAAAAAATGAAACGACAACTCATCATGTACACTTGGGCCAATTTCATTCAAACTTCATTGGAATAATGCTTAGCTGACCTTCTTCCAAGATAGCTAAAACGAGTTTGCTCAGATGAACAAAATGGCTGCAAGAGTTAAAAATAGAAAAAAAAACAGTCTAAAGGAGCAGTCTCTATAAGGCTATTCTCATGGCCACAACCGATTTCCTTTAAAGTAGAAGTAAAACAAAGATCAGGAATTGATACAATTAACTTACTCCACCCATAAAAGACACCAAAGGGAAAGAAATACAAACATTAAGCGACCAGACCATAATGGAAACCTAAACAAAGGAAGGCCATAAGGACAGTTACTTTCCAAAAAAATGGCCATATGGCCATCCAAAACCAAAAGACACAAGTGATACACACAGTAAGTAACAAACAACAACATAAATAAACCGCCGCCGTCTAAATAACAGCTAATGGGAGAATTACAAAGTGGAAGGCTTAGCAACAAAATATCCAATAGTAAAATACCATATGTTGGCGACTATGTAAGAATTACTTGCTCGTTTTGCAATGTATTTAGACCACAAGGAATGAACCCAATCACTGGATGGTACTGTTGGTGAAGAAGTGGCGCTCGTACCGTGGGATGTTGTGCTCATGTGCTTGCTAGCATGCACTATTAAATCAAATTACTTCTTTGTCCACATCTATTTAATTATATGTACATGGAATCGGTTTATTCACTCCCAAATGAAGTTGTGAGTACTACAAACGGATAAATGCACTCTGATTTAAAAAAATGGGTAAAATTCAATTTCAGGGGCAAGTAACTCTTAAGTTTTATGAACTAACAATAATTCTTACATATACCTAGAATGACTATTACATCAACATTATATTTATGAAAGATCTTTGAAATAAGTTGAAAACTGTAAAGGTGTTGTGGTTTTTCGTAAAGTTTGGGAATAAAAATTACTAATATTTGGGTACAACTTACAAGCGCGTATAAACTCTTCTCTTGTTTGATATTTATAAATAAGACTGTTATCACCGGCTGTTATGGCTAAAAGTGTAGTAAGCATACGGCAAACATCGCCTCCAGTCATGCACTTTGAACAAAAATGATAGCATTTTTGTCGGTATACCCTTGATGGGGTGACATTACCCCACCCACTTTAATAGTGTATACGGCAAAAACCAGTGAACCAAAGAGTCTAAAAATTCAACATTAGACAGTCAATATGTATCAATTTGAAGCTACAAAGTTTAAAGGAAATCGGTTGTGGCCATGAAAACAGCCTTATAGAGACTGCTCCTTTGCTTCAAACGTGAACTTCTAATCCCTTGGGCCAATTGGATTCAAACTTCACAGGAATGTTGCCTTTGTGACTCGCTACCAAAATAGCTTTAATCGTTTTGCTCTGACAAACAAGATTGCCGCCAGAGCTAAAAATAGAAAAAAGATTCAAACGACAACTCCGCCTGTACCATTGGGCCAATTTCATACAAGCTTCATAGGAATATACATGTAGATGACACTCTATCAAAATAACTTAAACGATCCCGCTCCGGTGAACAAAATGGCCACCAGAGCTAAAAATAGAAAAAAATTGTAAATTTGCTTCAAACGCGAACTCCTACTTAACTCCTAATACCTTGGGCCAATTTGTTGTAAACTTCGCAGGAATGTTGCCTGGGTGACTCCCTTCCTAAATAGCTAAAATCGTACCGCTCTGATGAACAGGATGGCAATTAGAGTTAAAATAGAATGTACTAGAGACAGTGACACTCAGGTGAGCGAATCAGGGCCCTCTGGGCCCTCTTGAGAGGGTCTTCTTGTAATCATTTGCTGCAAACTCAAATTGAGATTTTACATAATACATTGTTATAATTGTACATTCGATTTTCTTTTCAGTTGGAATGGATTTGCCTGAAAATTACATATGAGTTAGGGATAAAAGCTTGAATGAGTTTGCAAACTAACATTGTTGGAACATTGATTAAAGTGTTAAGTCACCTTTTTTGCTGAAATAACTAGTTTGTACCATAAATCCTTTAGTTTTGACAAAATCTTCCTGAAACTAGCATATAAGTATGTTGGGAATGAAAGTTCGGATGAGTTTGAAAACTGCTGATGTCTTTCTATCTCTCATAGAGTTACATCTCCTTGAATGCTGAAAATGTCTGTTTTGACCTTGTCCTCTTTCTTATAAATACTGCAAACATAGGTTCTGGGTGCTCGTTAGAACCGGCTCATTGAGGCGATTCTAACGAGTACCCACACCCTATGTCTTGAAGCAAGGAATAAATTATATAATATATTTAAAGTGGGTATAGGGGAGACTTCATTTCACGGACTTGTTCACGTGATGGTAAGTCCTTTAGTTTTGATCGATTCTTCCTGAAACTAGCATATAAGTAGGTTTGGAATGACAGTTTGGATGAGTTTGAAAACTGTGATGTCTGCCTGTCTCTCACGGCCACGTCTCTTTTAATGCTGAAAATACCCGTTTTTGACCTGTCCTCAGCATATATCCTTTGGTAAAGATTGGAACTTCCTGAAACTTTTAATCTGTTAGCTCAGGTGAGCGATATAGGACCATCATAGTTTTGACGGTTGATCGTGTCTATCACTGGATATATTGTCTAAAATCCACTCTTCCATTACAGAGTAGTGGTGTTTGATCATGTACCGTTCCGAGGAGATCCAGATGCAGTTGTCTAAGCAAGTCAACCATGGACTGTTAATGTCATTAGAGTCTCATAACGAAATCGTATCGATATAAGCCTCTTAGTATTCCCTTGAAAGGACCGTTATTGATATTCTTCCTTTTGCGTAGGTTTGTGTCGTGTGGCTGCATGACGTCCATATTTTAGTATGCTTGTGTAACCTGTAGTAATTTCTTTATGAATTTTAACTCGTTCAGGTATAAACAGGAAACTGATGGCATTTCATTTTGTGATATTATGTATTTGTAATATTGACCCTGACCTGGGGCCCTTAATGAGTTATGAACCAGCTTTTCAGGGTATTTTACGTTGACAGTTTTGGTGTTTCCGGTTTAGTTTAATGTTATATTCTATTACAGGTACATGTCAGTGCAACGTTGGATTTACTGACCCAGACTGTTCGATTGATCTATCTAAACCGCCGTTAATGCGAGGAATACCAGATCTTGGACTGTGTGACCTAACAATGAGGCCGTGTGAGAAAACGTCTGTTCTTGGAGATTATTTTGCAGAGATCAACACCCTCATGTGCAGCATAGCGCCTTTTAATGTAATGGTCTTCTGATTAGTCTTTCTTGTTGTCTCGCTTCGGAAAAAAACATATGTGGGAATTTTACCGGTCAATAACTGTACTACAAAAATAGCCCTATAATCAAATTACCTGGCTTTGCAGTTGTATAAAAATACCAGAGGGCCAAGATGGCCCTGAATCGCTTACCAGACTTCAAGATGAGACGTAGGTTTTGGAAGTCACGCGGATCACTAAGAGATTTCTGCACTTAGCACTGACAGCCATCTTATTCAATGGCGAGAACTATTTATTGCGTTTGACACAGGGTCATTTAGGAAACATTTTTGTGAAGTTTGAATGAAATTGGCCTAACGGTTTTGAGAAACACCTATGAAACATTCAAGTGATGTTTGAATGAAATTTGTTTAAAAGTTTATGTGTTTTATTTTAAAGATTACTTTACTTTTAAAAAAATAGAAGTGGGGACAATGATCAGGAATCGATACAATCAACCCACAGCTTTCACATGAGGCTTCGTGTCGAAGTTGGCTTGTCGTCGTCATAACTGATAACTCTTCTTGAAGAGGAGTGTGTTACGGAACGCATTGCCTCCCTTCAGTTATCTGCCTTTGTACATATGCATAGCTTATAGGTTTATCACAATTCTCTGACAACTGCGTCTCTTTGGCTCAGCGGTTATAACATTAGACTTTCACCCGAACGGTCCGGGTTCGAATCCCACCGTAGGTAGTTTTTTTAGCTATGCTTCTTTCCGTTGTTACGACTCTAATTTCGTAAGGATTTGACCTTTGACCGCAAAGTATGACCTTGACCAAAATTGTCTCATGATGATTAGTTTTCCTGCCAATTAATTTCAAAATCAACCCGGGAACAACAAAGAAATTGAGCGGACACAAGAAAAAAGACAATTTTCTTTACCTTTTTCAAAACACTTTTTAACGCCACTACAGCTGGTGTCTTGGAATGTGAAGCGGCCGAAAAAATTCTCCCTACCCTACATCATAGTATAGTTTATATTTTCCTGTCTTTTGGGATCAATGATTCCATTGTTGAATTTTTAAAATATTTGAGGGTCACTGATGAGACCTACTTGGCCGAAACTAGCTAGTCTGGTCCAGTAAACATGTACACTCCATATTTTCCAGTTCTGTGGTGTATTCCTTGCTCCCAAAAGATAACACTTTCTGGAACATCTTTGACCTTTAAAATGACAATGACCTTGAACATACCAACCTGGGTCTTGCACATGACATATCTACTCATGATGGTTAACATTCCTACCAAGTACTATCCAAATCATTTCAGAATTACCGGATACAAGATAAAGACATTTGTCTTAACATTTGACTTCTAAGTATGGCCATGACCTTGGAGGTACCAATCTGGGTCTTGCGCACGACACATGGTATTATAATGGTGAACATTTCTGTCATATAATTTCAAAATCCATCCAGCAATAAGAAAGTTTTTTGACCGTGGTTAATTTCCGATATATTTTTACCTTCGACCTCTAAGTACGACCTTGACCTTGGAGGTACGGACCTGGTTTTTTTGCGAGACAGATTGTCTTATGATGGTAATGTTTTATTAAATAATTTCAAACTCCTTCTAGAAAAAAGAATGTTATTGACCGTGTTTAGGTTTCAGACCTTTTTTACATTTGACCTCTTAGTACGACCTTGACCTTGATGTTACGGACCAGGCTGTTGTACGCGACACGTCGTCTCATAGTGATTAACATTTCTGCAAAGTAATTTCAAAGTCAATCTAGAAATAAGAAAGTTATTGACCGTGTTTAATTTTTGGACGGACGGACGAACGAACGGACGCGAGAACGGACCGGGACAACGCTATGTTCCCTTCCACCATTCTTCGAATGGCTGGGGCATAAAAGCTTAAAGAAATCTCCTCATTAGGAGCAGAAGAGAACAGCTCTATTGCTTAGCTTTTGTAATGTATCATCACCATTCCTATATAGTATGTTAAAAACCTTATCTAAAACTGCTGGACTTACTGGCTTGAACTTTGGTTTGTAGCATATGTCGCTTTTGCTGAGTGACCGCGTGTTTGTTTCTAGAGCACAATCAATGTAATACTGGGTTGAATTGGCTAGAATAGTTGTTCAGTTCCATTGGTTCATATTTCGTCTGTTTTTGTGTGTGCCTCCGTGTCACTTTCTATAGGTGAATTGAGACGGCTGCGTTCTTGGATTGTGGCCTTTCCTGGGTGACCTTTTCTTACTAGTTTACAATATTGTGGTACATAGACTGTTTATAAAATAGTTTTCGAATTATGTCATTTTCGAACATTTGTTACGAGCGTATGATTGCTTAATATAGCTTTCCTGTGCCAAAGACTCCAGGGGAGCTTAATAGATACAGCGGTCGACGTCGTCAAAATTATCTATCGATTTCGCGTATGAACGCTCCGGTCCGATTCGTTTGAATTTCGAAAACAGCCTTCTGGCAAAATTGTAATGAAAGTTTGTTTGAATAATCTATCGCCAAGATGGCCGATAGAAAGTTTCAATGAAATTGGCCTTCATTGAACAGAACCGACATGCAAATATATAGCAAAACCCTTTAACATCTTCTCCAGAACACAAGGCCGATTGGCTTGAAACTTGGCAACATCTAGGTTGATCAAATAAAGGCCATTGGTAATACTTACCTGAATGTACGGCAAGGTCAAATTTTATACATCGGGCGTTCTGTCTGGACACAAGGTTAACATTTTTTAGTCTTTACAAAAACAAATATAGTGTGCGATATGAAGTTAAGATTTTTTTTCGTCTCACAGCTTTTTGAAAAACGAATATAAACTATTGCATGTGTCTTACACAGATGTGGTCTGTGAATGTATGTGCGATATAAACCGCTATAAATCACAACTTCATAGGTCCAATTCGCACAGTTAACACGGCCTAGAGCTCACTAGGATTGTATGTCCGTTGCATTACAGGTACAAGACTTCATTTTTTCTGAAAATACAAAGCCTGTGATAGGTGAAGGGGAGGTTAATATCATTAATTATGCCAACCGTTTAGGTAATTCAAAGACCTTAGACCCAGGTCACTAGGACCGAAGGTTCGTCATCATTGCAAAGAAGTTTTTCTCTAAACTCGCTGTGCAGATTTCTATTGAATTCCATTTACGGCCTACTGGCAGTCAGGGAACTAATGGTCCATATCAGATGACAAAAATGGCATCGGGTCTATGTATATTTTATAACTTGAACAATCGACTACTTGAAAATCCCAGGGCTGCATGCTTTGAAACTTGTATGTGTATGCTGGTATATTTACGGCAAAGCCGAATGTGGTCCGTATAGATTTGTGAAGTAGGAAACCGCATGTTTCCAAAGCTATTATAGCAAATGATAGGAGAATATGTGATTAATGAACGTGTATGAAAACCAATTGCCAGTTTTTACTTCAGAACCCCCGAACAAATTATCTTGAATCTTAGTATGTTTTCTTTGATGACACCATATTATTAAGAATATTTTTATTGCAATCCCTTTGTTGACCTTGACTTTAATTACATTTTATGTGGTCCATTAGGGATATAATTTGGAGACATTGAAAAACATTTTCTTAAACAGGTGTTGCAAATGATATGAAAGTATGTAGATGGGGACAACCAAATGATAATATAAACTTATGTGTATGCGAAATGTCAATATTATTTTGTGTCCTTGCCCGAAGTGACTAGAAATAAATACACAAGTATATTTAAACATTCTCACTGCAAAAAGTGCCTTAATGCGCGACATGTTAGTCCAGGCTAGTACGTTTGTGATGAATAATTTTGCGAATTAGTTTCAGGACCTCATTATGACTATATTTTGCGTAACACTGACCAGATACAGCTGTTATTACAGATAGATGAAGATTCATCTAAGGTTCCATTTGCACCAGTCAAACGTTCTGCTACAAGGCTTTCCTTTGCCGAAGTGAAATGTCCACTCGACGCCAGCCTACGCTCTAAACGATCTAACCATCCACACAACAAAGATGACTACATTGCCAAAGGATACAGTATTTCCATTAGCAACGACGGTGTAAATTTTGGTGACGCTGATTCTATTATTGTCTTCGATTCGACATGTGTTAACTGTACAAAACTGGGTACCAATATCATCTGCATGAGGAATGTAAATAATTGTTTCATATTTGCATGCACAGCGCTTTTGTTTGTGACGAGTAGCGAAACTAAAGAATTCCGCATAAATAATTTAAATTTTATTATTATTTCTCAAATCAGCATTGCATTTTACAAATTTCATTTTACATTTTCTATTGGTTCTGACTTTCATTTTTTGCCACAAGGTCCCACCTTTGTTTCACCACAGTGTTTATTTTTGATTTAATAATTACTTTTGAGAAGTTGGGAAACCTATTTGCAAAATAGAAGTGAAGCAATGAACGGGAGTCGATACAATTAGCCCACACCTCCCATCCAAGACACTAAAAGAAACGAAACACAAATATATACCAATTGTGCTATAATTAAAACGTCTCAAGTGGAACGACAAAAGGACAGTTACTTAGCAACGAAAAGGCCAAAGGGCTATAAAAATAAAATAAAGGTTATTAGAAATACACCCGTTTCAAAGACAATTATTAACTCAGCGGTGTACCAAGTCTTCGTTAAGAGCTTTGTGGTCGTTAAATGTCCGCCGTGTGTTCTGCTTTTCACCGATTTGTTTAAATGAAAAAAACTTCCTCCTAAACCCTTGGGTCAATTTTTAAACAAAATAGAAGTTAAGGCAATGATCAGGAATGGAAACAATTAACCCACACATCCCATCAGAGACACCAAAGGGAAAGAAACACAAACATGAAATAACTAGACCCTAATGGAAACATCAATAGCGGAAAGCCAAAAGGACACTTACTTTCCCACAAAATGGCCAATTGAGTATCCAATGTAAAACGACATTGGCGATACAAACATTCAATGACAAACCATAACAAAAATAAACCGCGATAGAAGAACCGCCTTGGGATGGTCAGTGAAAAGGTTTTAACTTGGGGACTTAAATCGACTTTACGCGGCCACAATTATCGCCCTTACGTCCGTCGCGATTTAGACAAATGATTTGTTCAATCCGTATTCAGACTTCGTTTCCTCTAACCGTTCCAAGGCGGTTCTTCTGTCGCGGTTTATTTTTGTTATGGTTTGTCTTTGGGTGTTTGTATCGCTTATATTATTTTATTTTGGATAGCCTATTGGCCATTGTGTGGGAAGGTAACTGTCCTTTTGGCTTTCCGCTATTGATGTTTCCATTCGGGACTGTCGTTTCATATTTGTGTTTCGTTCCCTTTGGTGTCTCTGATAAGAGTTGTGGGTTAATTGTATCGATTCCTGACTATTGCATCCACTTCTATTTCCTAACTCATCAGTGCAACATCTCCGAGAACATAACATCCAAACTACTTCAGAGATGAAACGACGATGAGAACTCGACAGCAGGAAATTACTGCAATGCTGGAACAAAAGAAAACCACCAGCTAAACTCCGATGGACTAGATCTGAGAATGAGCATCAGGTACCATAATAGATGTGGAGGCAGTTACTTTCCGATAGCCCTGATTGAGAATTTTACCAGTTAACAATTTAGTACTTGTGTTGAAGTGACATGACTAGACAGTCTGGCTAATTGAATTAACTGCGAAATATGAACGCTTTAGGAAGCCACACGAGGAACATCACCATCCAAGAAAGGAAAATTTGCAATTTTAAAAATCAAAATTATCGCATTTATCATATTTTTTGCAGAAAACAAACCCATATAAAATAGACAGATGTTAATTTAAAAAAAAAAACGGAGCCTCGGTTTCAGACGAATGTACTCTATTTAGCTGAAGTTCTTTGGGGAGGGGTAAATTTGAACGATCAAACCAATATATTTTAAAGACTGTGTCGCAATATTTAATTACATGTTTTTTTTTGGTCGCAGTAAAACAATAAGACATGAAGTATATAATTTTGAAAGTTCAGTGGTGGTACAAGAGCTTTAATTTGCAATAAACCGTGCTTTGTATGGTCTTTTATGAAGTTTAGGTACCCTATAGAACGTAGGAAGCTTGGCCTTCTGTAACACATACAGCAAACTTGGTGGCTGAATGACGAATGGGATCATCAACCACAATCCTCTCTACAGTCAAATGCTGTAGCTCATATGCCTTAGTACCATCAAGATCTTGCTGAAGTGTAAACATAGTAGAGCCGCCAAACAACGACGACATTATTAGCGGCCTTGTCTGCTGGAGCCAAAACATACTTCTTATGAAATTCTTGAATACCTAATTTTAGGTAACGTAAAGACGTGTCATCACGTGAACAAGTCCGTGAAATGAACACCCCACTTAACCCAAATTTATATAGAGGAAACTTGGGTTTACGGGGGTCTACATTATTTTCCTTATTTCTGCTCCAAGACAATGAGGCGGTTCTAGTGAGCACCCACAACCTCTTCTTGCAGTGAAAATAAGACAAATATCAGGGATTTTTATCAGAAAAATAGCCATTTTGGAGATAAGAAATATGCACTATGTCGCACGGGTGTGTTATCGTAATGTTCTGCCTTTCACTTATTGAAATCCATTTAAAAAGGAAATCGGTCCTTTAGAAAATATTTCGTGTCCCTTAGAAATTATTTTTCGTATCCTAGAATCAGAAATTGTTGCCATTAATTATATGACCAGCAGCAGGATAGAAATACAGTGGGTTTATCGGTACCATAAACTACGCAAAGCCTTTTCAAAATTTTATAGACGCCATTCTGATTTAATTTCAAAATTCAATATTGGACTTAAATCTCTTCTGCAACAAGGTCTATCGGAACCCGAATTTTATGGTGACTTAGTATATAAATTCAGAAAAATATATAACCGCAATGACTTCAGCACCCAATTTCGTAAAATCATTCTTCGATATAAAAAGATTGGGTACAACATGGATGTTATACGACAGACTGCATGAATGGTAGTTAACCCAATCACGGTTGGCAACTTTGCTTCCCTCTTTAGTTGCACGCCGGTGGGTCAGGCCTCAGATTCTATGACGGCTCCAACGTAAAGGCTTATTGAGAATTAGAGAGATCTAATTCAAGGTAATGTTGGTTGGTGCCTGATGCTCTGTCTCTGGTCGGGCCCATCGGAGTCTAACTGTTGGTTTTCTTTTGCTCCAGCATTTCAGTGGTTTCTTGCTGTCGAGTCCTCACCGTTGTCTCACCTCTGTGGTTCTTTGATTTTTTGTGTTCACGGAGATGTTGCACTGATGAGTTAGGAGGCCTTCATGCGGACTGAACAAATTATTTGTCTAAATCGCGACGGAAGTAAGGGCGAGGATTGTGGCCACGTAAAATCGATTTAAGCCCCCCAGTGGAAATCTTTCCCCTGACCGTTCCAAGGCGGTTCTTCTGTGGCGGTTTATTTATGGTGTTGTTTGTTACTTACTGTGTGTATCACTTGTGTCTTTTTATTTTGGATAACCATATGGCCATTTTGTGGGAAAGTAACTGTCCTTATGGCCTTCCTTTGTTTAGGTTTCCATTATGGTCTGGTCGCTTAATGTTTGTGTTTCTTTCCCTTTGGTGTCTTTGATGGGTGGAGTAAGTTAATTGTATAGATTCCTGATCTTTGTTTTACTTCTACTTTGTACAATCTCAACTATCAGGAGTGTTAGTATCAATAGTAAGATCGGAACCAAGTTTTTATCATTGCCTTCACTTCTATTTATTGAAATGAAAAATGATAGATGTACGAGGTAAAAACTCCTCCAGCACAATATGGCTAATTCCATTCAAACTCATAAAGGATTGTTGCTGAGGTGACACTTTATTAATAAAGCTAACATGATTATGATACCATACACAAAATAGCCGCCAGAACAGAATAAAGAAAAAACTTTGAAATGACATTTCCTCCCATACCATTGACCGACTGCATTCGATCTGTACAGAAATATTGCTTATGAGACTCTCTACCAAAACAGCTGCAACAGTTCCGCTCCAATGAAAATATTGTCACCAGAAATAAAGAAAAATATCTTGAAATGACAAATAATATACTTGGTCCAATTTCCTTCAAGCTTTAAATGAATGTTGCTTAGGTGACCCTTTACCACAACAGCTTAAAATGTTCCTCTCATAAGAACAAGATGGACGCCAAAGCTAAAATTAAAAGTATGACATATCCTCCCATATACTTTGGCCATTTTTATATAAACCGCTGTGCAATATTTCTTAGCTGACCCTCTACAATAGTAACTAAAATAGCTAAATAACAAGCTAAAACAAACGAAAATCTTAAAACGACAACTCGATCGTTGCTTTCACATCCTTTTTTCTACTACACCCTTTGGCGTAGTGTCACAGAAAAGGTTTTACAAGAACCTCAATCAATTATTTAAATTGTTTAGCCCGAACGAACCAGACGACCAGTAGAGCTAATTTAGATAAATAAATGTCAACTCCACCTATACGTATCCTTGAACCAAATCTATCCAATCATTACTGGAACGTTAATTAGGTAAGCATAGACAAAAATAGCAAAAAGCCTCTGCTTCAGCAAACAAGGTGACCACTAGAGCTAAAAATAGAAACATATTTAAATGACAGCTCCTTTATGCATTGGGTCAATTATATGTTTCTTATATGATCCTGTACAAAAATATTTATATTGGATCTGCTAAACGAATGTAGTCGCCAGAGGTACAAATAGGAGCAGCTTTAAACAACAATTGCTCCTCTATGAACATTGGTCATTTCAATTCACACCTTGGTCTACTTTCATATAAACATCTCAGAAATATTGTTTAGGTTTACCCTCTACAAAAGTTACTTAAATGGGTCTGCGCAAATGATCAAGATAATTGCCGGGGCTAAAACTTATTAGTTCATTAAATGTCATCTGAACAATTTGGCAAATTGTTTTATTCAAATTTCACAGGTAAGGTGCCTTCATGCGGACTAAAACATTATTTGTCTAAATCGCGTCGGCAGTAAGGTCGAGGATTGTGTGGCCACGTAAAATCGACATAAGCCCCCCCCCCCCAGTGGAATTCGTTTCACTGACCATTCCAAGGCAATTCTTCTGTTGCGGTTTATACTTTGAGTGTGTGTATCGCTTATATTATTTTGTTTAGGATAGCCAAATAGCCATATTGTAACTGTCCGTTTGGCTTTCCGCTATTGGTGTTTCCATCAGGGTCTAATTGCTTCATGTTTGTCTCTGTCCCTTTGGTGTCTCTGACGGGAATTGTGGGTTAATAGTATCGATTCCTGATCATTGCTATTTTTCATAAGAATGTTTCTTAGATGACCCTCAATGAATATGGTTTAATCTCTAATGAGCAATATGGCTACCAGAGCTAAAAATAAAAAAAAAATGACAACTCCATCTTTATTCCGAACAAAATTTCAACAACATTTCCTGCTATGCCCTTGGACAACTATCATTAAAACCTCCATGGAATATGTTCTACACATGGGTTTTCGTTTGGCAGCAATCAATATACTGTAGAACTGAAAATATTGAGTGTTCAAGTTTATTTTTCTGGCCAAGATGAGCTAGTCCCGGTTAGTTGGGTCCCACCAGAGACCCTAAACCTTTTGCAAAACTTCACAATGGAATCAATGATTCCAAAAAACAAGACAATATAAACAACACTATGATATAGGGCAGGGAAACTTTTTTACGGCCGCCACACAGTCCCTTAACGCCAGCTGTGGTGACGTTATTTATTTTCTATATAAGGGTTTACTTTTGGAAGCAAAGAATAAACTGTAGAACTGTAAGGTATGGAGTGTTCAAGTTGATCGGTTGAACCTCTTCCTTAACAGCTAAATCATTACCAAAAAATATGCATGTATAAGATGACTATTAAGAGTTAGATACAGAAACATCTTTAAACGACATCTTCTCCTATACCATTTGGTAAATGACAGTTTAACTTCACGGGAATGCTGCATAGGTGATCAACAAATATCGTAACAAATGCGGATTTGCTTCAATAAACAATATTGTGGTCAGTGCTATAAAATAAAATAAAAAAAATCTATAAAGGACTCCTAACATATCCTCAGGCAAATTTCATTCGATCTTCACAGAAATCGGCCGTCAAAAAATAACTTAAACGACATGTGCCTCTTATGTCCTTTTTCCTATATGTGACTGCAATCGAGGAACTGAGGACGCCGAGCATTTCTTCTTTAAATGTTCATTTTACCAAGAAAAGCGCATTGACCTATTTCACGCAACACGAGACGGTTCCATCCACTAAATGTTAACAAACTTATTTATGGCAATCCGAACTTGTCAAATAATGATAACACCTGTATTTTTATATCTGTTCAGAATTACATCAAATCAACCAGAAGATTCACTGCCGACTTTCCCCAAACTGAAAGTTAACGTATACAATCGTTTTAAAAGGAATAATGCCTTTTGAGCTTTACCTTCACGCTGAGGCTCCTGGCAAACCAAATTTATTCACACACACACACTTATTTATGTTATCTATTTTTCTTACTATTTATTTAGCTGTTGTATACGTTTGTTACATGTCATCTTTTTAGAATGTTGCATTGTTTGCCACTGTCATGTGAATTTAAATTTTAGTTGTGATATTGTAGGGGAAGGGTCGTAACTGATGTTGGTAGAACTCGTGACCCAACCCCTTTGCTTTGTTTGTAAGCAATAAAATATTATTAAACTATGTCTTTTTTCCCAAATTGATAAAATGGTTCTGCTCCGTTAAACAAGTATGGCCACCAGAAAAATATAAAATCAAACACGACATCTCTTCCTATGCCAGTTTTCACAGTAAGAAATAATTATACTGTTATGGTTCACATATGTTCCTTTGCCGAAAATAAGAAAATGATTTCACTCTGTTGAGCAACATGGCCATCAAAACTAAAAACAGAAAAATCTATAAACAAAATCTCCCCCAATTGCGTCCGTTGCCCGATTTCAAAATAGTTTCCAGAAATGTTTGAATTATGCGCTCTGCTTAAGAAATTGGCCACCTAAGATAACATTCTAAAGACTCTTCCTCTGCCAATGGACTAGTTTTAAAACAATTTCTGTGGCCTCGGTGGCTCTCGAATGCTAACCTGAATAATGATTGGGAGGCCGTAGGCTCGATCCCAGAAATAAAGGCTAGGGTTGTTGCCTCAAAAACTTCTGATTTATGCTACCAGTAAGAAATAATCACCGTGTAAAGGTGATGTGGTTTATTGTTGCAATTGTTTGTATTTACATGTAAATACTGTTAAGATATTTTTGATAGCCGCATGGTCGTCTTTATGGGAAAGAAACTTTTTTCTTGCACACCAGACAAGGAAATCCGTGATTTTACCCTAGGATAGAAATTTATGTTCTGACCCTGGTGTTCTTACCCAAAATCGAATATTCTAGCGTGTTTGATAAATACACTGGTTGAATACGACCCAGGATGCGTCGTCGTTAAGGTTGACGTCATGCACGTAACGTGACGTCACTTAACATTCCTGTAGTGTCATCACAATATGGCGGACGTCGCTAACCGAAGTGACTGCAGGATTAAAAATCCATGCTAAGAAATGGAAGGTATGCAAGAAAAAGAATCCTATATGGGTGTGAGTGGTGGATAGAACAATCCGTCCCTCGGGATCACTGTACGGCATCACTCGGCAAGCCTCGTGATGCCGGACAGTGACCCTCGGGACGGATTGTTCCATCCACCCCTCACACCCATATAAGATTCTTATATGCCTTTTACTTGTAATGTTTAAATTATGGTGCCGACGGTTTATATTTGTGGATTTTCCCCTATGGTGTCTTGGATGGAAGGTTTAAGGTAATTGGATCCATTCCTAATCATTACCCTCACTTCTATTTTTGAACCCAGCCAGCGGTGATATGGCTACGGCATTTGCCCAAGAAAACACTTTCAATAATGACGGTATCATGTGTAGGTATTCTTATTTTGACGGTCTGAGGGGGCTCTATCAGCCGGAAATTTACCTTGTCACTTCAAGGATCAAATTCTATAAACGAGAATAGTTTTAAGAAAGGAAATGTTTATGTTATTAATGATTTTCTAGCCAGAAATCATGAATAGATAACAGTGCATATTCGTTTACCTTCAGTACTTTTCCTCTTTATATTTACCATTGCATCTTGGTCTCATATTTAGTATAAATTTCTTTCGCAGCCACAATTTTGTACAAAGAAAGGCCGATGCTTCGTTGATGGTGCAAACAGCGGTTGTGAAGTTTGTGATGCTAGTGGAAGTGCAGTAGCAACATGGCGTAAAGGCCCAGGTTTGCAAAATTATTATTCCATCTTTTTGTAGCTGGAGGAAGTTTTTTATCAGGATGATTTTTTTGCGCTGAACCAGCATTTATTTAGTATAATTCGACCAAACTGACCTGAGACTGATGAACTCTATTAACCTAATTTCACACCCGACTTAATTATATATTTATCTTCGCCGTCTTCCGAAAAGGTCGTTGTTGTTATTCAATGCATAGAGGTCGGTAAATGGGTCGCGGCCAAGTGTAGGCCTATCGTACAGACTGATTATTGATCTTCGCCATTCTCAACAATCAAGACATGTAAAAGCATGTTTAGCGATCACTGCTGCTACCATCTGAATCTGTGTCGCTGTCATCAGTCAGGTTGATGACTAATGAGTCCATTTGTGCGTCGATATGATGGTCAATGTTCTTGCATTCTGCGATGTGGTTGTCAATATGCTCACATGTTCTACGCCATTTCTCTGGTCCTATCTGCTGAAACGCGTCCATCGTCAGTTACAGGACGTCATCATATCTGAAATATTTCTATCACATCATGAAAACTCGCCTGTATGATCTTGACCCCCTGAAACTCCACTTTTATATATTAAAACTGGGGTTTACGGGTGTATACTTTATTTTTAATATCCATGCTCCAAAACATAGGTTGTGGGCACTCATTAGAAACGCCTCGTCGTGGCGGTTCTAACGAGTGTCCCCATTTTTTTATCAGAAATATGAAAAATTGTATAAGTTTTTATCTGAAAGTTTTCAAAAGTTAGTGGTAAAATTTTAAATAGATATGAATAGACATAATTTCGTAATAAAACCCTTGGAGTTTTCTATATATATTTGACAAAATCGTATGTGTGCAGGGCTAGACGTCGAGGGCACAAGTTTCTATCAAAATTTTAATTGAAAATTTTATTTTATTTTAAACTGTACTATCTTGTATCAAAATATCGTCCAATTTTTTTAGGAAGTGCAAAAATTTGTTTTGATATTTTCAATAATTTGTGTGTGTGTGTGTGTGTGTGTGTGTGTGTGTGGTGTGTGTGTGTGTGTGTGTTTAAATGGCCAATGGTACAACATCAAAATTTGCCACTCCCACAACCTAGAAAGCAAAAGATCCATACCTTGCCGGAATGTGACATTCTTCTTAGCGACGATACCATTGACCTGACCCCATATCAGCTCTATGGCTTTGGAGTCCGGGTGGAAAGGCGGCAGTCTCAGCACCTCGTGATCGTGCTGGCGAATAACTGATCGACAACATACCCTAGTAGGGGTTTGTTCGCCCGAGGCAACTACAACAGCTGAGGGCTGCGTTCTTAACAGCTCCTGAAAAAAAATATTACATTACATTTAAAAAAATTACAAATTGGTTTGTTGGTAAGTGTTAATAATTTCAATAAAAATGGCACACATTTTAAGGTATAGTGAAATTCCGCTATTAAGACCACCTTAAATTAAGACTTATTCTGCTTTAAAAAGCTTATTAAGTAGGCTGCAGTTATTCCTTCTTTTTGTTTTCTGCAAAGAGTGTCCTCTGGTCAGAGACCAGCTTTGGGACTGTTCAAAAGTGGTCTTATCTTAAAGACCACTTTTGAACAGTCCCAAAGGTGGTCTTAATAGCAGAAATTTACTGTACCTGAATATCTGCTTTCCTGGTGTTGAAGGTGGGAAACTTGTCTGTGCGCATAGATTAGCAGGAGGCCTTGTCCATCACAATTGCGCTTGGCTGATCGAGAGTGGGAAGAAGCATCTCAAGCAACCATTTTGTAAAGTTCTTCCCGCCCATCTCGCTGTGGTAATCGCCTGAGCTGGACTGGGCCTTATAGACTTGCAGTGCCCCCGGAACGAATCCCCGTTTACTTCCAGCATTGATAACAATGATGCGCTGGTCCGTGTTAAGAGGGGGAGTAACACCTGGTGTGTTGTCTCCCTGCCAACAGCTTTTATTAGTATAGACAGTGTCTATCCATGTTTCACCAATATAAACTAATTCCAAGCCACTGTCCTCAAATTCTTTCTTTTTCTGGTAGAAGGAAAGTCTCTGTGCTATGACATGTGGTCGTCCTATATGCACCTTCCTGTTGTTTACAACGGTTCGTAGGGTGCTCACACTACCCGGAAACTGAATATCATCCTTTAGGAGACAATGTAGTGTCTTTAGTATTGGGAGCTTCTTTTTCACAGTATAAAATCTGAAATTTTATTTCTTATAACAGATTTGTCAAAATCATCAACTGGTTTCTCTCTTTGATCGTATGGGTGATGACAAATTTTCCCGTCTGTGCTTTTTCTCGTCTGATACGTGCAACTCTAGCACGACTAACACCGGTCACCTCTGCTGTTTTATCCAAAAAAAAAAACACCAGTTAGTTCCTTTGATAACCATTCTGACGTTTTGTATATCATTTCTTTTGCACCAGACCCGAAATTTGACCCTTACCTTTGGCTGCCATCTTCGGACACTGACTTATTTGACATGTATATACCCCACATTGCTTGCCTTGAAGCATTCAAAAGCATGAAACATGAGAGTTTCATGTTTCCCAACATCAATGAATAAAATTTAAATTTCCTTCATAAAAAACTATCCGCTTACCTAAGGCTCGAACTCACATTCTCATACCCGATTGTTTGTAGATATCCACAGTCCGCCGTTATTCAGTCGGTCTCAATGCGCTACAAATTTTACAAGTTGCGAGTTAAACATATTTGTATTATGTAGCTGAGAGCGGTTTCCGTAAAATATCAAAAGATATCGAAACTTCACGAGTACTTTATATTTATCTGTCTTGACTAATTTATTCTTTGCATATAGGTCAGTCTCATGTCAAATTGTTCGCACTATAATAAGTGATTTTAAGTAAATAGTATGATTATGTTACAGCACAATACAGTTTGACACAAAACTTTTAAAACCTCGCTGCCGTGACAAAAATACGTAAAAATATTAACATTTTACACTCGTATTTAAACAGTCGGTGTATATATGTTATACATGTACGTTTGAAAATACTTTTGCAGCAAGAACAGTAGTTTAGCCCACCAGAGCCGAAGGCTCCGGGGGAGCTTATAGTACAGGCAGTTGTCCGTCGTCGTCGTCTGCGTCGTCAACATATTCTTCTCTGATCTGGGCCAGTTTAAAACAAATTACACGTGGAGCCTCTATGGGAACGTTTTTTTCGTAAGGACTGAGTTACATGACCAATATGGCCAACATGCTCATATATTTTGAAAACCTTTAAAGACTTCTTCTCAGGAACAGAACGGCCAATGACCTTGAAACTTGGTATGCAGCATCGGGGAATCGTCTCCTACCAAGTTTATTCAAATGATGACCTTTGGTATTCCGATGGGTACTAATTGCGCACCTCTTGTGGCTGATCTGTTCTTGTATTGTTATGAAAGAGACTTCATTTTGTCGCTTTCCATTGATAACCAATCTGAAATTATTGAAGCTTTTAGCTCTACTTCTAGATATTTAGATGACTTATTAAATATTGATAATACCTATTTTGATGGTTTGATCAGTCAGATTTACCCCCTAGAACTTCAGTTAAATAAAGCAAATTCTTCTGATACCGAGGCCCCGTTTTTGGATTTACATCTATCTATTGTAGATGGATCTGTTTCGTGCAAAATTTATGATAAACGCGATGACTTTGATTTTGAGATTGTAAATTTTCCTTTTCTTGATGGTGATGTTCCTCGTGCGCCATCCTATGGCGTTTATATTTCGCAATTAATTCGATTTGCTAGAGTGTGTAGTCATGTAACTGACTTCAACACTCGTAATAAATTATTAACGGCTAAACTCCTTAATCAGGGTTATCGGTACCATAAACTACGCAAAGCCTTTTCAAAATTTTATAGAGGCCATTCTGATTTAATTTCAAAATTCAATATTGGACTTAAATCTCTTCTGCAACAAGGTCTATCGGAACCCGAATTTTATGGTGACTTAGTATATAAATTCAGAAAAATATATAACCGCAATGACTTCAGCACCCAATTTCGTAAAATCATTCTTCGATATAAAAAGATTGGGTACAACATGGATATTATACGACAGACTGCATGCATGGTAGTTAACCCAATCACGGTTGGCAACTTTGCTTCCCTCTTTAATTGCACGCCGGTGGGTCAGGCCTCAGATTCTATGACGGCTCCAACGTAAAGGCTTATTGAAAATTAGAGAGATAACGTTGGTTGGTGCCTGGTGCTCTGTCTCTGGTCGGGATCATCGAAGTCTAACTGTTGGTTTTCTTTTGCTCCAGCATTTCAGTGGTTTCTTGCTGTCGAGTCCTCACCGTTGCCTCACCTCTGTGGTTCTTTGATTTTTGTGTTCACGGAGATGTTGCACTGATGAGTTAGGAGGCCTTCATGCGGACTGAACAAATTATTTGTCTGAATCGCGACGGAAGTAAGGACGAGGATTGTGGCCACGTAAAACCGATTTAAGCCCCCCAGTGGAAATCTTCCACTGACCATTCCAAGGCGGCTCTTCTGTGGCGATTTATTTATGTTGTTGTTTGTTACTTACTGTGTGTATCACTTGTGTCTTTTGGTTTTGGATGGCCATATGGCCATTTTTGTGGGAAAGTAACTGTCCTTATGGCCTTCCTTTGTTTAGGTTTCCATAATGGTCTGGTCGCCTAATGTTTGTATTTCTTTCCCTTTGGTGTCTTCGATGGGTGGAGTAAGTTAATTGTATCAATTCCTGATCTTTGTTTTACTTCTACTTTGACCTGTTTTATGTCAGGGTCAAATTTGCTCATTTAGATATTTGTACATGTATGTCAAGAGCCAAAACAGTGGATTTTCTGATTGCATGGTAGCCGGTGGCATCCGAAAGAACATGTGCAATAAGCTGAATGGAAGTTTACCAATTTCAAAGGTCAAGGTCATTCACTGACCTTTGTCCTGTATGGCTCAGATTCAGTGCTGATGCTTCTCCTTCTCATCCGAGGTTAGCAAGCGGTTATCAGCTGTTGCTGAAGGGTACTTTGTCATGTCAGTGGCGCTCCAACAATGACTTAAGGCCTTGATTACATAGTATATTGTGGCACATGTGTGCAAAATTATTGTAAACGATGCGCTCTGAAAGCTAGTGACGTGTTCATGATGTGCGTCTTGCGCAATTGATACTGCACATGTTGTGCAATTTGTGGAGTTCATGACATTGACTTAACATTTTATTTTATTTCATTTCCTTTTGTCTGGGAATGTTCCACTTGGGCTAAGACATGGTGCCGGATTTGGCCAGTCCTTCTTCATATAATACCCTCGTCGTAAGTGGGATATACTAGGAAATGTTTGTTACATACATGTCACAGTGATGTTTGTAGATATATTATATATCATTGAATAATAGTGAGGATTCAAACCTAATAAGATTTCCTCGGTGATTTTGCCCCACAATCAGAAATCCACAAATAGGATAGTCGCACTCCGTTGTCGCGGCAGCACATATATTTGGCAAGAACATGGCAAAGCATATGTGTTATACCCACCCATGCGACATTAACCACGCAACGGAACCTAGATTGACTGAGCAATAGATATTTACAAACTGTGCTTGTCTCAAGAATACTCAAAATTTATGCTCCCTCACAAAGCACTACTGAAATCAATTTGATGCTCATTATAACTGAGCTAAATACAATCTTAATCGTGTTCATCTCATCAGCAAAAGCAAGAGGTTATTGAGCAGACTTCGCTCTAAGGCGGTTTTTCTGTCGCGGTTTATTTTTGTTATGGTTTGTCTTTGAGTTTGTGTATGGCATATATTATTTTTTGTTGTTGTTTTGGATAGCCAATTGGCCATTTTGTGGGAAAGTAACTGTCCTTTTGGCTTTCCGCTATTGACCAGTTTACCGTGTATTTTATAGCTAGAACGCCTCCATGCGGATCAATTTATTATTGTTATTTTGTCTGATACTGTACTGGAACTGAGTGCGAGGGTTGACATTTCATAAACTCCGGAGTTGAAGCCTCCCCGCCACCCACCCCGTAGTTTTACTACTGACCGTCCCAAGGCGGTCGCTCTTTTGCAGTGTCTTATTTGAGATGTGGCCTTGTGCCGTTGGTTCATATTTCGTCCGTTCTTTGTGTGTGCCTCCGTGTCAGTTTCTGAAGATGACTTGAGACAGCTGCGTTCTTGGATTGTGGCCTTCCGGAGTCACATTTTCTTACTAACTAGTTCCATTAGGTTCTAGTTATTTAATATTTGTGTTTCTTTCCCTTTGGTGTCTCCGATGGGAGGTTCGGCTTAATTGTATCGATTCCTGATCGTTGCTTTCTGATCACTTGCGCATTTGCACTTTCTGATCACTCGCCAATTACAGAACACAGTTCAGTTTCAGACCCTTCTCCGTGACAAAGCTTATGAATAACTGTTCATTAATTCCACCTGAAGCTCATTCTATCACTGAGCCGGCCCACACTGTGAGCATAAAAAGCTCAAAACCTGTTACTGTCGTATTCAGTAGCCGTAACATTACAACTGACTTTGCGACGTCGAGGACGTCATTTACGCCGCTTCGACCGCATCAATAAGTGACGACCAAATACACGAACTAGTCAATCTACATATTAAATTGTCCTCGATGCGGTGCGTGCAATAAAACAAATCTACGACAATGTATGCTGGGCAGATTTCTAAATATAATTGAAAAGTAGAAAAGAAGGCAATAATTAGGAATCAATACAATTAACCGAAATCGTTTAAATCGTGGTTGAAATCGTTACAAATAATGAAAACTAGTAAGAAAAGGTCACACAGTCTAAAAACGCAGCCGTCTCAAGTCACATATAGAAAGTGACACGGAGGCACACATAAATAAGACACTGCAAAAGAATGACCGCCCGGTATGTATGGGGACGGTGGGGGGCTTCAACTCCGAAGTTTATGAAAGTTCAGTCCTCGCCCTCAGTTTCAGTTAAGTATCAAACAAAATAACACTGACACATTGATCCGCATGGAGGTTTCCTAGCTCAACAGCGAGTCATGATAAAATACATGGTAAAACGGTTATGTACAGGTTTATATTGTCATGAATCAGGGTTGAGGACACAACAGCAATCCGACGTCAGAGCAGAAGAAAACCATCAGTTAGATCACGGAGGGTCGAACCCAGGATATATCCGCCCAACCTATTGATGTTTTACAACCTTATACTTCCTACTGACACCATGAATATGCTTCTAGCACCATTTCATAGTCAAAGTTACCTCGTTAGGCTTTAGTCTAACAGTTTGCCCTGGATCGACTTGTCTGTTAAAATTTTACGTCCCCCAACATCTACGGTCATACAGAGACGGGACTTTCGAAGAACCGAAAGGCAACGGGAATCCCTGAATCGAACACAAGACCAGTGGTTATTAAGCATGTAGCTCAGTCAGTACAGAACAGGCTTCAGAAAGTTAGGGTTTACAATCAAGAGGAACTCACACCAACAAATGATAAAACCATGTAAACATATTCATATATTCGAAATTAATACAGAAATTTTACATGCTGTGAGAGACTCAGCATTCTGATATCGACTTCTTACGCTGGACACACTAGCATGTACTCGTGTACCAACTTGACTACTGCTGACATCCCAACATATTTTAATATATCTATATCTGGTGGCCGTACATGAAAATCATGCACGCACATTCTAGCACTTGAAAAATGAACTGACTGTAGATGCAGGCCAAAATTATAGTCATACAGCAAAATAAGTAGAACAGGGATTTCTACTAAAACTGGGTTTCCCTTGAAGGAGATAGATCAATATTTCATGGGAATCCATGGTATAACATGTCATCGATATATCACAACGGATAATATATTTTCCGCGTTAAAATATATACGACACTATTTGACGACTGGCGCCTTTTTTTAAAATACTTGAACAATAGGCATATGGCTGCCTACTGTAGGTTGAATAACACCCTGTAGGGTGAATAACACCCTGCATAAGAAAACATCGCACCAAAATCATTCGATAATCGCACGATTTCAAATATCTGGCTTTACCTTATACATGTATCTTAAAATAATTTAGTTGCGCTGGCTTTACTTCTATAATATCTTCTAAAATATTATAGTTGCGCAAGCTTCAACATTCATCATCTCGTAACACTACATATGCATCGACGTTACAGCAATCCTTCAAATTGCTGCTATCAATTTCTTGACAAGTACACAGTTAATTATTTAAATCTGTTTCAGACTGCCCCGTCGCACCAGCTCCAGAACAGGAAGACAATAAGTTATGGATTATCGGCGTGGTATTGGGTGTACTTGTTTGTGTGGTTGGGATCATCGTTATAATATACATGTTTAAGAGGTACAGCCTTCTCGATGATATCCATTTAAAACAAAAAGTGTAGGCAATGATCAATAGGGGGCCACGTGTGAGACGCCAAGTTCTGCAACGGAAGGTCAGGTGGTTTTTCTCCGGGTACTCCGGTTTTCGCCCACCTCTGATTAACGATCGGCTCGATATGAGTGAAATAATCTTGAAAGCGCCGTAAAACCCAAACCAAAAAAAATGATCAATAGGCGATACAATCACGTTACCACCCAACACAACAAAGGACAAAAAGAACAATAAGGCAACGGCACCGTAAGGAACACATCACAGGTAGAAACCAGTAGTGAAGGCAATGATCAGGAATATATACAATTAGCCCACACCTCCCATCCGAGACTACAAAGGGACAGAAACACAAACATGAAATAACTAAACACTAATGGAAACATCACTAGCGGAAAGCCAAAAGGACAGTCACTTTCCCACAAAATCGCCAATTTGCTATTCAAAACAAAACGATATAAGCGATACACACATTCAAAGACGAACTATAACAAAATAACCGCAACAGAAGAAAGCTTTCGAACGGTCAGTGAAAAAAAACTTCAGTGTGTGTGTGTGGGGGGGGGGGGCTTTAATCGATTTTACGCGTCCATAATCATCTCCCTTACTTCCGTCGCTATTTAGACAAATAATTTTCTCAGTCCGCTAGAAGGGTTCCTAGCCCATCAGTGCAACATCTCCGAAAACACAAAAATCAAACAACCACAGAGACGAAACACCGGCGAGGACTCGACAGCAAGAAATAACTGAAACGATGGAGCGAACGAAAATTAACAGAAAGACTCCGATGGGCCCGACCGGTGACAGAGCATCAGGTACAAAACAAAGCCAAAAGGTCAGTCTTTTTCATTAAATGGCGAAAAGGTTGTCGAAGATAAAAACATTACAAGTATCTATTTTCTTCTTTTTTATTTATTGTATTTTTGTTGTTGTTGTTGTTGTGATAAGGAGTTGTGTCCCCGTCAAAACCATTTAGGCCACTTTGTTGACGTTGCTTCTGATTTTTGAGACTTTTCCAGGACATTAAGAGAAAATGACATAGGCCCTCCTGCCCATAGAAACCACTATGGTCTATAGAGCTGCTCGGTTCGCACCAATTAACCTGGGCAGACCTAGACCTTCTAAGCGGTTTACCAGTACTCAAATTCGGTCGGTTTCAGCTCTGCGGTAAGAGCGATGCAGCCAAATCTATGTCTGCAACACCGAACATTACAAGTATATGCAAAGACAATATAGCGGCCAATAAGAGGAAACGATGAAAATAAGCATTTATGAAAGGCTCATCATAAAGATTGTTGTCACTTGAACACCGACTAACAGAAGTGACGGCAATGATCAGGAATCGATACGATTAACCCACAGCTCCCATGAGAGACACCAAAGGGAAAGAAGCACAAACATGAAACAATTAGACGGAAACATCAATAGCGGAAAGCCAAAAGGACACTAACTTTCCCACAAAATGGCATATTGGCTATCCAAAACAAAATAATATAAGCGATACACACACTCAAAGACAAACCATAACAAAAATAAACCGCGACAGAAGAACCGCCGAAATGAATTCCACTGGAAAGTAGAAGTAAAACAAAGATCAGGAATTGATACAATTAACTTACTCCACCCATAAAAGACACCAAAGGGAAAGAAATACAAACATTAAGCGACCAGACCATAATGGAAACCTAAACAAAGGAAGGCCATAAGGACAGTTACTTTCCCAGAAAATGGCCATATGGCCATCCAAAACCAAAAGACACAAGTGATACACACAGTAAGTAACAAACAACATAAATAAATCGCCACAGAAGAGCCGCCTTGGAACGGCCAGCGGAAGATTTCCACTGGGGGGCTTAAATCGATTTTACGTGGCCACAATCCTCGCCCTTACTTCCGTCGCGATTTAGACAAATAATTTGTTCAGTCCGCATGAAGGCCTCCTAACTCATCAGTGCAACATCTCCGTGAACACAAAAATCAAAGAACCACAGAGATGAGACAACGGTGAGGACTCGACAGCAAGAAACCACTGAAATGCTGGAGCAAAAGAAAACCAACAGTTAGACTCCGATGAGCCCGACCAGGAAGGCTTAAATCAATTTTACGTGGCCACAATCATCCCATTATTTTTCATCGCGATTTAGACAAATAATTTGTTCGGTCCGCATGAATGTCTTCTCTAACTCATCCGTGCAACATCTCCGTGAACACAAAAATTAAACAATCACAGAGATGAAACAAAGGTGGGGACTCCACAGCAAGAAACCACTGAAATGCTGGAGCAAAAGAAGACAAAGAGTTAGACTCCGATGGGCCTGACCGGAGACAGAGCATCAGACACCAATCAACATTATATAAAATTAGATACTCTCTAATTCTCAGTAAGCATTTATGCAGGAACCTTCATAGAATCTGAAATCCTGGCCCACCGGAGAGTAATTAAAGGAGAAAGATAAGTTGTCATTCGTGATTGGGTTAACTACCATGCATGCAGTCTGTCGTATAACATTTATGTTGGACCATATCTTTTGATATCGAAGACTGATGTTACGAAATTCGGTGCTGAAGTCATTCCATTTACATATTTTTCTGAAATTATATACTAAGTCACCATTTAATTCGTGTTCCGATAGACCTTGTTGCAGAAGAGATTTAAAAATAGAAGTGGAGGCAGTGATCAGGAATCGATACAATTAATCCACAGCTGCCATCAGAGACACCAAAGGGAAAGAAACACAAACATGAAACAACAGACCCTAACGGAAACATCAACGGCGGAAAGCCAAAAGGACAGTTCCCACAAAATGGCCAATAGGCTATCCAAAATAAAAATAATATAAGCGACACAAACACCCAAAGACAAACCATTACAAAAATAAACCGCGACAGAAGAGCCGCCTTGGAAGGTTAGCGGAAACGAATTCCACTGGGTGGCTTAAATCAAATTTACGTGGCCACAATCCTCGCCCATACTTCCATCGCGATTAAAACAAATAATTTGTTCAGTCCGCATGAAGGCCTCCTAACTCATCAGTGCAAAATCTCCGTGAACACAAAAAATCAACCAACCACAGAGATGAAACAACGCTAAGGACAAGACAGCAAGAAACCACTGAAATGCTTGAGCAAAAGAAAACCAACAGTTAGACTCCGATTGGCCCGACCAGAGACAGAGCATCAGGTACCAACCAACATAATCCTTTACGCTGGAACTGTCATAGAATCTGAGGTCTGGCCCACCGGCGTGCAATTTAAGAGGGAAGTAAAGTTGTCAACCGTGATTGGGTTAACTAACATGCACGCAGTTTGTCGTATAACATTTATGTTGTACCTAATCTTTTTATATCGAAGAATGATTTTACGAAATTAGGTGCTGAAGTCATTGCGGTTATATATTTGTCTGAATTTATATACAAAATCACCATAAAATTCAGGTTCCGATAGACCTTGTTGCAGAAGAGATTTAAGTCCAATATTGAATTTTGAAATTAAATCGGAATGGCGTCTATAAAATTTTGAAAAGGCTTTGCGTTGAATATGATACCGATAACCCTTATTAAGTAGTTTAGCAGTTAACAATTTATTAAGAGTGTTGAAGTCAGTTACTACACACTCTGGCAAATCGAATTAATTGCGAAATATAAAAGACATAGGGTGCCGCACGAGGAACCTCACCATCCAAGAAAGGAAAATATACAATCTCAAAATCAAAATCATCGCGTTTATCATAAATGTTGCAAGAAACAAACCCAACTACAATAGATAGATGTAAATAAAACATGGGGCCTCGGTATCCAAAGAATTAGCTTTATTAACTGAAGTTCTGGGGGGTAAATTTGACTGATCAAACCATCGAAATTGGTATTGCCAATATTTGATAAATCATCCAAATATCTAAAAGTCGAGCTTAAGCTTAAGATTTCAGATTGGTTTTCAACGGAAAGGGACATCATGAAGTATCTTTCATAACAAAACAAGAACAGATCAGCCACAATGGGTGTGCAATTTTTACGCATCGGCATATCCACAACTTGACTTAACAACTTAGTACCAAATCTTCACACACTTTCTGACATGACCATAAAGTATAATTTTTATGCTCTTCAGAAGTGAAAAAAAAAACCTTTCTTACATAACACGCAAGATAGAGGGAGTCTTCCCCATGAAATGTCCATTCAATTAAATCATTAAGTTTTTCATTTATAAGAATGTGAGGAAGTGTAGTGTAAAGGGTGGAAAAAATCTTAAGTAGACAGACTTGAAGCACGAAAACGTCAGAATTTCAATTTATTTAAAACTTCATTAGAATGTTTTTATAGACCAAAACAGATTTCTCCCTGATCTTTCACGGACTCTGCCGCAATATTTAATCACATGTTTTTGATGGCACTCATAAAGTTAATAATTTGGAAAGTTAAGTTGTGGTACAAGAGCTTAAATTTGTAATAATATTCTATAAAAGGGTTATCCTTTGGAAGCAAGGAATACCCCACAGAACTGAAAAATATGGAGTGTATATGTTTTCTGTGCCAGACTAGCTAGTTTAGGCCAATTAAGCCTCATCAGTGACCCTCAGATATTTTCAAAATTCCACAATGGAATCAATGATCCCAAAGGACAAGAAAATATAATCTACACTATGATGTAGGGCCGGGAGACGTTTTACGCCGCCACACATTCCCACACACCAGCTGTAGTGAAGTTAAATAAACCGTGCTTTGTATGGTCTTGTATGAAGTTTAGATAACCAATATATCGTAGATGGCTTGCCTTGGCCTTCTGTAACACATAAAGCAAACTTTGTGGCTGAACGACAAATGTGGTCAGCAACTAAAGCCCCCTCTACATCCAAAGGCTGCATTTTATAGGCCTTAGTACCACCATGTTCTTGCTGAAGAGTTTTAGCATGGTGGAGCCGTAACACAACGACAACATTGTTAGCGGCCTTATCTGCTGGAGCGGAAACAAACTTCTTATGAAATTCCTGAATAGCTAGTTTAAGGTGACGTATAGACGTCTTAGGTTAAGGAGGTAATAAGGTCGTATGTTGAGACTAGAAAGAAATGCTAAGTTTCTGTCCTTTGATAGCTTTATGCTCAACATACTCTCGTTTACACCATCGGCTACCAAATTCATTCAAGGCAGCTGCGATTTCATATCTACACTTATTGAAATCAATTTTAGAAGAAAATCGATATTTTGGTCCTTTAGAAATTATATTTCACATCCTCGAATCAGGAATATTTTTAAATTGCCAGTAATAATATGATCAGCAGCAGGATAGCAATACACTGAATTTTTGCAATCACAGGTATCAGGTGTGTTAGTGTCAATATCAAGATCAGAAACAAGTTTATTGAAATTAAAATTGATAGATGTGACAGGTTTATTCTATTTATAGTAAATTATGTGTGTGTCAATATTTTGAAAATAAGTTGGAAAAGATTAAATCACCGAACTGTCCCTGAAGACACTAGGTAAACATATAAAGTCAAAACCCTTATTAATAAATGATAGTTTGATGTAATGACATTTGTGATTAAGTTCAGAATCGATGAAAGGACGAAGTGCATGCTGAGTATAACCTCTGGTTAAAAGAGCAGCATCGTATAACTGATAAAAACTATCGTAGAATTTATTCGCCTCGATGTCCAGAATACGTATAACAGAAATGGGTAATTAACTTAGAAATGCAAGCATTGAGTGGCGTCCATGATTCAATAATATTATGGACATTCACTTCAGCCTGGTATTGTTTCGTTTAAAAGAACTTAATTTACGTTTGTAATTGCCATCTTTTCTGATGCCGTGCGATAGTTTAACGCTTTCTACAGTCCAGAAATGAGAAAATATCAAAGTAGAAGCAAAACAAAGATCAGGAATCGATACAATTAACTTATTCCACCCATCTATGACACCAAAGGGAAAGAAACACAAACATGAAGCGACCAGACCATAATGACAAAGGAAGGCCATAAGGACAGTTACTTTCCCACAAAATGGCTAAATGACCATCCAAAATAAAAAGACACAAGTGATACATACAGTAAGTTACAAACAACAACATAAATAAACCGCCACAGAAGAACCGCCTTGGAGCGTTCAGTGGAAAAAATTCCACTGGGAGGCTTAAATCGATTTTATATGGCCATAATCCTCGGGCTTTTAAGATAAATTAACCTCATGATAAATGTTGTCATAAAAGCCCAATGGAAAATGTGTCTGTAATAATTTAATCCATTTTAATCCAGTTTCATGTCGTTTAATAATTTTAAACCTAGTTGTAGAATTTACATCATAGTAAATTTTTCCACTGGCTGTATAGAAATATCATTTACATAATGGCCTGTCTGTTTGAAATGACGTTGCAAGAAAGTGTCAGTTTTTAGGCTTACTCATTCTACGATGGTGTTCGTTTCATCTTGTTTTTAACAATGCGATTAGTTCGCCCGACATACTGCATTTGACGTTGACAACAATGTTGCATATCACTGTAACTTCAGCAACGCTGCAGCCAAGTTAATTTAGAAGACGATGGCCCAGTGCCGGCAAGCGGTGGCCCTCCCTACCGAGAACACATCCGTGGTATTCATTCAAGATACATGCATATTTACGCCTATTGAAAGGATTGATTAAATCTTTAAGGAAAGTGGCAACTTTTTATTTTTTTAAACAGAAAGATCATCTACCTGATAACTAATTGTCCTCTGCAAAGAGAATTGATATTTATCATCTGGTTGATCTGGGTATGATAGAAGTGTGTATTTTATCACAGATTTGCACTCAGCTGGGGAATGACGTCACTGGGGTTAGTTTAGTTTGTGGTGTAGCAGACGCCTCCTGTGTTTCATATAGAATTTTGTTTTCTTTCCTTGTGTTTTGGAGTAAAACTGATTTTATAAGCAATGTATTATTGTGTTACATTTTGGTGCATAAGTAAAGAATCAAAAGAGGATTGGCTAAATTTGTTCTTCTTTCCAAAAATTCCCAAAAGTGAGAAAGCAATGGGTGCATTACTGTAAAAGGGGTTACTTTATTTATGCCACCCGTCACGACAGGTTATGTTCAAAGCATTTTTCAAGGGAATGAAAGAGAGCCATTACTTCAACAGAAAATGGATATGTAAATGCTAAACCCAGGTTGAGGGAGGGTGCTAGACCAGACATTGCACTGACAATAGAACCATAGACAGTGCCTTCTTATAAAAGACAAGCGGAAATGACTTGAAAAATAGAAAGGCGGGCATAAGAGAAAAGACAAAGAGCTGAGTAAATCAATACGTTTATCCTTTAGTTTTATTCAGTGTTATTTAGTGTTTGGGTCATGTTTGCTGATGTTGGCTCGGTGGAGGACCCTATAAGTCCGCGGGTAGGCTCTCTTGCCCGATGCCTCCAGCTGACCTGTCGCATAGGCTAAGTCGGTCGGTGTGTGCTCGGAGGGGGATGTGCTGTGTTTGCCGGGTCTTGTCCATCATCCGTTTCGGTTTCAAAACTTTGGGGTTGAGACACACTGATGAAGATTAAATATCAGAAAGGCCTCTGTGTCACTAAATTAGGTATAGTTACGCCTTAATTACCTATTTACGAGTATTTATGGACCCTAAATGATATTTATTGGATGATATTTTTTCTATTTCTGCTCCAAACATAGAATGGGCTGCTCGTTAGAATCGCACCCGGTTATTTCGAGTACCAATAATCTAGACAGTTACCTTTGCACCCCCACCCCACTCCACCCCATCCATTTCTGACAAGAACAACCCCCTTCCCGGCCGGATAATTACCCACAGTCTGGTAAAAACCGTTATGCCAAGGTAGTCGCTAATAATTGGTGATCTGCCGGACTCAGTTTTTAAAACGCTTTTAGGAGTTTTGACAAATAACATTTGATAGACAGACGTAAGTATCTTTTTACTAAGAAGTAGTTGTTGACCCTGTTAACCCATATATGACAATGAACTATTCCGCCTAATGAGTTTGGAGTACTTCAGTTCCAATGATAGGGGGTCTGTTTTGCTGTGTTTTTTATAGGTTTTTAAAACAGTACATACTTTCGGCAGGCAGTGTTGACTTAGATCAAACACTGCGTCTGATCTGTGTCAGCACTGTTTGGCAATGTCCCAGAAATGGGGGCTAGGCGTATATGGATTAAGCAACAATGTCTTTTTTCTTTGGAATATTAGAACATTTTTACATTGGATATTTCAAGTTATCTGTTAGCACACTTATCCCACTGACATCATCCTACTCCGTGATCAGACAGCTGATTAATTGTCGGAATTTTACCAGTGAGAAGCTGCTAGTATATCTAGGTGTAACTTCTGTATAAATTGACTTAAATTTCCGTAGTTTCGGCAACAATACTTATTGTCTGACATTATTAAACCCATTATCCAGGTTAAAGACTGCCACTTTCCTTTAACAAAAGCAATGCAGGCGGATTCCATGCTCGTTCGTTTTTTCCTATGTCACAAAGGAAGATAAATAAGTCACATTTCCTGAAAGAGTTACGGAACTTAGTAAGTATGTAGCTCTTGTGACGATAGAGATGTGTTTCAAATTTCATGAGGCTGGTTCAATAAACTTTTGGAAATATGGCAAATTAAAAGGTTTTTTTTATTACCTTTTCGAAAAATAGGTCAAAGTTATAGAGGAAAGTATGTTTTGAGATGGTGCTTAATTAGGGACAGGTTTATATCCGTCGTCTAGTTGTGACTGGAGGTAAAAGTATTTGTTGAGTGCATTAGCCTTGCCTACAGGGTCATGTATTTGCTTTCCATTGTGATTCAGAGGTGGGATAGGGTCAGTTTTGTCCTCTCCTATTAAACATTTGAATGTTTTCCACCTTACTAGAAATGTTAACAGATTTTAATTTATTTGCTTATTTATCTTTCAAGTCTTTTGTGGCAGTTTTTACGGCTTTTGATTTTTATTTGCCTTCACTGCAGCTGGTGTTGTGCCGTGTGGCGGCCGTAAAACGTCTCCCCGTACATCAACCATAGTGCAGTTTATATTTTACTTTTGGTCCTTTGAGATCATCGTGAATATTCTGAGAAATCAGAAATAAATTATTGATTTAGACTCATTCTAGACAGTTTTTTAATTATTTGGAGCCCATTTTGATTTATATCAGTCTTTGAATCGACTGCCTATTCGAAATTCGCAAAATTGCAGTATGTTTCCTCTGGCTTTCTCTGCCGGATCATTACAGGGTCACTGATGAGGCTTCATTAGCTGAAACTACGTAGTATGGCCCATCTTTTTTCTTATGAATGTTTTCATTGCTCTTAAAGGAACTCATTTTTGATTTTTATTTGATGGCTTCGTTGCGGATTTTTCTAAATGTTATCCAGCATTCAGGTGTACCTAATCCTTTAGCTTTCGTGTGTTCTCGTTTCCCCCTGCGTATTAGTTTTCTTATGTGACCATTGATCCAAGGAGGGTCAGATGGCCGGACAGTTATGGTTTTGGTTGGAATTTTATTTCGCATAAGTCCAGAATTTTATTGGTTACGTTTTCGGCATAGACGTTGATATTGTCATCCTTTAAACTTTGCCAGTTTACTTATTGTATAAGTTGTTTCAGGTGATCATAATCACCATCATCATATTTCCATATGTTCCTTTTATTACACTGGTGTTTGTGTTAATCAAATGTAAACACAGCATATATTTGATCTAAGAAGGCCTCGCCTACCCCAATTATAATTACATTGTCTGTGTTTCTGGTGGAAAAAGATCGATTAGGGTCGATGATGTTTCTGTGTAGTGTGTTGTTGTTTTAGGGAATATTGATCAAAGATTGACCTTATTTTGTTCCGGCTTGCACAATCAAGGTAGTTGAGGTTAAACTCCCCAGTAATTATGACGTCATTGACGTCACTGTCTAGCGCTTAGTCAACTGATTCTTCGATATTGTCATGTATGTCGCTGCTAGCGTTTGGTGGTCTGTAAAAAGTTCCAAACAAACAACTTTTGATTTCAATTTTCATTCCAGCCAGATACACTCTAGACCTTGAATTTCTAGGTCAGGTCGTTTTTTGCAAAGACTATTGTCACGGACATAAACAATTGGCCCACCGTAGTTGTTGATATACCTGTCTTTACGGAAGGGTGAATGGTAGTTCAAGAATTTTAAATCACTATCATCAGTACTGGGGGACAACCAAGTCTCGCTCAATGCAATTATGTCAAAGTGGGATAGTTCAATTTTAATCAAGTGAATTTTATTCATTAAGCTTTGTACATTGTAGTGGACTAACGAAAAATTGTCTTCAATGACTGAGACGTCCATATAGCTACAGGAAGAGTATGATGAGAGAGACTCATCTTGGTTTAGGGGCCCGGGATTCATTCAATGCCACCAGCTAAACGTATCATTAAATATAACCAACTAATATTAATAATAAAGATGCGTAATAATACATAAACATGCTTGCGGTTCTTTGTATAAGAAGAGCTAAGTATGCGAACACTCGGAAATCTTTTTGATTTTGCATGTATATTGTGGCATTGGAGCGATATAGAAATGCTACATGTATATATGTAGCTGCGTTGCGTTGGTAACCAGGGTCCACAAAGCATGACTGGTATGATTATAATTAAAATTGTTCTGAAACTCACTGTTTTTCGGGATTGGAATTGATGGGTTACAGTTATGTCGCAGAAGCCACCCAAACATGTTTATAGTTGCCATTTTTCCTGGTGCCGTGCGATCTAGTTTACGTCATATAAATGGTAATTTGGCACACTGATGTTCTATTGCACTTAATAAGTAATTTTAGAACAGTTTTCTCATACTAATGATTGCACTAAAGCGCTTATCAGAAAAGATGGCTATGACGTCATAGATAACTCACGGGTACAGATTCTGTTAAGCACATAGAGAATACATTGAAATAAAAGATTTTAGGGGCAAACGATGAAGAGAGATGAAGAGAAAAAACATTATTTTCCTGTTACAGTTTTATTGCCTTTAATATGATGTCACCACCAACGCCTTGCCACGACAACATTAAATACTTCTTATTTGTAATGGAACATACCTTTTCATTTTGCTTGCTTATCAATTTTATTTAGTTATAATCAAATTTACTGTGTGTATCACTTGTGTCTTTTAATTTTGGATGGCCATATGGCCATTTTGTGGGAAAGTAACTGTCCTTATGGTCTTCCTTTGTTTAGGTTTCCATTATGGTCTGGTCGCTTAATGTTTGTATTTCTTTCCCTTTGGTGTCTTTGGTGGGTGGAGTAAGTTAATTGTATCGATTCCTCATCTTTGTTTTACTTCTACTTTGTATTTATTTATTTATTTATTCATTTTCAACCCGAACGTTGACTGAGATATTTAATGTGCCTTTCTTCCTAGGGCTACCACGTCACGAAGAAACTTTTGTAAATATTTGTTCTTTTTTTTTTTTTTTATTATTATTATTATTGTTATTATTTGTTTTTTTAATTGCCGCACTATTCCATTAATACGCTGAAGTCATTCTACTTTTACATTCAGACAAATCCTTATTTTTCGAAACTTAAATTAAATTAAGTAGCATAATGTTAAATGTATTTGCATAAAAAATCAAGCTTAATTAAGATTTCAATTTACACATATTTCTTTTTCTGTTTGTCACCTACCACATATATGAAGTAGAAATATAACACACCTGACATGCAAAACATAATAAAAGACAGTATCCGCATATGGTTAAATGGTCACCCACCGGATAGTATCTTCAAATATTTTCACGGAAAAAAAAATCCATCATAAGCACTGGTAAATACAAAGATTTTACTTTCTTTCTATCTTAATCGGATGAAATGCGTATGCCGTCACGCCATTCAGAGCTATAATCAGTTGTCGTCCCTTACTACGATTTAATAGCGCACCTGGAACTTCGAGTTCAGCTTATTTTGTGACATTTGTTCCGTTGTAGGTCCGTCCGTCTTTTGCTAATACCATTATCTACATGTACATGACGTGTGTGCGGAACATATTGGTTCACAAATGTTTCTGTTACAGAAAAGGAGAGATGTCTGTTGGACACAAAACAACTGTGCCACTTCCAGATGTTAAATACAAATGAGTACCAGAAGCGAAAACCAACGTCAGAGCTGTTACTGTTTACCTATCCAGATATCTTTCTTAACTAACATATATTCTCTCTTTTAATGTAGTGACATTGTCTGAATTTCATATATGAGGACTGTTCAAATATGAATGCAACTAAGCACATAAAAATGATTTCGTGATAGATTTCGATGAAAACAATATTTTGTCCCCTCAAAGTATTCCCCTTTAACAGATATACAAACTTTCAGTCTTCTGATCCAATAATTGAATGCATTTTGGTAATCTTTTAGAGGTATACTATGAAGGCACTGGAATATTGCAGAATCGAGGTGTTTGCGCTGTACAAATTTTCGAACAGAAAGTATTTTTTCAGCCGCGGGAACAAAAGAAAAAGTCACAAGGGGCAAGGTCAGGGCAATACGGGGGGTGAGGGAGTTCAACAACCTTTTCCTGCTTCGGATAGTCTTGCACAATGAACGCCTTGTGCGATGACGCGTTGTCATGTAGCAATCTGACATTGGCCAAACCAGTTGGGGGTCTTCGTTCTTTGAAATATTTCTTCAATTTTCGAAGAACTTTATTCTTGTAAAACTTCGCATTTACAGATTTGCCTTTAGGCACAGCAACCTGAATAGCAGGGCCCTAATTTGAAAAGAATATGGCATACATTACCTTCTTGACGCTAATGGTCCGCTTTGCAATGCATGGTCTTTTGCAATACTTTGTTGTCCATATTTTGTTCTGAATCTTTCGTTTTGGCTCAAAAACGTGAACCCATGTCTCGTCACCTGTGACGACATTAGCGAAAGACCGTGCATTGTTATTTGGAAAACTTTTTGGGTAGCTTCTTGGCACACTGAACGCGTGTCTTTTCCTGCTCACCTGTCAACAGATGGGGTATCCATCTAGCACAGATCTTTTTCATTTTCAAATCCCATTTCAGAATTGTATGAGCTGCTCCTAATGAGATGCCAACCATACTAGCTTTTTGCCTAGTGGTGAATCGTGCATCGGTAGCAACTATTTTTTTCACACTAGCAACCATCTTGGCAGATGTTGCTCTTTTCGGCCGACGATCATGTGGTGCATCTTCTGTTGAGCCTAGCCCACAGCTGTATTTCTTACACCAACGAAAAACTGTAGGAAAAGACATTTCATTATGCCCATAAACCGAACATATTTCATCAAAAATGTCTTTGCACCGTATACCAAGAATACAACGATTCTTAATATAGGACCGTATTTCAACGGCGTACTCTGACCTTCTTCCTACCATGTTTTGTATTCGTATACAAGAGTAGACAGTGTTTATCGAACGATATACATGGCTAAAGTCAACGGATTTTAACAGGTTTGGTATCAATGTATAGGTAAATGTTCTTCTACGCTGTGATATTTATTTCCAGGTGATTTTCGCATTAGTGCATGAGAAAACGTTCTACTTGCATTCATATTTGAACAATCCTCGTAGCAGATTCATAAGGCCGAAGGAAACATAAGTGAATGAAAGCTGATCTAAAACATGTTCAGGACTAAAAGGCTGAATTCGCATATATTTAATTTGAATGTTTTGATGAAGCAATTACCATACACTGTATACTAGCTTACCTTTTTTCTATCTTCAAGTGTACAATGTTGTAAAATATGTTTGGCAAAATAAGTACGATACATATGATATAATTTCAACAATGGTTGTATACTACAATCGTGTTCTAAAATGACATATTTCAAATCTCTTGAACTACTATTTGCAACGTATTTTTTGTCTTATTTCTAGTCCAAATATAGATTAGTATTACTCGTTACAGCCGCTTGGTTGATGTGATTTAAAAGAGAACCTACGGTTGTGGCTTTGAGCACACATAAGGGAAACAATTTATGCCCTACAAACCCCAGTTTTCTGTATAGAAATTTGGGTCTCCGGGCCGGATGTTACAAGGACTTGTTAACGTAATGATACACAAAATTCTAAAACAAAACAAAAAGCGATCAGACCAGGTTTCAACAATTTTCTACATAACTACGTATATTAAGCCTAAGTTCTGCTGTGCATTAGCTTACCCTCGTTTTGTTAGTAAATTGGAATGAAATGCTTATCTTCAAATAAAGCACTGAAAGTACTGACATACTTACAAAACAGCATCATTGTTAGCTCAAATATTTGGCTGACAAAATCCCATACTGGAAGGAAGGGAGCATATCATGTCTGACAAAAAAATAAACATTAAGTTTTCCTTTCATTTCTCGTGCTCATTCCGTAAATTCGTAAATTGCAAAGTTAGCGCAAATATTCTGAGCTCAATCGGAAAGAGAAGTATCAGTAGAAAGTCTTCCCTATGCCAAGTACAAGGAAAATAATAATAACATGGTTATGCTTATTTTGCAGTTTTACATTATCATTCAATAGACTTTACTTCAGAATCCGGGCACAAACAATTGTACATATTTCTTAGAGGTTTAACGACAGATGACCCGATGGATAAAAATGTTGAAGCATCTTCTTAATTTGAATCTGTGGACGTAAGTGCTACTTGGTGGACGTTATATTCTTTGTCCTGAAACCTGACTACATAAGATAATGTGTGCTATATACGCAAGCTTTTTGCAAAAGCTAATACTTGTTGCAGAATGTCACGCTAAGCATAACGCAGCCATCTTTTTATAAAAGCTAATACTTGTCATTTAATGTCATGATAAGAATAGCTTGACTTTATAAAACTATTCTGGAATTCATACAAACGTTTTGTGCACGCACAGAAAATAAGGGAGGCTTCGATCATTATACCCGTTTAACACAAAAGACCAGTTCAGATATACATATGTATACAGACCATCAGGGTCCAGATTAGATAAGCCATATGATTACCAACCATTGCACAAGGCTCTACGGTATTTGTTTGATTTAGACTAACTTGGTATATGCCCAAATATTAAAGGCAAAGGAGTCCATTTCAGAAATCCATTGGTAAAAGGGTGTGATTTTCAGAAGATCGACTGTAGGCAAGTGCGTATGAATATGGTTCGTGTAAACGTTTTGTTTTCCGAGGTCGTCATTCAGCGCCAGTTTACTTCTAAAATCTATTACGCATACACACAAACATGAAAAGAGGTCTTTTGAACTTTGACGATATATGCTTACCCCGGTTATCGTACAGCCACGCTTGGTCTTAGGGACTATTTTATGAAGCGAGCGAAAGAGGACGCGGAAAGGGGTTTCCAGTACAGGATATTGTATTGAGCTAACATAGAAACTTGATTTAACAAATCAACTTTCAAATATGCTCGGCCACAAATAAGGACATAACAAACTGCCCTTTTCAGTCAAGAAAAGAAGGATACTTATTGCTGACCATTCCGGGGCGATTCTTATGTTGCGGTCTATTTTTGTTATAATACTTCTTTGCATGTGTGTGTTGCTTGTGCCTCTTTGTATTTTGGATGGTCGTCTGGCCGATTTGTGGGACAGTAACTGTCCTTTTGGCTTTCCGCTTATGATGCTTTCTTTAGGGATTGGTTTTTTCGTGTTCGTGTTTTGTTTTGATTTTTTTTTTCGCTTTGGTGTCTCAGGTTGGAGTTTGTGCTGCTGTATCGATTCCTGATCATTACCTACACTTCTAGTTGTAGAATAAATGTGAAGGCAATGATCATAAATCGATGCAATTAACCCACAGCTCCCGTCAGAAACACCAAAGGGAAAGAAACAAAAACACGAACCAACTAGACCCTAATGGAAAATCAATAACGGAAAGCCAAAAGGACAACTACTTTCCCACAAAATGGCCAATTGGTTAGCCAAAAGAAAATAAACTACAAGCGATACAAACAGTAAAAGACAAACCATAAGCAAATATCAACCGCGACAGAAGAACCGCATTTGAACAGTGATACGAATTCCACTGGGGGGGAGGGGTGGAGATAAATCGATTTTACGTGACCACAATCCTCGCCCTCACTTCCGTCGCGATTTAGACAAATAATTTGTTCAGCCCGCATGAAGGTCACCTAACACGTCAGAGCAAAATCTCCGAGAACACAAAACACCAAACCACCACAGAGATGAAACAACGGTGAGGACTCGACAGCAAGAATCCACTGAAATGCTGGAGCAAAAGAAAACCAACAGTTAGACTCCGATGGGCCCAACCAGAGACAGAGCATCAGGCACCCACCAACATTACATAAAAATAATTCTCTCTTATTCTCAGGTAGCCTCTACGCTGGAACCGTCAAAGAATCTGAGGCCTACCCAAAGGCGTGCAATCAAAAAGGGAAGCAAAGCTGCCAACCGTGATTGGGTTAACTACCATGCATGCAATCTGTCGTATAACATTTATGTTGGACTCAATCTTTTCATATCGAAGCATGGTTTTACGAAATTGGGTTCTGAAGTCATTGCAAGTATAAATTTGTCTGAATTTATATACTAAATCACAATAAAATTCGGGTTCCGATAGACCTTGTTGCAGAACAGATTTAAGTCCAACATTGAATTTGAAATTGAATCAGAATGACGTCTTTAAAATTTTGAAAAGGCTTTGCGTAGTTTATGACACCGATAACCCTGATTACGAAGTTTAGCAGCTAACAATTTATTACGAGCGTTGCTTTCCCACAAAATGGCCACTAGGCTATCCAAAATAAAATAATATTAGCGGCACAAACACCCAAAGACAAACCATAACGAAAATAAACCGCGACAGAAGAACCGCCTTGGAACGGTCAGCGGAAACGAATTCCTCTGGGGGGGGGGGGTGCTTAAGTCGATTTTACGTGACCACAATCCTCGCCCTCACTTCCGTCGCGATTTAGACAAATAATTTGTTCAGTCCGCATGAAGGCCTCCTTACATATCAGTGCAACATCTCCGTGAACACAAAAATTCAAACAACCAGAGAGATGAAACAACGGTGAGGACTCGACAGCAATAAATCACTGAAATGCCGGACCAAAAGAAAACCAACAGTAAGACGCTGATGGGCCCAACCGGAGACAGAGTATCAGGCACCAACCAACGTTACTTTGAATAAGATCGCTCTAATTCTCAGTAAGCCTTTACGCTGGAACCGTCAAAGAATCTGAGGCCTGACCCACCGGAGTGCAATTAAAGAGGGAAGTAAAGTTGTCAACCGTGATTGGGTTAACTACCATGCATGCAGTCTGTCGTATAACATTTAAGTTTTACCCAATCTTTTTATATCGAATAATGATTTTACGAAATTGGGTGCTGAAGTCATTGTGGATAAGGTACACAATTTTTGATAGAGTTGCCAACCCCAAATACGCATCTATTCCAGTGAACATTACGTTTACCTGTCTTTTCAGGAAACAGGTCTCACAACGCACGCATTAAGAGTCTTGAATAAAATTTATATTTTTTGTAAGTCAGATACTCATCGAATACTTAGAAGCTATCTCTTTGCTTTAATCATCGAATACTTAGAAGCTATCTCTTCGACAAATCAGTTTGTCTCACAAACTGTGTGTACTTTTCTGTAATATGCATATGCAATTATAAAACAATAAATATAGAAAATCTGGTTCACAACCAACCTTGTTTGTCTACTTAATTCATAACGATAACACACCTGTGACATAGTGAATGTTTTCCTGATCCCCGAAATATGCTTGAAAATATTTGCTTTTTTTTCTTTATTTCTTACGTCTGCTTCAAACTTAGGTTGTGTATGCTCCTTAAAACTGTCTCACTGAGGTGAGTAGAAAATGGGAAATATTTTTAAATCCTTGTAAACCCCACTTTTCTTGTTACAAGGTAATGTAGCCTTGAAAATATAATACGTAAGATAAGTTTATCGACATCTAATTCATTTAAAAAAAACTTTTAGCTGAGTGGACATAACTCGAAAAGACGCCTATATAATTTTGATGCCATTGAACCCAACTTTTATATAGCAAAACTGTGGTTAGCAGGGGTAAACCTTAATTTTCTTATTTCTGCCCTAAAATATAGATTGTGGGTACTCGTTGGAACCGTCCTGGTGAGGCGGTTCTAACGCGTACCTACACTCTATATTTTGAGCAGAAATAAGAAAATCATCACAATTTTTCATCTTAAAATTTTCGATTTTCCGGCGGTAAAGTTTACAGTGTATTTGTATAGGCGTACATTTGTAAGGCGTCGTAATCAGCTATCAAAATTTATTTTAAAGAGCACTTGAATATCTCAGATATAACATTTCGATAACTCACCCGTACGATATAGTGCATTTTTCACATCTCCAAAATGGCTACTTTTCTGATGAAAATCCTTGATATTTTTCTTATAAATGTTCATAACATAGGTTGTGTGTGCTCGTAAGAACCGCTTCATTGAGGCGGTTCTAACGAGTACACACAACCAATGTCTTGGAGCAGAAATAAGAAAAATAATTAATACCCCCGTAAACCCCAGTTTTCTCTATATCAAGTGGGGTTTAGGGGGGTCTTCATTTCACGGACTTGTTCACGTGATGAGAAATTTGAAGGAGGCAACATACCCTTACAATTCAGTATTTGCATCAAACGAGGAAAACGTCTCCATTTAAGAAAAACACCCTTATCAAAACGATATTTTTATTTCTTGGCCTTCACTTCTGTTTTGATTAAATATTTTCGTCTTTTAATTCTGAAAAACGTTCCAATGTTGTTTAATTTTACTGTCTAGTTTCGAAAGCTGTTTTAACACAAGCAGAAATGTACATTATGACACGTCAAAAACGCCCATATCACGTTATTCATTCTTGCTCACCAGAGCCGAAGGCTCCGGGGGAGCTTATAGGATAGGCAGTTGTCCGTCGTCGTCTGCGTCTGCATCAACACTTTCAAACGACATCTCCTCTGAAGCCACTGGGCCGACGTGACCCAAATTTTATCTGTAGCATTCTTGGGCTGGGGGATTAAAAGTTTGTGTTTTTAGCTCACCAGAGCCGAAGGCTCCGGGGGAGCTTATAGGATAGGCAGTTGTCCGTCGTCGTATGTCGTATGACGTCGTCGTCTGGCGTCAACACTTTCAAACGGCATCTCCTCTGAAGCCACTGGGCCGATTGAGCCCAAATTTTACCTGAAGCAGCCTTGAGCAGGGGGATTGAAAGTTTGTGTTTTTTTTATGAAAATCGACTGATCAGTATGGTTGCTATGGCAACTTGTAGTTTCCATAGACTTATAATGGGAAAAATGAAAAATGGCATTTACTGCCAAGTCATTGCAGATATTTTGACAAAACTTTTATAGAAATATTCCTGGAGTCGACTTCTCTCAGCCATATGCTTTTATGCCAACATGGGGTCCCCAGTTGATGCCGGGGCCATACCCCACCCCCTCCACTTCATAGAAGGCCATATAACTCAGAAACAATTCAGATCCCCACCCATAAACCATATATATTCTTGTTCATTATGATAAGACGCATTTAGTGACACCATTCTTGGGGTCCCCGGGATGCGCTGGGGTCATGCCCAACCCCCTCCATTTCATAAAATGCCCAATATTTTGGAAACCATACAGATCCCCACCCCTACACCATATATTTTCTTGTTCCTTATGAAGAGACACATTCATTGACACCAACTTGGGGGTCTTCCGGAATGCGCCGGGGCCTTGCCCCACCCCTCCACTTCACAAAAGGCCATATATCTCAGAAACCATTCAGTTCCCCACCCCTAAACCATATATATTCTTGTTCCGTTTGATAAGACGAATTCAGAAATACCAACCTGGGGGTCCCCAAGGATGTTCCGGGGTCATGTCACAACCCTCGATTTCATAAAAGGCCCCATATCTCGGAAACCTTACAGATATCCACACCTTAACCATATATATTCTTGTTCCTTACGCATTCATTGACACCAACCTCTGGGTCTCACGCGGTGCGCCGGGGCCTTGCCCCACCCCTCCACTTCACAAAAGGCCATATATCTGAGAGAACATTCAGATCCCCACCCCTAAACCATATATATTCTTGTTCCTTTCAGTGACATCAACCTGGGGGTCCCCTGGGATGTGCCGGGGCCGTGCTCCACCCCTTCATTTCATAAAAGCCCAATATCTCGGAAACCTTACAGATCCCCAACCCTAAATCATATATATTGTTGTTCCTTATGAAAAGACTCATTCATTGACACCAACCTGGGGGTCTCCCGGGTCGAGCCAGGGACTTGCCCCACCCCTCCACTTCACAAAAGGCCATACATGTATATCTCAGAAACCGTTCAGAGCCCCACCCTAAACCATATATATTCATCTTCCTTATGAAACGACGCATTCAAATTACACCAGATTAGGAGTCCTACGGGATGCCCGGGCCATGCCCCACTGCTTTACTTCATTAAAAGCAATAAATCTCTCAGATCCCCAACCCTAAACTATATATATTCTTGTTCCTTATGATAAGACTCATTCATTCACACCAACCTGGGGGTCTTTTTGTGCTTGGGCAATGTGCCCCGCCCCTCCACTTCATAAAAGGCAATATATTTCAGAAACCATTCAAATCCCCACCCCATAATAATATAAGCTATTGTTCCTTATCAATAGCACGCCAACTTGGGAGTCCTCTCCTCTCCACTTCATAGAAGGGCCCCATATATCAGAAACCATTCAGTTTCCCACCCATAAACCATATATTATTATAGTCTTGGTCTTTATGATAAAACACATTTAGGAACAACAATCTTGGGGTTTCCTTGGATCAATAGGGCATGCCCCAACACCTCCACCACTTAAGAGGCCTTATATTTCCGGCATACAGATCCCCACTGCTAAACCATATATATTCTTGTTCCTTATGATAAGACGCATTTAGTGATACCAGCCAGGGATCCATTGGGTCCATGCCCCACCCACGGTACTTCATAAAAGCCCTAATGTTTCAGATACTGAGTCCACATGGGTGATCATTTGGATATGGGGGTTCATTTGGGAGACTTCATTACTGGTAGATTAAAATCATATCATGTTAAAATACATCGCTGTCATTGGGCAGTGCCCACCTGAGCTCTGGTGAGCATTGTGGCCCATGGGCCTCTTGTTTATGAAAATCGGCTTATTAGTTTGGTTGCTATGGCAACTTATATTTTCCATAGACTTATTATGGGGAAAATTGAAAATGGCATTTACTGCCAAGCCTCTGCAGATATTTTGACAAAACTTTCATAGAAAAGTGCCTTAGGCAATCTGCTATCTGCCGTATGAATTTAGGCATACTGCTCATTTTCATTGGTTGCCATGGAAACCAAAATGCAAAAAAAAAAAAAATAGAAAAAAAAAATACTTGAAAAAAACCCATCTTCTCAGAAATCATATGCTCTAGGAGGCACAGACTTTATGAATATATTTTACATATCTGCCTATAGGTTTTATGTTTTTTATGAAATTCGGATTGTTAGTTTGGTTGTTATGGCAACTTAGATTTTCCATAAATTTATAATGGGGAAAGTAGGAAAATGGCATTAACTGCCAAACCTTGCAGATAGTTTGACACAACTTTCATAGAAATGCTCCTTAAGCAATCTACCACCTGCCATATGATTTTAGGCCAATTGTTCATTTTTACTGGTTGCCATGGAAACCGAAATGTAAAAAAATAGAAAAAATACTTTAAAAATCATCTCCTCCGAAACCATATGCTCTATGAGGCAGAGAGTTTATGGAAATATTCATAACATTTGCCTTTACGGGTTTTATGTTTTTTATGAATTCCGGCTCGTTAGTTTGGTTGTTATGGCAACTAAGATTTTCCATAGTCTTATAATGGGGTAAATTAAAAAATGGCATTTACTGCCAAGCCTCTGCAGATATTTTGACAAAATTTTCATAGAAATATTCTTTAAGCATTTATCTGTCTGCCATATGATTTTAGCCTAACTGCTCATTTTAGTGGTTGCCATGGAAACTAAAATGAAAAAAAAAATCATCTTTTCAGAAACCATATGCTTAATGAGGCTGACACTTAATGGAATCATTCACCATATTTGCCTTAAGAGGTTTGTGGTTTTTAGCTCACAAGAGCCGAAGGCTCCGAGGGAGCTTATAGGATAGGCAGTTGTCCGTCGTCGTCGTCTGCGTCTGCGTCGTGTGACAAACTTTCAAACGACATCTCCTCTGTAGCCACTGGGCCGATTGGGCCCAAAAATTATATGTAGCATTCTTGGGCTAGGGGATTGAAGTTTTATACTTTTATGAAATTCGGCTGTTTCGTTGCTGTGGCAACTTAGATTTTCCATAGACTTATACTGGGGAAAATTGAAAAATGGCATTTACTGCCAAGCCTCTGCAGATATTTTGACAAAACATTCATAGTAAAGTTCCTTAGGCAATCTACTATCTGCCATATGATTTTAGGCCTACTGCTCATTTTAATTAGTTTCCATGGAAACCAAAATGCAAAAAATAGAAAAAAAACTTAAAAATCATCTTCTCAGAAACCATATGCTCTATGGCGCAGAGACTTTAGGAAAATGTCAACCATATTTGCCTTTACATGTTTAGTGTGTTTTTATTATGAAATTCGTCTTATTAGTTTGGTTGCTATGGCAACTTAGATTTTCCATATACTTATTATTGGCAAAATTGAAAAATGACAATAACTGCAAAACCTTTGTAGACATTTTAACACAACTTTCATAGAAATTTTCCTTAAGCAATCTACCATCTGCCATATGATTTTAGGCCTATTAGTCATTTTTACTGGTTCCTATGGACACCAAAATGAATAAAACATAAAAAATATTTAAAAAATCATCTTCTCAGAAACCATATCCTCTATAAGGCTGAGAGTTTATGGAAATATACAACATATTCGCCTATACAGGCTTTGTGTTTTTGTATGAAATTCGGCTGTTTAGTTTGGTTGCTATGGCAACTTCGAGTTTCCATTGACTTATAATGGGGAAAATTGTAAAATGGCATTTACTGCCACGCCTTTGCAGCTATTTTGACAAAACTTTCATAGAAATGTTCCTGAAGTAAACTACCATCTGCCATATGATTTTAGGCATATTGCTCACTTTTACTGGTTGCCATGTAAACGGAAATGATAAAAAAAAAATAAAAAAAAAAATACTTAAAAATCATCTTCTCAGAGACCGTATGCTCTATGATAACCATATTTGCCTTTTCAGGTTTTGTGGTTTTTTTATGAAATTCGGCTCTTTAGTTTGGTTCCTATGGTAACTAAGAGTTCCCATTGGCTCATAATAATGCTTGGCTGTCAGCGGGCAGTGACCCCCCCCCCCCCCACCACCTCCGAGCTGTGGTGGTCATAATGGCACACGGGCCTCTTGTTTTATGGCATGAATACAGTATTTCATCACGAAAACATGCCTATATAATTTGACCCCCTCGAACCCAACTTTTATATAGAAAAAAACTGGAAGTTTACAGAGGTAAACCTTATTTTTCTTATTTCTGCGCTAAAATATATAGATTGTGGATACGCGTTAGAACCGCTTCGATGAGGCGGTTCTAACGGTTACCCATAATCTATATTTTGAGCAAAAACAAACATAATGATGTGTTTCCTGCCTGTAAAAATGGCAATTTCTGATGATTCAGAGGTAGGTATTATAAAAATAATGTGAACCCGACTTTTCTTTACAAGGGTATCACACAAGCTTACGAAAGAGCATTAGGGCCACTTTAACTTTTATTTTTTTGATAGGTATCTCAAAATTTCGACTTAGTATCTCGAAATTTCGACTTAGTCACTCGAAATTTCGACTTATTAACTCGAAATTTCGACTTAGTATCTCGAAATTTCGACATAATAACTCGAAATTTCGACTTATTAACTCGAAATTTCGACTTAGTTTCTCGAAATTTCGACTTAGTTTCTCGAAATTTCGACTTAGTTTCTCGAAATTTCGACTTAGTAACTCGAAATTTCGACTTATTAACTCGAAATTTCGACTTAGTATCTCGAAATTTCGACATAATAACTCGAAATTTCGACTTATTAACTCGAAATTTCGACTTAGTATCTCGAAATTTCGACTCAGTAACTCGAAATTTCGGCATACTATCTCGAAATTTCGACTTAGTAACTCGAAATTTCGACTTATTAACTCGAAATTTCGACTTACGAGATTCACAGTTAATGTTAAACACCCCCGTTTCATTAAACCCCCGCTTTGAAAACCAGTTTACATCAAGCAGATTATGCAAATTATGTGATAACATTGTGAGACTAGGGTCATTATCGGCTTACTTGTATCGTGTAAACGCCAATGACCTTTCTCGGTGTATTTTTTCACATGTTCTTTCATTCTTCTTTCTCTCTAAAGTGGCCAATGTTAATTTTATCAAATATTTCTCAAGAACTATAAAACTAGAGGCCCAAATGTATCATGTAAGTTACAGAGGGTTTTCTGTCTCATCAGGACGTCGCGCATTCAATCCCTTTTCACGGCCCCCGCCCATCGGTCGCGCATTCAATCCCGTTTCACGGCCCCCGCCCATCGGGGCTTGAAGAAATTGATGGGCTACATGGTGCCTCAATGCAGAGCTGAAATCCGATTGCACACGAGTACTGGTAAACCGCTTAGAGGATCTAAGCCTGCCCAGGTAAAGCGGTGCGAGTCGGACCGTCCATGCTTATAACCCTATTGGTTTCATTAGGCGACAGGGCTTGAGAAGTCATTTCATCTCAACGTTGGGTAAAAGTCCCACAAAAGTGGAAGCAACGTCGTCCAAATGACCTATACAGTGTTGACGGGGACGTTAAACCTCAAATCAAACAAACAAATTCAACCCCGTTTCAGTAAAATAAAAGCGGGCTAAAAGTCATATTGACAGTTTTTTTTTCGGTATCAAACTTTCTCATCGTGTGCTGTAAAAATCATGTATAGATCAAAGCACTGACAGCACTGGTGGGTCGATTGTCTTCGAGTGTGGATTTGAACATGTTTCATTTATCCTTTAAATTCATTTACTATAAGCAAAACGTGTAGATCTTGATCAGATGCCGCGCTTGGGTCGATTAATCATCAATTGACTAAAAGCTACTAACTACAAAAGCTTCCTGCCTTCTACTGACCTCGTGACTATCACTGATCATGTTAAAAATCCAGGTACCAGTTATTTATAGCAGCGCTATAGTCTTTCCTTGTGACGTCAGTGCGCCATGTAGACTGGGCCGGTGAACATGGTCATTGCAAACAGTGTAGACCCTGATCAGACGCCGCAGAAAAGAGCTTCATTAAATATGGTGTAGATGGTCAGCGATAGTCACGTGGACAATAGCAGGCGAGAAGCTTCTGTAGGTAGTTACTTTGGGTCGAATGAAAAAAAAATCGACCCAAAAGATGGTAAAATATGCAACACGAACACCATGACTAACTTAACAAAGCAACAACCGGACAGAAAATGCGGTATCAGAATACGTTGCGTTTTCAAGATGTATCATTTTGACAGAGCAGCAGATTCCTAGACCCTTCGTTTCATCCCATCGGTCTGACGTCGAAATTGATGGCTGGTCAGCTCTAGCCACGCATGTGTGTGGTGGTGGGGGTGGGGGGAGGGGGGCGTGGGGGTGTTCAATGTTCTGTATTCGACGCCCAAGAACCTCCCAAATATGTCCCAGGGGATTCAAATCCGGGCTTCTAGCTAGCCAAGCCAATGTCTCGACTCCGTAACGGCGGGGTCTAGCACACAGGTCTAGTGGCAAATGATTCGTTCTCGAAGTGAGGCATGACTTCTGGCGCTTAACATGCAAAAATATCCAAAACTCCGTATTTAAAGCGTGATGTTGTGGAAAGTTGGTTCTGAGATCTGAGGTCTTCTTTCAACTCTGAGTTGACCATAACAAGATTCCTGTTATATGGCTGATCCCTATTCAGAGTTGAATGCACAGTGCAGATCACAGAGTCAGTTTCGCGTTAGTATGTCAAAATTTCGGAACAGTAAGTCGAAATTTCGAGTTAGTATGTCGAAATTTCAAGATATTAAGTCGAAATTTCGAGTTATTAAGTCGAAATTTCGAGAAAGTAAGTCGAAATTTCGAGTTACTAAGTCGAAATTTCGAGATAGTAAGTCGAAATTTCGAGTTACTAAGTCGAAATTTCGAGATATTAAGTCGAAATTTCGAGTTACTAAGTCGAAATTTCGAGTTACTAAGTCGAAATTTCGAGATATTAAGTCGAAATTTCGAGATAGTAAGTCGAAATTTCGAGTTACTAAGTCGAAATTTCGAGATACTTAGTCGAAATTTCGAGTTAATAAGTCGAAATTTCGAGATACTAAGTCGAAATTTCGAGAAACGAAGTCGAAATTTCGAGTTATTAAGTCGAAATTTAGAGTTACTAAGTCGAAATTTCGAGATAGTAAGTCGAAATTTCGAGATACTTAGTCGAAAATTCGAGATACTAAGTCGAAATTTCGAGATAGTAAGTCGAAATTTCGAGTTACTAAGTCGAAATTTCGAGATATGAGTCAAAAAAATAAAAGTTAAAGTGGCCCTAATGCTCTTTCGTACAAGCTTGTTAACGTGATCATAATAAATTGTATTTACACTTACCAATATTGCTTGTAGGGAAGTAAATAACAATAATGACTCGAAGGATGTATTCGATAGAATACAGATATCTCCACCTACCTACCCCGTAAACGCCCCCGCCCATCGAACCGTGGAGCAATAAATTTGGTTGCATGAAGATCCGCTAAACCTGACCCAACTTGTGTACTGGTAAACAGCTAAAAAGGTCTGAGGCTGTCCAGAAAAAAGAGACGCGAGTTGACCGTTTTTAAACCCTAGTGGTTTCGTTGGGTGGTAGGGCGTCTTTGCCCGGGCAGTACTCGTGTGCGGTCGGTTTCAGCTCTGCGTGGAAGCATCATGCAGCCCATCTATTTCTTCAAGCCCCATGGGCGGGGGCCGATGGCCAATTTGGACACCATGGACATGGTCTGCAGGATTTATGTAAATATGTTTAGCTCCCCGCCTAATGGTTTCAGAGAAGAAGATTTTTAAGTGTTTCCCCATTATAAGTTTATGGGAGCTAATGACCCCTGGGGCGTGGTCAATTGGGACTCTAGAAACATGCAACCCCTACTGCAAGAACTGACATCTATAAAAATCCGTTCTTCCCTCGAACCGTCAGAGATTGAAATGCGCTTCCCGATTCGGACATATCCACTGCTGAAGGTGCAGAGGTTTATCTCTGGTGAGAGCTAGGGACTAACTTCCAATATCATAGGTCCTGGTGCAATAATGTCATTTGACGTGTCACCATTAACAATTCTGAATCTTGTTGTTGGCAGGATTAATGTAGGGGACCACTGAACATTGCTACATACGAATTATATGGGCTGTGGGTATCATGGTTTCAGAAAAGAGGATTTGTTTAAAGAATTCCCCCATTATAAGTATATGGGAGCTGTTGACAACCGGGGCATGGCTAGCTATGATCCCAGGGGAATGTTTGACAGCCTTTATGGTGACCACTTAACATTGCTAAACTCTAAATATCTTAGCTCTTGGCCTTACGATTACAGAGAAGAAGTTTTTTAAGCTATGGGACCAAATGACTTCTATGCGTGGTCAGTTATGATCCCAGGGGCAGGGTCAGCGTGATTTATGTAGGTAATCAATTACCATTGCTGCAGCTGTCGGCCTTATGGCTTAAGACAAGAGTTTTGAAGCTTGCCCCCTTATTAATTCACCTGAACCGACGGCTAATGTGTACACTTATAGTGTTGTCTGTCGTCTGTTGTCTGTAATATGCTGTCTGTCAACATTTTCATAATCTCCTCTGAAACTACAAGGCTGATTGCAGTAAAATTTCATGTGGATGGGGGAACAAACGTTTGTTCATATGATCACATAACCAAGATTTCGTTTGTTTGTATTGGAGTTAAACGGCCCAGTCAACACTATTTAGGTCATTTTGAGCCGGTGAGTTCACCTATCCCCGCTTTGCCTTGGCAGGCTTATACATAAGCGGTTAACCAGTACCGTGCACATTCCTTCGCCAGAAACTGCGACCTGATCGCCAGTCAGACGCGCATCCGACTGAGTTACCGCGGCAGGCGACATGACCAAGATAGCCGCCATGTCTGTATAAGGTAAAACCCTTCAAAAAATCTTCTTCTACGGGACCAGTAGGCCGATTGTCATAAACTTGCATGCAGCATTGACTCTGAGCCAATCATTCTTTGTTCAAATCATGACCCCTGGATGCCCTTGACATATTTTAGGCCAAGGTCAAATTTGGTCACATACGCTTTTGCATGAGAAATCTTCAAGTCAGGTGAGGTTCATTGCTGGTACTGGTAACATGTAAGCCAGTACAACCTGTTGCATGCGGGCAGATTGGACTCTACACCTCGGGAGGGCAAGGAGTTGCTAGATCTCTAAACAAAGCTAGCGCGGGTAGGTGGAACCCGTAGCCAGTGGCACGGGGGGGGGGGCTAACTTTTTTTCTTATTTGAATACTGACTCCCCCAGTTTGGCGGACTGGCCTCTTTGTTATTTTGTGCAAAACTGTGGTCGTCCAACGAAACCCTGTGTTAGTGCTTGGTCACTCTGGCTATGCACAGGGAAGACATGAAACTCATGGTGGTTCCTCTGCTACTGCAAGGGGTAAATGGAACTCTCAAGCCCTGGTCGGCAATCCATCTAGGAGAACGCAACTCCAAACAAAAACCTACATATCTGGATTTGCTTGTTCCAGCTATGTAAATATTAACTGGATGCCTGTGTTCTATTAAAAATATGCGAAAGCCAGAGAGCTAAAGGGTGAGGGAACCAGTCAAATGTAAATACTGCTTCGGCTGATGGGGCGGAAGAAATTATTTCTCCGATTCAACAGTCCAAACGGCGATACAGCAGCGTGTTTTGGAGCATGAAGAGCATGAAAAGGCATTAAAGAAGTTATGGTCATCCACTGCATCCGGGCTTGTCTCCAGGTGTCTCGACACCGTCCAGCTAGGTCAGAACGAGAGAGTGAGGTTGACTATGCACGCCTCTCCCTCACAATAATCCAATTCACAGCGCACGTCATCTTAATCATATACACACAGTCACTGCACGCACACATATGCATGAATTTCAAAAAGCCCTGTGGCGGTGGGCGAGCGGCGACGCAATAGGTGAGGATTCACTGGAAGCTGTAGTTGCGGACCTGCACACAGGCGGCCTGGTTCTACTTTGGTCGCTTTCCTGGAGAATGAAGCAGTGTGGGGAATTCGACAGCCGAACTGAGTGACCTTTTTAAGATCGCACTGCTCGCCCCCTTAGCATGGGAAAAGGGCTAGAAAAAGTGTTCTAAACAATTGCCTGGTTCAAGATCCTTGGCTGGTTAACCGCGATCAGCAGGGATCCTATCTAGCAATCGAACAAAAAAGAAGATAAAGGTGATACCTTTAAAAATCGGGGCATGGAATGTGCGCACTTTGACGGATAGTGCTAGTTCTGGTTGGTAGAGAAATTAATCGATTCAAAGTCGAGATTGCAGCTCTGAGCGAGACTCGCCTTGTAGTGGAAGGGTAAATAAAAGACGTTGGTGCAGGCTACATTTTCTTCTGGAGTGGACGCAAAAAAAGAAGAGCGACGGGACGCAAATGTAGGCTTCGCCATCAAATCACACCTCAGGACTTCCAAAAGGCATTAATGACCACCTGATGACGCTGAGACTATCCCTTTCTGGTAAGAGGCATGGCACTATTGTAAGTGTCTATGCATCCACAATGACGAACTCAGATGAGGTCAAACACAAGTTATATGATGATTTGGACTGTGATTTCTGCTACACCCCGGGGACACAAACTCATCAACCTGGGAGACCTCAATGCTAGAGTGGGCACAGACCACCAAACCTAGGAAGGTGTGATTGGGAATGAAGGAGTAGGAAAGTGCAATAGCAATGGCCTCCTCCTTTTGAGGAAGTGTGAAGAGCATGAACTGCTGATCACCAACACAGTCTTCCGTCTGCCAACTCGCAACAAGACATCAGGGATGCATCCTCGCTCCAATCACTGGCATCTCATTGATTATGTCATAGTTAGAAAAAATGACAGACAGGATGTCAGAGTGACAAAGACTGTGTGTGATGTGGACTGCTGGACAGATCACAGGCTTGTTGTCAGCAAACTGAACCTGCGTATCTAGCCTACACGGCTACCACAAGGCAAGAAAGTGCCCAAGAGCAAGCGTCAAGCCTTCACCCATAACATCTGCAGCATACTAGATGCAAGAGAATTCAGTTCATATGATCCTGAAGAGAACTCGAAAGTCTTCAGAGACAGTCTTCACTCTTCAGCAATGGGATTCCCTAGGTCTAGTATCTCGCAAACACCAAGAGAATGATGAAATAATCCAGGGACTCCTTGAAGAGAAGCACCAAAAACAGTCCAAACAAGACTCAGAGACATGCAAGACTCCTGGCTAAGCAACAAATCTGATGAAATCCAGACATTTGCAGACAGAAAGGATATGAAGAAGTTCTTTGATGCACTAAAGACTTTTTTGGTCCCCAGAGCTCAGACACCACTCCTTTCTTCAGTGCAGATGGAACTGGTCTTCTGATTGACAAAGAGGCTATCTTGAAAAGATGGGCTGAGCACTTTGATAGTGTTCTTAATCGGCCATCCTCTATCAATGATGATGCTATCAACAGACTACCACAGGTTGAATGTTATCTGCTGCTTGACAAGTTCCCAACCGTTACTGAAACAGTGAAAGTACATGTAATAAAACATCTGACATCTGGCAAAGCTCCAGGACCAGATGCAATACCTGCTGAGATTGACAATGCAGGAGGTACTCCAGTTGCAAAGAAGTTGACAGTTATTTCACATTATGTTTAGAAAAGAAACCATCCCTCAAGAATTCAATTATCCACCTATTCAAACGGAAAGGGAACCTTCAGATCTGTGACAGTCACCGTGGCATCTCTTTATTGTCAATTGCTGGGAAAGTCCTTGCAAACGTCCTACGTAACCGACTGAATGAACACTGAACATTCAGCGCTTCTACCAGAAAGCCAGTGTGGGTTATGGAAGGACAGAGGAACAATTGACATGACCTTCACAGCAAGGCAGCTGCAAGAGGAATGCCATGAACAGAACATTGACCTATACATGACCTTTGTCGACCTCACCAAGGCATTTGACAGTCAGTCGTGAGGGCCTTTGGAAGATCATGGTGAAGTATGGATGTCATAGCAATTGTGAGACAGTTCAACGATGGTATGCTTGAACGGTTCCAAAATGATGGTGGGTTTTCAGATCCATTCCCTGCGACAAACGGAGTCAAGCAAGGTTGTGTGTTAGCCCCAACACTGTTCAGCATGATGTTTTCTGCCATGCTCACATATGCTTTCAAGAATGGTGACAATGGCATACCTATTAAGTATCGCTTTGATGGGAAGCTTTTCAATCTCAGAAGGTTGAAAGCCAAAACTAAGGTGCAGACAAGAGGTGCTGGGTGAGTTCCTCTTCACTGATGACATGTCGAAAGGTGCTCATTCAGAAGATATGCAAAAAGGTAAAGATCAAGTATCCGACTCCTGTGATAGCTATGATCTAACAATGAGCATCAAAAACACTGAAGTAGTATATCAGCCAGCACCTGGTATGCCTTAAAAAGAGCCCACCATCACAGTGAAAGGTCAAAGACTGCAAGTGGCAGACAAATTCACCTACCTTGGGAGCACACTGTCAAGAACCGTGCACATTGATGATTAAGTCAATGCCAGGATTGCCAAAGCTAGTGCAGCATTTGGCCGGCTACGTGATAGCGTATGGGATCGAAGTTGAATCAGACTTGACACAAAACTGAAAGTCTATAGAGCTGTGGTGCTGCCAACACTATTGTATGCATGTGAAACATGGACAGTTTACCAACGGCACGCCAAAAGACAGAATCACTTCCATACTAGCTGTCTTAGAAAACTCTTAAAGATTAAGTGGGAAGACAGTATTCCAGACACGGAAGTCCTGAACAGGGAAGGGATGCAAAGTGCACCTACTCTTCTGAAATTAGCACAGTTAAGATGGACAGGCCAAGTTACCAGAATGCATGAGAAACGATTGCCAAAGAAAATTCTCTATGGAGAACTAGAACAAATGCTGCCAAGGCGGTCAGAAGAAGCGCTACAAGTACACCCTGAAAGCCTCCCTCAGGGACTTCAACATTCCAACAGAGTCGTGGGAACAAATTGCACAGGACAGAGTAAAGTGGCGAGGTCTCATCAAAAGGGGTGCCAATGAATATGAGGCAAAAAGAGTCAGTGAAACTGGGCAGAAACGCGCATAGCGCAAAGCTGGAGCTAAGGCATCACCAACAGAGCTGTCGTCCTCCAGCCTCTGTTGCTCTATTTGCCACCGACAGTTCAGAGCTAGAATCGGTCCCATCAGCCATCGTAGAACGCACAAATAGTAACATTTCTCGAATATGATTAAGATTGGTCATTGTCAGTAATGACAGAAGAACTATTATTTGTATGGGAAAAAATCACAAGTGTTTTTTTCGGAAACTATTGCAGCCTGTGATAAGAAAATTAGTAGATGCAAGTAGATAAATGAGTAAATGAAACTACATGAATATTCAGGGTCAAGGTCGTGCCTTGACCTTTGCCCAATGTCATTCAAATATGACGGCCCCCGCCCATTGGGGCTTGAAGAAAAAGATGGGCTGCATGGTGCTTCCACGCAGAGCTGAATCCGACCCGCACACGAGTACTGGTAAACTGCTTAGAGGATCTAAGCCTGCCCAGGCAAAGCGGTGCGCACGAGTCGGATCGTCCATGCTTATTGACCTATTTGGATTCAGTGGGAGACAGGGCTTGAGATGTCATTTCATCTCAATGTCGGGTAAAAGTCCCACAAAATTGGAAGCAACGTCTCCAAAATGACCTTTACAGTGTTGACGGGGACGTTAAACCTCAAATCAAACAAACAAACAAATTCAAATATGAATATTAGACCTTTTTCACAGAAAATACTGGGCCATTTGTAACCAGATTTCATATAAAGCTTTTTTGGGACAAGGATGTGAAAATTAATTAATATGAGTTTTGACACATGATCCATAATCCGATATAAGGTAAAACCCTTCAGAAATATTTTCTCAATAACAAGTGATTATTACAAGTGTGCCGATTATAATTGAATTTGGTATGTAGCATTGGGGACTTGAGCCAATCATAGTTTGTTCTAATGATGAGCCCTGGATGACCTTGACCTTTTTAGACCCAGGTCAACTTTTGCCACATAGGCTTTTGTATGGGAAAAAGTCAAAACAGTGATTTTTCGGAAACTGTTGCAGTCTGTGATCTAAAAACTGGTAGATGCAGTTAGCCGAATGTGTAAATGAGACTACAGGAGTACGCAAGGTCAGGGTCATTCCTTGACTTTTGCTCAATGTCATTCAGATATGGCAATTAAATTTTTTCTCAGAAGCAACTGGGGTATTTGTTAGGAATAAGGAAACTAGAATTAATTATCATGAGTTTGGTCACATGGCAAATATGGGCGTCATGCCCATATATGGTGAAAACACTTCGAAAGCCTTCTTTTCCGAACCAATTGGCCAATTGTCCTAAACTTGGTATGTACAATTCAGGTCTCGGGGCCCATCATTAATTGTTCAAATGATGAATCTGTCTCGATCTTGATAGGATTTGTGTCAAGGTCAAATTTGGTTGCAAATGCTTTTATGTGGGAACAATTGGACATTGTTTTTTGAAAACTATTCTTAATTTGTAAATGCAATCAACTAAATGATTAAATGAAGTAACTTGAGTATAAAAGGTCACAGTCACTCTTTGACTATGAACCTGCATTGGCATACTAAGAGCCCACTTGAGCATTACTTACTTAAATTCAACAGTACTTTTCAGTGAGAAAACCTCCCCTTCCCATTGTTTTGGTAGGGGCTGTGTGTGCGCGTGTGTGTGTGTGATTTACAGCCCACAAAGAACTAAAGTCATACAGAGATGGGACTTTGCTGTAAGGACTCACCCGAAAGTCTGGAGAAGCCTGGAATCAGACCATGATCCCTGCTTTATGAGGTGAGTAACTTAACCACTTCACATCAGAGGCTTCTCTTAGGAAGGGGCAAGGGTTATTGAGGACACTGGCAATTTCATAAGATGATGGAATTGAACACTTTATCTTTTTATGAAACAAAATAAAAAAAAAAACAACTAGAGCTGGGCCCAGTTGAACAAAGCATTGTTAGCTTAACGAGCTCGTTAGTGGTCAAATTGTTAACTGTTCTGGCAAGTACAATATCGAAAATTTTGGTATTTTTGCTGAAAAAATGTGAGCAGCTGAAAAAAATGTGAGCAGCTTTTGCTGCTCACATATTTTCAGCAAAAATATTAGTTTATTTGCCATACTAAACGATACGTTAACTAACGACGTCATTATGTAGAGCGCTGTGGTGCATTGGTAAAGCATCGGATTTGTGATCGAGAGGTAGCCGGTTCGATCTTCGCAAGCGCCACGTGTTGTTTCCTTGAGCAAGAAACTTTATCCATATTGCTTAGTACTGGTTTCTACGCAGGAAAGTCAAAGAGGGCCACATGGAAGGTTAGTACTAGTACTAAATGTGTTACCCTCTATAAATAAGGTCGATTATTATAATTATTATTATTATTATTATTATTATTATTATTAGTTTTGAACACCTGGCCCCTGGTGTTTATGAAACACTATGCCACCAACTTCTTGATCCTAACACTGCTTGCCCCTAACAGTTGGTGCCAAGATTTCATTAAAAAGTCGATTTCGATAAAAAAAAAAGTTCAAAGGACAATAACTAAGGAAAGGGGGCATAATCCTGATGGGAAAAAAATATAAATCAGTAATGATTTCTATTAAAAGGGAAATATCTCGAAAAGGGTAGATAATTTTGATAAGAAAAAAATATGGGTCAACTATTTGGTTCACGAGGACTCCATATTTGAAATTTCAAAACACTAGCATACATGGTTTTCAAGTTACCCTATGCACAAGAAAGCAATACGATTGAATTCCCAGAAATTGAAAAGGGCCATAACTCCAACAAAATTTATTTAAATTAATCAGGTAATCTCCTCTTCAGTCCTAATCAGTACACTAAATATCAAGGCTCAAGGTCAAATACTTTTTTCAGATATCTTGCTAACAAGATTCCTATGTTATTTAAAAGAAAGGGAAATAATTCGAAAATGGTAGATAATTCGGACAAGAAACAAAATATGGGTCATTTTTTTCATGAGAATCCATAAATGAAATTTCAAAACACTAGCACACATGGTTTTCAAGTTACCCTGGGCACAAAAGAGCAATACAATTAAATTCCCAGATTTGCACAGGGCCATTACTCCAACAAAATTCATTAAAATTGTTCGAAAATTTAATCAGGTAATCTCCTTCTCAGTCCCAATCATTACACCAAGTATCAAGGCTCTAGATCAAACACTTTTTTTCAGATATCTTGCTAACCAGATTTCTATGTTATTTAATTAAAAGGGAAATAACTAGAAAAAAGTGAGCGTTTGAGTTTTGCGTTCCACCAACAGCAAAGGTCATATGGAGACGGGACCTCGGTTTAAAGACGCATCCGAAAGTCTGGAGAAGCCCGGGATCGATCCTGCGACCCTGATTTACAAGGCGAGTAGCGTAACCACTACACCACGGATGCTTCTATATCAAGACAAGAGGACCATGATGGTCCCATGATGGTCCCATATCGCTCACCTGAGCTAACAGATTGAAAGTTTCAGGAAGTTCCGATCTTTACCTGAGGATTTATGCTGATGACATGGTCAATAACAGATATTTTCAGCATTCAAGGGAATGTAACTCTATGAGAGATAGGCAGACATCACCAGTTATCAAACTCATCCGAACTTTCATTCCCAACCTACTTACATGCTAGTTTCAGGAAGATTCAATCAAAACTTAAGCACTTATAGTACTGACAAGGTACAAAATAGGCATTTTCAGCAAAGAAGGGGACTTAACTCTATGAGTAAAGTCCCAAAAATGTTAGTTTGCAAACACATTCAAGCTTACCCCAAGCTTACTTATACATGCATGTAAGTTTCAGGATGATCCAAGCAAAACTTAGGGACTTATGATGATGACAATGTCAACTAGAGTGGTGACAAAGGTTTTCTAAAAATAGCCACACTGACCCTGACCTTGACCTCAGGATCGTGAAAGTCGAACTTGCTTGAGATCTTATCATACCCAACATTTGTGTGAAGTTATATCAAAATCTATCAATAAATGTGGGCACTAGAGCGGTGTAAAATGTTTTCTAGAAATAGCCACGGTAGCCATGACCTTGAGCCGAGTACCCTAAAAGTCAAACTCGCTCGAGATATTGTCATAAGGAACATTCACGTGAAGTTATATTGAAATCGGTAAAGAAATATGATAGAGCGATGACAAAAGTTTTCTAAAATTAGCCACAGTGACTTTGACCCTGAGAACATGACCTTGAAAGTCCAACTTGCTCATAAGGAATATCTGCGTGAAGTTATATTGAAATCAGTAAAGAAATGTATGCACTATAGTGATGACAAAGTATTTCTAAAATAGCTACAGTGACCTTTACCTTGAGGCCACGACCTTGAAATCGTCCTCGCTCCAGATATTGTCATAAGGAACATTTGTGTGAAGATATATTGAAATCGGCCAAGTAATGTCGGCGCTAGAGCGATGACAATGTTTTTCTAGAAATAGCCACAGTGACCATGCCCTGGAAGCTATTACCTTGAAAGAGGAACACACTCGAGATATTGTCATTAGGAACATTTATGTGAAGTTATATTGAAATCGGTCAAGAAATGTAGGCGCTAGAACGATGACAAAGTTTTTTCTTAAAAAAAAGCCACAGTGACCTTGACCTTGAGGCCAAGATGTTGAAAGCCGAACTTGCTCGAGATATTGTCATAAGGAACATTTGTGTGAGGTTATATTGAAATCGGTCGAGAAGTGTAGGTGTAAGTGCAATGACAAAGTTTTTCTAAAAACAGCCACAGTGACCTTGACCCTGAGGCCATGACCTGGAAAGTCGAACTTGCTCTAGATGTTGCCATAAGGAACATTTGTCTGATGTTATATTGAAATTGGTCAAGAAATGCAGGCGCCAGAGCGTTGACAAAGTTTTTTTCTAAAAATAGCCACAGTGACCTTGACCTTGAGGACACGACCTTGAAAGGTAAACTTGCTCGAGATATTTTCATAAGGAACATTTGTTTGAAGCTATATTGAAATTGGTCAAGAAATGTAGGCGCTAGAGCGATGACAAAGTTTTTCTCAAAATAGCCACAGTGACCTTGACCTTGAGGCCATAGCTTTTAAAGACAAACTCGCTTGTGATATTGTCATAAGGAATGTTTGTGTGAAGTTATAATGAAATCAGTGAAGAAATGAAGGCATTAGAGCGATGACAATGTTTTTTCTAAAAAAAAAAAGCCAGTGACCTTGACCTTGAGGCCACAACCTTGAAAGTCGAACTCGCTTGAGATATTGTCATAAGGAACATTTGTGTGAAGTCACATTGAAATCACTCAAGAAATGTAGGCGCTAGAGTGATGACAAACGTACGTGCGGTGATGACAAGGTCAAAGATAGGCATTTTCTGTAATCAAGGGGGACATAACTCTCTGAAATATAGGCCGACCTCACCGATTTTTTAACTCAGCCGAGGTTTTATCCCTTACTTACTTACCCGAAAGTTTCAAAACGTTTCTCTGAAAACTGAAGGGGCTACGGTGATGACAAGGTCAAAAATAGGCATGTTAAGAAATCAAGGGAACGTAACTCTATGATAAATAGGCCGACCTCACCAGTTTTCGAACTCATCCGAGCTTTATCCCCTACTTACTTATTTGTAAGTTTCAGGCAACCCAACATATAATCTTTCTTCTTTGTCAAGAGATAAAATTCTGCGAAACCACCAACCGGTGACGCTTTCGATTGGAATTTCTCTCCTACAGGAAGATATGGAACTTTCAAAGTTGTACTGGATTCCTAAGCTTCACAAGAATCAGTACAAACAGAGATGTATCGCGGGTTCTGTTAAAAGCTCAACCACGCCTCTTTCACAGATCCTAACACGAATCTTAACTGCAGTTAAAGATGGCCTTCAGAAATATTGTGACACTGCATATGCCAGGAGTGGTGTGAATTAGATGTGGATCTTAAAAAAATCTTCAGTCACAGTCTTTTCTCTCAGTAAACAGCATAAAATGTTTCGATTTCTCAACACTACACAACTATTCCTCATGATAAATTGAAATCTAAACTCAAGGAAATCATAAATCAATGTTTCTTCCACAAGAATGATAACCGTCGCTACCAGTATGTTGTCCTTGGCTACAAAGGCACATATTTCGTTCGAGATCACTCTGATGCACCACAAAAGTACACAGATGCAGATGTCATAAAGATGCTGGAATATCTGATTGACAATATTTTTGTGGAGTTCAGTGGCCTAATATTTCAGCAAACAATCGGCATACTAATGGGTACTAATTATGATTGTGAATACTCGTTAAACCGCCTCATCGAGGCGGTTCCAACGAGTACCCACAATCTATATTTTAGAGCAGAAAAAAGAAAAATAAGGAATACCCCTGTAAACCCCAGTTTTACTATATAAAACTGGGATTCAAGGGGGTCAAAATTATATAGGCGTGTTTTCTTGATGATCAGGTCATACTATGTCAATATCATTCAACTTGTGCTTCCGACATTAAGTAGTCTTCGAACAATTTGACACAAGACTGGTGACTTCTCTTTACATAGTTTCACACCAGACTGAATGCATATACATGTATTTATCTCCATTGTCTTCCGAAAAGGTCGAATACATAGAGGTCGGTAAATAGATCGAAAAGTCACAAGTTTATGACAAGAGGGCAAAATGGCACTATATCGCTCACCTGTGTACCAGACAATCATTAGTGATGTCGGGGCTTGAAGACATAGATTGGGCTACATGGTGCTTCCATGCAGAGCTGGAACCGACCGCACATGAGTACTGGTAAACAGTTTAGAGGTTCTAATGAACCTCAGGAAAAGTGGTGCCAGTCGGACCATCCATGCATATTAACCCTATTTGTTTCATTGGGTGGAAGGGCTTAAGATGTCATTTCATCTCAATGTTGGGTGAAAGTCCCACAAAACTGGAAGCAACGTCTCCAAAATAACCTACACTGTGTTGACGGGGATGTTAAACCTCAAATCAATCAAAAATCTGGGCCCTGTGGTTTCAGAAAAGATTCTTGAAGTTAATCTATTATAAGTATATGGAAGCTAAAGACCCTAGGGCATGGCTAATTCGGACTCCAGGGGCATGGTTGGCAGGATTTATGTAGGCGATCACTTGACATTGCTACATACTAAATATCTAAGCTCTAGGCCTTATGGTTTTGGAGAAGTTTTTTTTCCAGTATAAGTCTATAAAAGCTAATGAGCCCTTGGGCGTGGCCAATTTCGACCCAAAGGATATGGTTGGCAGGATTTATATAGGCGACCATTTTATTTTGCTATACACTAAATATCTAAGGTCTGTAAGTTAACTTCATGGTTTCAGAGAAGATTTTTGTAGTTTTTTTTTTTTTTTTTTCATTATAAGTTTATTGGAGTTGAGGGGCCATAGGATTTGGCCAATTTGGGCTCCAGGGGCATGATTGACAGGATTCATATAGGCGACAAATCGACATTGCTACATGCTAAATACCTAAGCTCTAGGCCTTATGGTTTTGGAGAAGTTTTTTTTCCAGTATAAGTCTATAAAAGCTAATGAGCCCTTGGGCGTGGCCAATTTCGACCCAAAGGATATGGTTGGCAGGATTTATATAGGCGACCATTTTATTTTGCTATACACTAAATATCTAAGGTCTGTAAGTTAACTTCATGGTTTCAGAGAAGATTTTTGTAGTTTTTTTTTTTTTTTTCATTATAAGTTTATTGGAGTTGAGGGGCCATAGGATTTGGCCAATTTGGGCTCCAGGGGCATGATTGACAGGATTCATATAGGCGACAACTCGACATTGCTACATGCTTAATACCTAAGCTCTGGGCCTTTTGGCTTCAGAGAAGATTTTTGAAGCTAATTTTTCCATTGTAAGTTTGTTGTTTTTTTTAGCTCACCGTCACGTAGTGACGAGGTGAGCTTATGGGATCACTTTTCGTCCGTCGTCCGTCGTGCGTCCGTGCGTCCGTGCGTCCGTGCGTCCGTAAACAATTTCTTTAAACGACATCTCCTCCTAAACCACTGATCGGATTTTGACCAAACTTCACAGGAATGATCCTTAGGTGGTCCCCTTTCAAAGTTGTTCAAATGGTTCCGGTCCGTTGCACATATAGGTTTTTGGGGCCAAAAATAGATTTTTTTCACCAAAAACTTAAAAAATCTTCTTCTCTGAAACCACAAGGCCCAGGTCTTTGATATTTGGTATGAAGCTTCATCTAGTGGACCCCTACCAAGATTGTTCAAATTATAGTGCTGGGGCCAAAAATGCCCCCGCTCCGGGGCCCTTTGGTTTTACATGGGCTTATATAGGGAAAATCTTTAAAAATCTTCTTCTCTGAAACCGTAAGGCCCAGGTCTTTGATATTTGGTCTGAAGCTTCATCTAGTGGACCCCTACCAAGATTGTTCAAATTATAGTGCTTGGGCCAAAAATGCCCCCGCTCCGGGGCCCTTTGGTTTTACATGGGCTTATATAGGGAAAATCTTTAAAAATCTTCTTCTCTGAAACCGTAAGGCCCAGGTCTTTGATATTTGGTCTGAAGCTACATCTAGTGGACCCCTACCAAGATTGTTCAAATTATAGTGCTGGGGCCAAAAATGCTCCCGCCCCGGGCCCCTTTGATTTTACATGGGCTAATATAGGGAAAATCTTTAAAAATCTTCTTCTCTGAAACCGCAAGGCCCAGGTCTTTGATATTTGGTATGAAGCTTCAACTAGTGGACCCCTACCAAGATTGTTGAAATTATAGTGCTGGGGCCAAAAATGCCCCCGCTCCGTGGCCCTTTGGTTTTACTTGGGCTTATATAGGGAAGATCTTTAAAAATCTTCTTCTCTGAAACCCTAGGGCCCAGGTCTTTGATATTTGGTATGAAGCTTCATCTAGTGGACCCCTACCAAGATTGTTCAAATTATAGTGCTGGGGCCAAAAATGCCCCCGCCCCGGGGCCCTTTGGTTTTACATGGGCTTATATAGGGGAAATCTTAAAAAATCTTCTTCTCTGAAACCACAAGGCCCAGGTCTTTGATATTTGGTATGAAGCTTCATCTAGTGGACCCCTACCAAGATTGTTCAAATTATAGTGCTGGGGCCAAAAATGCCCCCGCTCTGGGGCGCTTTGGTTTTACATGGGCTTATATAGGAAAAATCTTTAAAAATCTTCTTCTCTGAAACCGTAAGGCCCAGGTCTTTGATATTTGGTCTGAAGCTTCATCTAGTGGACCCCTACCAAGATTGTTCAAATTATAGTGCTGGGGCCAAAAATGCCCCCGCTCTGTGGCGCTTTGGTTTTACATGGGCTTATATAGGGAAAATCTTTAAAAATCTTCTTCTCTGAAACCGTAAGACCCAGGTCTTTGATATTTGGTCTGAAGCTACATCTAGTGGACCCCTACCAAGATTGTTCAAATTATAGTGCTGGGGCCAAAAATGCCCCCGCCCCGGGCCCCTTTGATTTTACATGGGCTAATATAGGGAAAATCTTTAAAAATCTTCTTCTCTGAAACCGCAAGTCCCAGGTCTTTGATATTTGGTATGAAGCTTCAACTAGTGGACCCCTACAAAGATTGTTCAAATTATAGTGCTGGGGCCAAAAATGCCCCCTGCCCCGGGGCCCTTTGATTTTACATGGGCTTATATAGGGAAAATCTTTAAAAATCTTCTTCTCTGAAACCGCTAGGCCCAGGTCTTTGATATTTGGTATGAAGCTTCACCTAGTGGACCCCTACAAAGATTGTTCAAATTGTAGTGCTGGGTCAAAAAATGCCCCCGCTCTGGGGCCCTTTGGTTTTACATGGGCTTATATAGGGAAAATCTTTAAAAAAAATTTTCTCTGAAACCCTAAGGCCCATGTCTTTGATATTTGGTATGACTTCACCCCACAAGGCTGAGGATCCCCCCCCTCCACGCCCCGGGGCATTTTGGTTTTACATGGGCTTATGCAGGGAAAATCTTAAAAAAACTTCTTATCTGAAACCTCAAGGCCCAGGTCTTTGATATTTGGTATGAAGCTTCACCTAGTGGACCCCAACCATGGTTGTTCAAATTATAGCCCTAGGGCCAAAAATGCCCCCGCTTCGGGGCCCTTTGGTTTTTCATAGACTTATATATGGAAAATCTTGAAAAAACTTCTTCTCTGAAACCAAAAGGCCCAGGTCTTTGATATTTGGTATGAGGCTTAATCTAGTGGACCCCTACCAAGATTGTTCAAATTATAGTGCTGGGGCCAAAAATTTTTTTCTCTGAAACTGTAAGGCCCATGTCTTTGATATTTGGTATGAAGCTTCACCCCACAAGGCCAAGGCCCTGGGGGCCAAAAATGCCCCCACCCCGGGGCCGTTTGGTTTTACATGGGCTTATATAGGGAAGATCTTTAAAAATCTTCTTCTCTGAAACCGTAAGGCCCAGGTCTTTGTTATTTGGTATGATGCTTCATCTTGTGGACCCCTACCAAGATAGTTCAAATTATAGTGCTGGGGCCAAAAATGCCCCCAACCCGTGGCCCTTTGGTTTTACATGAGCTTATATAGAGAAAATCTTTAAAAATCTTCTTCTCTGAAACCGCAAGGCCCAGGTCTTTGATATTTGGTATGAAGCTTCATCACGTGGACCCCTACCAAGATTGTTCAAATTAAAGTGCTTGGGCCAAAAATGCCCCTGCTCCAGGGCCCTTTGGTTTTACATGGGCTTACATAGGGAAAATCTTTTAAAATTTTCTTCTCTGAAACCGCAAGACCCAGGTCTTTGATATATGGTATGAGGCTTCATCTAGTGGACCCCTACCAAGATTGTTCAAATTATAGTGCTGGGGCCAAAAATGCCCCCGCCCGGGGTCCCTTTTGTTTGACATGGGCTTATATAGGGAAAATCTTTAAAAATCTTTTTCTCTGAAACCGCAAGGCCCAGGTCTTTGATTTTTGGTATGAAGCTTCATCTAGTGGACCCCTAACAAGATTGTTCAAATTATAGTGCTGGGGCCAAAAATGCCCCCGCCCCGGGGCCTTTTGGTTTTACATGGGCTTATATAGGGAAAATTTTTAAAAATCTTCTTCTCTGAAAACGCTAGGCCCAGGTCTTTGATATTTGGTATGAAGCTTTACCTAGTGGACCCCTGCCAAGATTGTTCAAATTATAGTGCTGGGGCAAAAAATGCCCCCGCTCTGGGGCCCTTTGGTTTTATATGGCTTATTTAGGGAAAAATCTTTAAAAATTTTCTACTCTGAAACTGTAAGGCCCATGTCTTTGATATTTGGTATGAAGCTTCACCCCACAAGGCCCAGGCCCTGGGGCCAAAAATGCCCCCACCCCGGGGCCTTTTGGTTTTACATGGGCTTATATAGGGAAATTTTTTAAAAATCTTCGTCTCTGAAACCCTGAAACCGCTAGGCTCAGGTCTTTGATATTTGGTATGAAGCTTTACCTAGTGGACCCCTACCAAGATTGTTCAAATTATAGTGCTGGGGCAAAAAATGCCCCCGCTCTGGGGCCCTTTGATTTTACATGGGCTTATATTGGGAAAATCTTTAAAAATTTTCTTCTCTGAAACCGTAAGGCCCTTGTCTTTGATATTTGGAATGAAGCTTCACCCCATAAGGCCCAGGCCCCCACCCCCCCCCCCACCCACCCCCCCACACACACAGGGCCTTTTGGTTTTACATGGGCTTATACAGGGAAAATCTTTAAAAATCTTCGTCTCTGAAACTGCAAGGCCCAGGTCTATGATATTCGATATGAAGCTTCACCTAGTAGACCCCTATCAAGATTATTCAAATTATAGCCCTGGGGCCAAAAATGCCACCGCTCCAGGGCCCTTTGGTTTTACATAGACTTATTTATGGAAAATCTTGAAAAATCTTCTTCTCTGAAACCGCAAGGCCCAGGTCTTTGATATTTGGTGTGAAGCTTCATCTGGTGGACCGCTACCGATATTGTTCAAATCATAGTGCTGGGGCCAAAAATGCCCCCACCCCGGGTCTTTGGGTTTTACATGGGCTTATATAGGGAAAATCTTTAAAAATCTTCTTCTCTGAAACTGCTAGGCTCAGGTCTTTGATATTTGGTATAAAGCGTCACCTAGTGGACCCCTACCAAGATTGTTCAAATTAAAGTGCTGGGGCAAAAAATGCCCCCGCTCTGGGGCCCTTTGGTTTTACATGGCTTATATAGGGAAACTCTTTAAAAATCTTCTTTTCTGAAACCACAGGGCCCAGGTCTTTGATATTTGGTATGAAGCTTCACCTAGTGGACCCCTACCAGGACTGTTCAAATTATTGCCCTGGGGCCAAAAATGCTCCCGCTCCGGGGCCCTTTGGTTTTACATAGACTTATACATGTATAGGGAAAATCTTTAAAAATTTTCTTCTCTGAAACTGTAAGGCCCATTTTTCTGATATTTGGTATGAAGCTTCACCCCACAAGGCCCAGTTAACTCCCCCCCTTATAAAGGGGAAAATCTTTAATAATCTTCTTCTCTGAAACCGCAAGGCCCAGGTCTTTGATATTTGGTATGAAGCTTCATCTGGTGGACCCCTTCCAATATTGTTCAAATTATAGTGCTGGGGCTAAAAATGCCCCCACCCCGGGGCCTTTTGGTTTTACATGGGCTTATAGAGGGGAAAATCTTGAAAAATCTTCTTCTCGGAAACCACAAGGCCTAGGTCTTTGATATTCGGTATGAAGCTTCATCGAGTGGACCTCTGCCAAAATTGTTCAATTATAGCCCTGAGACCAAAAATGCTCCCGCTTCGGGGCCCTTTGGTTTTACATAGACTTATATAGGGAAAATCTTTAAAAATCTTCTTCTCTGAAACCACAAGGCCTAGGTCTGTGATATTTGGTATGAAGCTTCATCTTGTGGACCTCTACCAAGATTGTTCAAATTATAGCCCTGGGGCCAAAAATGCCCCTGCTCCGGAGCCTTTTGGTATTACATAGACTTATATGGGGAAAATCTTGAAAAATCTTCTTCTCTGAAACCAGAAGGCCTAGGTCTTTGATATTTGGTATGAAGCTTCATCTAGTGGACCTCTACCAAGATTGTTCAAATTTTAGCCCTGAGACCAAAAACGCCCGTCTCGGGGGCCCTTTGGTTTTACATAGACCTATAACTTATAGAGTCTAACTGTTGGTTTTCTTTTGCTCCAGCATTTCAGTGGTTTCTTGCTGTAGAGTCCTCACCATTGTCTCACCTCTGTGGTTCTTTGATTATTTGTGTTCACGGAGATGTTACACTGATGAGTTAGGAGGCCTTCATGCGGACTGAACAAAGAATTTGTCTAAATCGCAGCGGAAGTAAGGGCGAGGATTGTGGCCATGTTAAATATATTTAAGCCCCCCAGTGGAAATCTTTCCACTGACCGTTCCAAGGCGGTTCTTCTGTGGCGATTTATTTATGTTGTTGTTAATTACTTACTGTGTGTATCACTTGTGTCTTTTAATTTTGGATGGCCATATGGCCAATTTGTGGGAAAGTAACTGTCCTTATGGCCTTCTTTTGTTTAGGATTCCATTTTGGTCTGGTCGCTTAATGTTTGTATTTCTTTCCCTTTGGTGTCTTTGATGGGTGGAGAAAGTTAATTGTATCGATTCCTGATCTTTGTTTTACTTCTACTTTATATAGGGAAAATCTTTAAAAATCTTCTTCTGTGAAACCACAAGGCCTAGGTCTTTGATATTTGGTGTGAAATTTCATCTAGTGGACCTCTACCAAGATTGTTCAAATTATAGTCCCCGCCCCGGGGCCCTTTGGTTTTACATAGACTTATATATAGAGATAATCTTTGAAAATTTTCTTCTCTGAAACAGCAAGGCCAAGGTCTTTGATATTTGGTGTGAAGCTTCATCTAGTGGACCTCTATCAAGATTGTTTAAATTATGGCCCTGAGGCCAAAAATGCCCCCGCTCCGGGGCCATTTGGTTTTACATAGGCTAATGTAGGGAATATCTTTAAAAAATCTTCTTCTCTGAAACCCCAAGGCCCAGGTCTTTGATATTTGGTGTGTAGCTTCATCTAGTTGACCTTTGCCAAGATTGTTCAAATTATAGCCTCTGTTGATATTTGGTATGAAGCTTCACCTCTTTAGACCTCCCTCAACATTATGCACATTGTAGCCCTGGGGTCAATAATGGCCCTCCCCGAGGCCCACTTGTTACTCTATCATATGGATCAGGTGAGCGATCCAGGGCCATCATGGCCCTCTTGTTTTCATTTTAAGTCTATGGTAGCTAATAAGCCTTGGGCTTGGCCAATTTTGACCCAAGGGGCATGGTTGGCAGGATCTATGAAGGTGCCCATTTCATATTGCTACATACTAAATACCTAAGCTTTGGGACTTTTGGTTTCCGAGGAGAAGATTTTTTTAGTGTTTTTTTTTGTTTTTCATTATAAGTCTATGGGAGCTAATGGGCCCTTGGGCGTGGCCAATTTTGACCCCAGGGGCATGGTTGGCAGAATTTATGTAGATGACCACTTGACGTTGCTATGCAACTATTTATTTAAGCTCTGGGCCCTGTGGTTTCAGAGAAGATTTTTGAAGTTTTTCCAATTGTAAGTCTTAGCTAAAGAGCCCTGGGTTGTGACCAATTTGGATCCCAGGGGCATAATTGGGCAGGATTTATGTAGGTGGCCACTTGACATTGCTACATACTAAATATCTAAGCTCTGGGCCTTATGGTTTCAGAGAAGATTGTTGAAGTTTTTTTCAATTATAAGTCTATGGGAGCTGATGAGCTTGGGCGTGGCCAATTTTGACCCCTGGGGCAGGGTACTAAATATCTAAGCTCTGTTCTTCAAAGTTTCAGAGAAATTTTTTGAAGCTTTTTCCATTTTGAGTCTGTGGGAACTAAGGGGCCCCAGGGTGTGGCCCCGATGGGCTGGGGCCGCTGTGGTTTCAGAGAAGAATAATTTTGAAGCTTTTCCATTTTGAGTCTGTGGGGCCCCGGGGTGTGGCCCATTTGGACTCCATGGGCATGATTGGCAGGATTTATATTGGTGACCACTTGCCATTGCTACATCTAAGCTCTGGGCCCTGTGGTTTCAGAGAAGAAGATTTTTGAAGTTTTTTTTCCCCTTATAGGTCTATGGGAACTGATGAGTGCTGGGGCATGGCCAATTTTGGCCCTAGGGTATGGTTAGCAATTTTGGCCCTGGGGTATGGTTATCAGGATTTATTTAGGTGACTATTCTATGTTGAAGCTTTTTAATCATTATAAGTATATGGGAGCTTTGGGGCCCCGGGACGTTGCCTACATGGACCCCACAGGCATGATTGGCAGGATTTATGTAGGCGACCACTTGCCATTGCTACATGCTAAATATCTAAGCTCTGGGCCCTGTGGTTTCAGAGAAGAAGAGTTTTGAAGTTTTCACCTTATAAGTCTATGGGAACTGATGAGCCCTGGGGCGTGGCCAATTTTGGCCCCAGGGGTATTATAAGCAGGATTTATGTACATATAGGTGGCTATTTTATGTTGCTAAGTACTAAATATCTAAGCTCTGTTCTTCAAAGTTTCAGAGAAGAAGATTTTTGACGTTGCTACAAGCTAAATTTCTAAGCTCTGGGCGCTGTTGTTTCAGAGAAGAAGATTTTGTAAATCTTCCCCATAGTAAGTCTATGGGAGCTATATGTTTCCATGGCAACCAGAATTCCAATCTGATCAGCCCTAAAACCTTATGCAGCCTTTCCCCCTACCTGATGATGCTTCTCATGAAATTTGATCAAGATTGGCCATGGGGTGTTAGAGATATACTTATTTGAAATTGTTTACGGACTGACGCACGGATGCATGACAGATGACAAACAAAATGTGATTACAAAAGCTCACCTTGTCACTACTAGCTAAAAACAGACCTATTAGACGATAACTCTGACTAATTTATTCTTTGCAATAGGTCAGTCTCATGTCAAATTGAACCAGCAATAAATTCCCAAATCACACTGTAATTCAGTAAGAGGTACAAATTATAACAAAGACGAAATTCGTGTTATTTTTATTTTACTCACTTGGAATGCCAGTAGCTTACACAAATAATAGTTCACACCAAGCATAGCTTTATTTTTCATTTCAGATATACAAGCAAACCTGGCCATACCGCAATGACTGTATGTATTCGGACAGACAGGCCTGAGCAAACACATACCCGTCATTACGGTAACACACCCTTGCGACATAGTGCATTTTTCACATCTCCAAAATGGCCATTTTCCTGATGAAAATCTGTGTTATTTTTCTTATAAATACTGCAAACACAGGTTGTGGGTGCTCGTTAGAACTGCCTCAATGAGGCAGTTCTAATGAGTACCCACAACCTATGTCTTTGAGCAAAAATAAGAAAAATAATGTATACCCCTGTAAACCCCAGTTTTCTCTATATAAAGTGGGGTATAGGCGGTCTTCATTTCACAGACTTGTTCACGTGGAACTCTATGAGGGAGATTTGTCATTGAGATGAGGGAGATGTAAAGAATATATAGGGAAATTCTCAGTTCAAATGAGGGAGACTCCAAAATTTTACTAACATTTAGCATAAATTGGGAACAAAATTAACATCAAAATGAGGTATCTCCCTCCTGATGAGGGAGGTGTCACAGGTAAGCAAACAGTGTAACCCTGATGAGGTGCCGCAGACTGAGGCATCTCATCAGGGTCTACACTGTCTATCTCTCGTCAGGCAATCTTAAGGCAAAACATCGGGTAGTAAATTGTACTAGTTCAAATTTTAGAACAATTATGGTAAGCAGTTGAAGTGTCTGAATATTTTGGGTAAATACTGTAGTTAAGGTGTATAGATACACCTACCTGGCATATTTACCATCAAATTACAAAAACACGCCTATACAAATACATTGACAACTTAAACGCCAAAAAAAAAAAAATATTTTAAGATGAAGAATTGTGATATTTTTCTAATTTCTGCTATAAATATGGATTGTGGGTACTCGTTAGAACCGCCTCATCAAGGCGGTTCTAACGAGTACCCAAAATCTTTATTTTAGAGCAGAAATAAGACTAGAAATGCGTCCATAGGACACGGATGCCCCCGCCCGAAATATGTCTATGTTCGTATTCATCCATAGAAAGTTATTGACAGTGTTTAAGTTTTGGACCCTATTTATGCCATTTGACCTCCAAGTATGACCTTGGAGGTACGGATCTGAGTTTGCACGTAACACATTGTCTCATGATGGTTAACATTTCTTCAAAATAATTTCAAAATCCATCCAAAAATAAGTAAGTTATTGGCTGCGTTTAAGTTTCGGACCCTTTTTTGACCTTTGTCCTCCAAGTATGACCTTGACCTTGGAGGTACGGACCTGGATTTTGCATGTGACACATCGACTCATGATGGTTAACATTTCTACAAAGTAATTTCAAAATCCATCCAGAAATAAGAAAGTTATTGACTGCGTTTAAGTTTCGGACCCTTTTTTTGACCTTTGACCTCCAAGTATGACCTTGACCTTGACCTTGGAGGTACGGACCTGGGTTTTGCATGTGACACATCGACTTATGATGGTTAACATTTCTCTAAAGTAATTTCAAAATCCATCTAGAAATAAGAAAGTTATTGACTGCGTTTAAGTTTCGGACCCTCTTTTTGACCTTTGACCTCTAAGTATGACCTTGACCTTGGAGGTACGGACCTGGGTTTTGCATGTGACACGTCGTCTTATGATGGTGAACATTTCTGCCGAGTAATTTTAAAATCCATCAAGAAATAAGGATGTTATTGACTGCGTTTAAGTTTCAGACGGACGGATGCACGGATGGACGAACGGACGGATGGACAGGGGCAACGCTATATGCCCTTTCCACCATTCTTCGAATGGCGGGGGCATAAAAAAATAAGGTTTACCCCTGTAAACCCCAGTTTTACAATGTACAAGTGGGGTTCAAGGGGTTCAAAATTATATAGGCGTGTTATCGTGATGCGTTTTCTCAAGGGAGATAACCTTCATGAATTCCTGTTTTCTTTCCCAAAACTGGTGTCTTCTCATGAAAACAAGCCTATATTATCATTAAGATAATGCGCCCCTGTGACATAGTCCATTCTATCATGTACCCAAAATGGCTACTTTTTCAATGAAAATGTGTGATATTTTTCTTATTTAGACTCATAATGTATGATGTGGGTGCTCATAAGAACCACTTTATTGAGGTAGTTCTAACAAGTACCCACAACCTATGTCTTGGAGCAGAAATACGCAAAATAATGTACACCCTGTTTTCTCTATAAAGTGGGGTTTAGTGGGGTGTTCATTTCTCAGACTTGTTAACATGATGTCTGATTTCTTTGAACCCCACTTTTATATAGTATAACTGGGATGTAAAGGGGTAAACCTTATTTTTATTATTTCTGCTCTAAAATATAGATTGCAGGCACTAGTTCCAAACACCTCAATGAGAGAGTTCTAACATGTTATCACAATCTATATTTGAGCAGAAATAAGTAAAATATTACAATTAATCATTTTAAAATCTTTGGTGCTTTTTGGCGTTAAAATTATCAATGTATTTGTATAGGCGTGTTCAATATTAAAAGTGACTGCTCTTAATAAGGGTTTGTTTGCATTACAATAACACACCCGTGCATTTTTTTCACATCTCCAAAATGGCTACTTTTCTGATGAAAATCCTTGATATTTTTTCTTATTTAAACATCAAACATAGGTTGTGGGTGCTCGTTAGAACCGCCTCATTGAGGCGGTTCTAATGAGTACCCACAACCTAATTCTTGGAGCAGAAATAAGCAAAATAAGGGATACCCCCCATTAACCCCAGTTTTCTCTATAAAAAGTGGGGTTTAGTGGGGTGTTTATTTCACGAACTTGATCATGTGATGGTTTGTTTGTGTGGAATTAAATAGTCCAGTCAACAATATTTAGATCATATAGAGGAAGTCTGTTTACCTAAAGATACATCTCCAGGACAGGCTTATACATCAGCAGTTAACCAGTACAGTGCACACTCTTTTATCAGGAACTGACAACTGCCCTTCTTGAATCTGTGGACCGAAGAGAAATTTCTTGATAAATCTCAATGAAAGAATGTTGCTGACCTGGGGCCAGTTGTTCAACACCAACAACGTCGTTAGATAACGCATCGCTAAAACTTTGATCATTAATTTTGTTATGGTAAATATGCTAATATTTTTGCTGAAAAAATGTGAGCAGCTTTTGCATTCGCAAAAGCTGCTCACATTTTTTTCAGCAAAATACCAAAATTTTAATATTAAACTTGCTAGAACAGTTAACAATATGATAACTAACGAGCTCGTTAAGCTAACGATGCTTTGAACAACTGGGCCCTGTAGTGACCTTCTGATCACCAATCAGACATGCTTCTGACTCAGCTACTCTTTAACTCTTACCCTGCTAAACATGACAACCCCTACTTTTCCAAACAGTGTAGATTCAGATCAGATGGCTTCTAGCCTAGAAGCCATCTGGTCAGGATCTACCGGGTATACTGTTTGTCAATTACTTTGCCAATTTGAATGAAACATTTTATCAAGTACAGTAGAACTTCGATGGCTTGAACACTGATGGCTCGTTTACCATGGATGTGTCGAACCCATTCTTGAGCCCCTTGCGAAATCCTCTACAAAAGAAAAAGTGGGGGATAATTAAGGAGATTTTAGTATTTTATCTTGCAAATGTATGCTGTGTGTACTCATTAGAATCGCCTCGATGAGGCGATTCTAATGAGTACACACAGCATACCTTTTCATTATAAAACACCGAAAAGATGCCTAAAAGTATCTTGTTATGCCTCCTGACAGTAACCCTCAGTGGCTCGAACTACCCCTGTCTCGAACAGATTTTCGAGGTCCCAAAGATGTTCGAGCCATTGAAGTTCGACTGTACATCTATTCTGATTAGTTGACAATCATAAATGGGTTTGGCTTAATTCATTCAGCAGGATAAGGGTTAAAAACCTTTTTGCAAGAGCTGCCTCACCAGAAGGTGTATACACTTCCATTAATCCAGGATTACACACAATCTGGGCGACTGTGAAGACCAAGATCAGCCTTCTTCTTTGAATATAATGTTTTTATTCATGACTGTAACAACAGAATTTTTCTGATGAATATTAAGGAATAAATCAGCTCTGGCAGTGATTTGTTGATTACTAAACCACAGTTTGGAGGTCACTTTTAAAAAAGACCAAATCAGAAGTGATTTATGTGCTTAATTACAACTGACCAAAACTGTGATTTATTACTCAACAATTTACACACAAGAATTGATCTATATTGATTTTAACACACTTAAAATCTGTAATAATATTGTTGTTGTTTCCTTCAAATTCTCCCAATCTTTGAAAATTGTTAATAAAATCCGACAAAAATTATAAATTTTAGTGTAAGTCATGCATTAAGTCCTTTTGTAATCTTTTTGATTCCATTACGATAACTCGTCCGTACGGCATAGTGCATTTTTCACATCTCCAAAATGGCTACTTTTCTGATGAAAATCCTTCATATTTTTCTTATAAATGCTCAAAACATAGGATGTGGGTGCTCATTAGAACCGCCTCATTGAGGCAGCAGAAACTAGAGCTGTCAGAGGATCTGACTATAGCCCCGCTTCAGCGCTGTCAGAGAAGAAAGTTATTTAAGTGGCAGAGAAAACAGTTATGAACAAGAAATAACTGTTGAAAATTTTACATTATCTGGAAAAACTCTAAGAGTTGTGAGCTCTCCTGCGCTCTGCACATTGTCTCATGGTGCTTTACACTTGTGTGAAGTGTCATGAAAATATCTCAAATGGTTTGTGAGTTATGGAGCCGACACAGTCAAAATTGCCTTTTTAAATGTTCAAAGGGCAATAACTCCTAAAGTAGGCAAACCACAGTTATGGTTCCTGCACTCTGCACATCATCTCAAGGTGCTTTTCATTTATTTGAAGTTTCATGAAAATATCAGAAACGGTTATGGAGCGGACATAGTTAAAATTGCCATTTTTTAATATTCAAAAGCCTATAACTGAAAAAGTAGACAATCCAGAGTTTGGGTTCCTGCGCTCTGCACATGTAATATGGTGCTTTACATTAGTGTGAAGTTTCATAAAATTATCTCAAACGGTTTTTGAGTTATCGAGCAAAGACGGCTAAAATTTATATTTTTCAATATTCAAAGGGAAATAACTCAAAAATTAGGCAATCCAGAGTTATGGTTCCTGCACTCTGCACACCATCTCATGGTGTTTAATGTTTGTGTGAAGTTTCATGAAAATATGTGAATGGGTTTTAAAGTTATGAAGCGGACACGAAAATTGTTAACAGACACAGACAGACACACAGACAGACACACAGAAAATACGAAAACCAGAGTTATGGTTCTTGCGCTCTGCACATTGTCTCATAGTGCTTAACATTTGTGTGAAGTTTCATGAAATTATCTCAAACGGTTTTCGAGTTATGAAGCGGACAGTGTTAAAATTGCCATTTTTCAATGTTCAAAGGGCAATAACTCCAAAAATAAGCAATGCAGAGTTATGGTTCCTGCGCTCTGCACATCGTCTCATAGTGCTTTACATTTGTGTGAAGTTTCCTAAAAATATCTCAAACGGTTTTCGAGTTATGAAGCGGACACAATTAAAATTGCCATTTTTCAATGTTCAAAGGGCAATAACTCCAAAAGTAGGCAATCCACAGTTATAATTCCTTCGCTCTGCACATTGTCTTATGGTGTTTAACATTTGTGTGAAGTTTCATGAAAATATGTTAAGCAGATACAAAGTTATGGAGCCAACACAAATTAACGGAATCACGGAATTACGGAATTACGGAAAATGTTCAAAGGGCAATAACTCCAAAAGTAGGCAATCCACAGTTATAATTCCTTCGCTCTGCACATTGTCTTATGGTGTTTAACATTTCTGTGAAGTTTCATGAAAATATGTAAAGCAGATACAAAGTTATGGAGCCAACACAAATTAACGGAATCACGGAACAAAGGGCAATAACTCCAAAAGTAGGCAATCCACAGTTATAATTCCTTCGCTCTGCACATTGTCTTATGGTGTTTAACATTTGTGTGAAGTTTCATGAAAATATGTTAAGCAGATACAAAGTTATGGAGCCAACACAAATTAATGGAATCACGGAATTACGGAATTACGGAAAATGTTCAAAGGGCAATAACTCCAAAAGTAGGCAATCCACAGTTATAATTCCTTCGCTCTGCACATTGTCTTATGGCGTTTAACATTTGTGTGAAGTTTCATGAAAATATGTTAAGCAGATACAAAGTTATGGAGCCAACACAAATTAACGGAATCACGGAATGACAGAAGGACATGGCAAATCCAATATAGCCCCACTTTTTCAAAGCGGGGCTATAATAAGAAACATAATGAATACCCCCATAAACCCCAGTTTTATCTATATAATGTGCGGTTTAGGGGGGTCTTCATTTCACGGACTTGTTCATGTGATGGCTGCGTGAAAACGACACTTCACTGTCTATCCTCATAGTATCTTTGACTTCTGTCATAAAATGGCGGCTTATCCCGACGCACTCTTCTTCCTTGTGATTTATTCTGCAAGTTTCTTTCCATTGCATATACAGGCTTGCTTTGTTAGAGTTTATAATATTTATGTATAAATCTGCTTCAAATCTAAATTATAGGGCACCTTTGACATATTTTTTTCTATGATAAAATAGTAAATTAAGAAGGGCTGGACATTATATAGGATTAATTGGCAGCCCTCTTTGTCAACAGATATGACCCAGACAAACAAACTTTTGACTTGCTTCCTTAACAATCTATGTTTTCCAATTTTAGTCACATCATGTGAACAAGTTTGTGAAATGAAGACCCCTCTAAACCCCACTTTATATAGAGAAAACTGGGTTTACAGAGGTATACATTAATTTTTTTATTTCTGCTCCTAGACATAAGTTGTGGATACACTAACGAGCACCCACAACCTATGTTTGCAATATAAATAAGAAAAATATCAGAGATTTTCACCAGACAGGTAGCCAATTTGGAGATGGGGATAATGCTTTATGTTGTACGGGTTTGACATGTCAGTTCAAATTCAAACACAAAGTCACATTCCATCTTTCAACACCAAATCATATAAAGCAAATGTCAGTTCAGTTTATATTCATTCTTTCAATACTAAATCATATAAAGCAAAAACAGTTTTTGCCATGTGTACACACATATTGCACAAAACATGATTATGTCAATATCATAAATAATAAATAAGAACATTCATAGTTCTATGCCTGGCATTCAAATACCCATAAACCTCTTTATAACACTGTTCACTACAACATGGATTGGCTATAACATGGTTTGGCTATAACACGGTTTGGCTATAACACGGTTTGGCTATAACACGGTTTGGCTATAACACGGTTTGAAGAAGGATCACCAAAAATGTATAGATTATATAGAAAAATGGTCATAAATGGTCCTTTTCTATAAAATCTATATATTCATAAAAAAACAGTATAGATTATATTGAAAAATGACCATAAATCATCTATAAAATCTATATGTTCATCCCAAGAATGAATAGATTATGAAGAAAAAAATGACCATAAATTTTCTGTAAAATCTATAAATTCATCCCAAAAATGTATAGATTATATAGAAAAATGACCATAAATGGTCATTTTTCTATATAATCTATACATTTTTGTTTTGATATAACATGTTTATTTTAACTACAAGTTTTCTGCTTTGGATCTCGAGAATAGTGTTATAAGGAGGTTTTGGTGTACAATCTTTACATCTTCACAGTATCAGCCGTGTCACGAGAAAACCATGTGTCTTTGGGGTAAATGACCAGGTAAAACATAAACCAGTCTACTCAGCTACACAGTCTAGTTAGAGTCTTTGAAATTTTACATTATGGTAGCACCCATGTGCTAAAATAGCCTCTATCATATCGCCATAAAAAGCATTTTTTTCTATTTCTATGAAAATTTGAAATATTTTTCTTATTACCACTCAAAGCATAGGTTGTGGGTTCTCGTTAGAACCGCCTCATTGAGGCGGTTCTAACAAGTACCCACAACCTATGTCTTAGAGTAGAAATAAGAAAAATAATGAATACCCCACTAAACCCCAGTTTCCTCAATATACAGTGGGATTTAGGGGGTATTCATTTCACGGAATTGTTCACGTGATGAGATATAGAAACCAGAGTTATTATACTATCCAATGAATTAACACTAAAGGCCTAATCAGACTACACAGATGTGCAGGCTGATCTGTACCCTAGTTTTACTCAAAAGGCATCACATGAACATGTCAGTGAAATGAACAACCCCTCTAAACCCCACTTTATATAGAGAAAACTGGGGTTTATGGGGGGTATATATTATTTTTCCTTATTTCTGCTCCAAGACATAGGTTGTGGGTACTCGTTAGAACTGCCTCAATGATAAATTTTCTAACTAGCACCCACACCCTATGTTTGCAGTCTAAATAAGAAAAATATCACGGAATTTCATAAGAAAATTTGCCATTTTTGAGACGTGAAAAAATGGCCAATGTGGCAGAGGTGTGTTTTGGTAATGGCAAAAACAGGTTTTCTCACAACAGGACTCATATATAATCCTCTGTATCAAAAGAAAAAACTAATTTAAAAAGTTATGATTTGTGTAGTTTTACCACGACTAGCACATACAAGTTGATATAAACATGTAACAAGTTGCATCTTTTACCCATAATATGAATCTATTGAGTAGTTGTCAATTTTAACATAAAAGTCTCAAAAACAAACTTTGGCTACAATTTACATGTTTGAGAATGGATACCCCATCAAAGGGCTATAACTATGAAAAATGAAGGATCACTTTAATCTCTTCTCATTAAGAAAAGAATTAGCTCCCATGTGCAACTACAGCACAAAAACTCTTTATAACACTCTTTGTACAGTTTCGAGTATAACAAGGTTTAAAGAAAGCTTCCAAAATATATGGATTATATAGAAAAATGACCATACATGGTCATGTCTCTATAAAATCTACACATTTTTTGCTTATTTGTTAACCCATTTTGTACCAGAAACTACAAAATGGGTACCCTGGCAAACAGTGCAGGCCCAGATCAGATGCCGCAGAATGCTGCATCTGATCAGGGCCTACACTGTTTGCAAAATGTTCAACCAATTTCCAAATAGATTTTGAAGAAAACCCAACCTGACTCATGCTATATATAAGGAGGAAGATTCTATTCGGTCCAAAAAGGGTTAACAAAGTTGTTTAAGTGACACAGCCAAACAATAGTGTTGTAAGAGGTTGGCCGGCCTCGGTAGCTCAGTCAGATGCAGGTCTGACTGGTGATCATGAGGATGCGGGCTCGATACCTGCCGGGGATGGCAACATTCTTTCGTGGCCATTGATAATGAAATCTTTTCTCTTTTCTACGGTCATTATCTCCCTTATGCCGATTTAAGAAGGGCAGTTGTCAGTGACTAGTGAAAGAATGTGCACTGTACCGGTTAACCGCTTACGTATAAGCCTGCCCAGGAAGTGTGATTAGGTAAACTGACAGGCTCAAAAATGACCTAAAATAGTGTTGACTGGGCCGTTAAAACAAACAAATATAAAGAGTTTGTGGTGTAGGTGCAACCATAACCCATTTTGTACCAAATGGAATCTTCCCCCGTATATATAGCAGAAGTCCATTTCAAAATTTAGGATCATGTTTTGTTTTCTTCAAAATTAATTTGGAAAATGACTGTACATACTGCAAACAGTGTAGGTCCTGATCAGGCGCCGCATTCTGCAGTGTCTGATCTGGGTCTGCACTGTTTGCCAACTACCCGTTTTGGGGTTTTGGTACAAAAAGGGTTAAAAGTAAAGAATAAGTGCCAATAGTGAATTAGCCAGCAATGCTTTTCTGTAAAGAGTTGCAACTATTTGTATAGGAATTCCAATACTTGAATTTGATCTTTACAAAAGATGTCTCCATTAAGTTATTATAAAGAATCCATTCTCCTCAAATAAATAACCCATAATTCTTGCATAGTACCACAGCCATTAAAACAACTCAAACAAGCGTAAAAGCTACATGTACAGATATCTATATACAGATATCTATAAACCTCGACTAACAAAATACAAGTGGGGTTTAAGGGGGTCATTTAAGGTGTGTTTTTGTGACAATAAGGTGAATTTATACACCGGGAATATATTCCAACAATATTTAACTCATTTTGTATTGGAACCCCAAAACAGGTACCCTGGCAAACAGTGCAGGTCCAGATCACACACCACAGAACGTGGTATCTGTTCAAGGCCTACACTATTTGCAAAAAGTTCAGCTATTTTCCGAATAAATTTTTAGGATAACACAACCTGCCACCCCTAAATTTCCATATTGACTAGCTAGCTCCTGCCATATATATATAAGGATGAAGATTCCATTTGGTACAAAAAGGGTTAATAAGTGGACTCCTTTTTCGAATCTATGGATAAAGGAAAGACTTAGTTCCTCTGCGGCAAAGTCTTTCCTGGATAAAAATTTGTTTGAAAGAGTTGCCTCCCCTGAAGGTGTAAAAAAAAGCATTAACCCATTTTGAACCAAATGGAATCTTCCATCATATATACAGCACAAGTCCATTTCAAACTATGGGGTGTCAGTATGAGTTTTCTTCAAAATTTATTCGCAAAATGGCTGAACTTTTTGCAAACAGTGTAGACCCTGATCAGACTCCACATTCTGTGGTGTCTGATCTGGGCCTGCCCTGTTTGCTATTTGCTAATTACCCGTTTTGAGGTTTCCGCTACAAAATCGGTTAATATCATTTCTGTTGAAGCTAATGTGCCCCTGTTGTAAAAGCTACGGACGTTGATATTACTAAAATGGCACATACACTATTTTTGGTTCAATGTATACAAATCATAACAATATTCATGGTTTTAAAAATGCATTTTTAGGATAAAATATGTATGACATACAAGACTAATGTAGTTGAATCTAAACTTGTCAATATTACTGCAAATTAAAAAAAAAAACTTATCTTGCTGAATAAATTAATTTTGCCTCGCCCATTTCTGACTAAAAACTGATCAGTTTACTTGATATGAAATATTCATCCAAATCCACAAACTGGAAGACAAGCAGTGTAGATCCTTCAGAAGCCATCTGATCTGGATCTACACTGTTTGCAAAGGTAGTGGTTATTGTGTGCAGCAAGACAAGCCATCACATGAACAAGTCTGTGAAATGAACATCCCTTAAACCCCACTTTATATAGAGAAAACAGGGGTATACATTATTTTTCTTATTTCTTATCCAAGACATAGATTGTGGGTACTCGTTAGAACCGCCTCAAAGAGGCGGTTCGAACGAGCACCCACAATCTATGTTTGCAGTATAAATAAGAAAAATATCACAATTTTTATCAGCAAAATGGCTGTTTTATCAGTAGGAAAGAATCCACTATATTACACAGATGTGTCATTGTAATGTATTATATGAAATGGGGTTTACCATGGTGCCCATTACGCAGACAAATACACATGAGCATAATGGGGAGTTATCTGCATTAAAAATGAATAAACCTATATAATTGCAAAAACTTCTAAAAATTTAGTTGCATACAGTATAGAGGCACTTCTTCCTAGTCACAGATGTGTAAAAACAAATGGCACAATAATTATTATAATATATAAAACAAAATCTTCCTATTAAAACCAGCAAAAGTTCAAAACTTGTTCTTCTTTGAAAAAACATATTTTAAAGGTTTCACTTTTTGTTTCTTTGTATTTTCTGCACCTAGTGTCCCCTAGTCGGAAACTACCTTTGGGACTGTTCAACAGTGAACAGTCCCAGAAGTGGTCCTAATATAGAAATATTAACCCATAAAATGTAAATCATGACCATTGCCGTCTGCCATTTACCTTAAAAGTAATTTTTGCAACCAGTGTGGACCCAGATCAGACTGCTCCTGTAGGAGCAGTATGATCTGGACCCACACTGTTTGCCTGTATGCAAAAATATTTTTAACTAGAGAAAGCGACCAGTGTGTTACGTATACCCCCGGCCAGCGCCATACTCTGATATAGCTTTCAAGCTTGTATGTAATATGAATGAAGATGTCAAGAAGCTATAAGAATCTATAAATGTGCTTGTAAAAGATAAACTAAACATAAAATTTCTAAATGGACCAAGGGAGTGCGGGCATCAAAGTTATTGAAGGAGTGGGGGTATCAATGTTATTGAAGCAGCAGGGTGGTTTATGCATCAATGAAATCTTGACTGGTATGCAACATCGATGCAAGTATGAATTGAATTTGTCTTAGATAGGGTTTAGAACAGTTCTAAACCCTTTGTCATAAAACTTTAACCAAATGTAAAATTTCTAAGTCCATGACCTTGAGGTCCAGGTCACCGTGGGTGGGGTAAGGGACATACATCACAAAATGTTGGGACTGGTACATTGATGCAAGTATCAACTGAGTTTGTCTTAGAGTTTAGAACATAATAGGCATCTATAAACTTTGTCATGAAACTTTAACCAAATGTAAAATTTCAAAGTCTGTGTCCTTGACCTCAAGGTCACTGTGGGGGATGGGACATGCATCAATGAAATCTTAAGACCAGTATGTAACTTCAGTGTAAGTATCAACTAAATCTATTAAAGGGTTCAGAAAATACAATCTCTCAGAAAATTTGACGCAAAACTTAAACCAAATGTAAAATTTCTAAGTCTGTGACCTTGACATCAAGGTCACTGTGGGGGTGGGGGGGACATGCATCAATGAAATCTTTAGACCAGTATGTAACTTTAGTGTAAGTATCAACTAAATCTATCAAAGAGTTCAGAAGATACAATCTCTCAGAAACTTTGACGCAAAACTTTAACCAAATGTAAAATTTCAAAGTCTGTGACCTTGACATCAACGTCACTGTGGGGGGTGGGACATGCATCAATGACATCTTTAGACTAGTATGTAACTTCAGTGTATGTATCAACTAAATCTATCAAAGGGTTCAGAAGATACAATCTCCGAGAAACTTTGACGCAAAACTTTAATCAAAATGTTAACGGACGGAGAGACGGACGGACGGATGTCCGCACGGACGGATGGACGGATGGAAAGACGGACACACAGACAGACGGATGGACGAACGGCAAGACGAAAACTATATACCCCCATAGTATACTTCGTATACTTCGGGTATAAAAAGTTTCCAAAAAATTGAGCAGACAACATAAGCTGGCAACACTTTCAGTGTCTTAAGGTTTAACTGTATTTTAAAAACTGGTGACTGATGACAAGAACTATCTTGACACATTAAAACAGCAACCTTCTCTTTACTTTATAAGTTTGGTTTCAGGAAGCAATGTAACAAAAGCAGGCAACTAAACAAGGTCCCTGATTTTAAAATTTCCTCTTTCCCATATGTATTTCTATCATTTACCATAAAAATTCGGACACTTTGAGGACTTGCTGTGTCTCTTGAACCAGCAAGGAGTCCAAAAAGTAGATATGAAATGCGAAACAGTGAAGACCCAGATCAGACTGCCCCCTTCAAGAGCAGTCGGAGCTGAGTCTGCAGTTAGCTTAAGCCTATCTGTCCCAATACTTAGGATCATTATGGTATATTGTAATTGTTTGAACTGTTTGAACATCCCCATCAACACTATCAAGGTCATTTTGGAGGCTTTACTTCCAATTTTGTGGGACTCTTACCCAAAATGGAGATGAAATGACAGCTCAAGCCCTGTGGCCAAATGAAACCAAAAGTCTTATATGCATTGGACAGTCTGACTCACAACACTTTGCCTGGACAGGCTTAGTCCTTCTAAGCGGTTTAACAGTACTCATGTGTGGTCAGTTTCAGATCTGCGTGGAAGCATCATGCAGCCCAATCTATTTATCAATCCTATGGTATGTTGTAAAGGGAGAAAAGATCTTCAGGGGAAACAAGTTCTGAATCTATTTTTGCATCCAATGTCAACAAGGGTCTACTCTGTCAACAAGACTTTGCTCCTAAGGGGCAAGTTATTTCCTATCAGAGTATAACCCATTTGCTGAAGGGCTAGGTGTATAGGACAGCAATTATCATGAAGATTGCCTCCCGTACAGCTACAAGCCCCTGTGGCGCAGTGGTTAAGCTACTCGCCTTGTAAGCCAGTGATCGCAGGATCGTTCCTGGGCTTCTCAAGGCTTTCCGATGAATCTTTAAACTGAGGTCCCGTCTCTGTATGACCTTACCTGTTGGTGGGACGTAAAACTAAAACTCACTTGCCTCCCTTACAGAAATAAGGCAAAGATTATCTCCCTTATAAAGCCTGGTGAGTCCTTAATACACATGAGACGATCTAACAAGAGAATAACAGATATACATGACACATGGCTTATTTCCTGCAATTTTTACAAAGAAGACAAATTTCAGGATTTCCTGTTCAATTTTTTGCAAACTCAGCCCATCTGAAAAGAGGTCTACCATAATGGTCCTAAGGAATGGGACAGATAGGCCTAAGCAAATGGTGCAAACCCAGATCAGACTGCTCCTGAAGCTATCTGGGGCCAGTTGTTCAAAAATAACGACATCGTTAGTTAACGTATCGTTAAAACTTTGATCATTAAATATGGCAAATATGCTGAAATTTTTGCTGAAAAAATATGAGCAGCTTTTGCGGATGCAAAAGCTGCTCACATTTTTTCAGCAAAAATACCAAAATTTACAATATTGTACTTGCTAGAAGAGTTAACAATATGACCACTAACGAGCTCGTTAAGCTAACGATGCTTTGAACAACTGGCCCCTGATCAGGATTTATGCTGTTTGCAGACCCAGTTCAGACTGCCAGTCTGATCAGGAACTACACTGTTTGCCATTCTGCCATTCTAAAATATAGATTGTGGGTACTTTTTGGAACCGCCTCTATGAGGCCGTTCTAAGGAGTACCCACAGTCTATATTTTGAGCAGAAATAAGAAAAATATCACAATTTTTCATCTGAAAATGTTCATTTTTTCGTCAATTAAGGTTACAATGTATTTGAATAGGTGTGTTTTTGTAATGCATACACTTCAGTTTTTATGGTACTCTAACAAGGAAAAAATTGCTCCTTAAGAATTTGCTCTTCAAGAGTAGGGATCTATTCTTAAAGGAAAGAATTTGCACCTTAAGAATTTGATCTTTATGCTTAAAGGAAAGAATTTCTTCGTTAGAGCAAATTATTTCGTTTAAGAATAGACCCCTTTTGACAATAGAGACAAAAACTATTTTTGAAAGAGTATCTTCCCATGAAGATTAAAACATTCCCCTTAAAGTCTGTCTGGCTATTTTAGTTATTTTGCAGTCTTCACAAAAAGTGTAAACTCTAATGGGATGCCGCATTCTGCAGGGCATGATCTGTATCAGTGCTATTAGCCAACACATTTCCTTTAATCGACGCTGGCACGTAAAAATCAGTGGTCACATCGATATTTCATAGTATATATTATGTTAAATATACATTACATACAGTCAGAGGCCACACTTCTTTCATCAAGTTCAAAAATCCAACTGACCTTTTATATGCATTGTAATTTTCATATTAAAATTTAATGCAGATTACAAGCTAAATAACAAGGGTCATGAAACTGACATAATACAGAATCGTCAATTTTTATTTAGTAAATTCAGACCAACTGATTTTTTATAGCGTACCTTTTGTGCCAACATCAATAGTGACTATTTAGGATCAAAATAACCTTTTCAGTTTATGTCATTTGTTGGGAAACTATCATGCCATCTTTGAAGAAATTTTCTTCTCTTACTGAATATCTGATCAAAGCAAGCACTACAGTAAAATTCATCTATTAAGACCACCTTTGGGACTGTTCAAAAGTGGTCTTAAAGACCACTTTTGAACAGTCCCAAAGGTGGTCCCTGAACAGGGGACACTGTGCGCAGACAACACAAAGAAAGAATAAGTGCACCCTTCTAAACAACCTTTTTAAAACAGATTTAGTCTTAATTTTAGGTGGTCTTAAAAGCGGAATTTTACTGAAATTACACATGAAATGCTACTGAATTTTAAATTTTGAGAGCCTCTGACTGTATATTAAACTCTCAACACCAGCAGTTATAACCACACTAATGAGTACTATCAGTTGCGGCAAGATACAGCAAATCACAATGTTACAGCAACTAATAAACTATTCTATGTACATATATATGTTTGCGTAGTATGAACACTGTGAGCATCATTGAGCATTTGTGTTTAAGGTGAATGGATACACTCACAAGGGAGATTACTTTTGCATAAAATGATTACTGTATTTACCCTAAGTATTCTGACATCTCAACACCTTATCGTGCTTGTTCTAAAATTTGAACAAGTTTGATTTGTTTCCCGATGTTGTGTCTGAAAATAACTGGATGTGTGGCAAACAGTGTGGACCCACATTCTGTGGCATCTCAACTGGGTCCACACTGTTTGCTCAGATATAGATATGTATGCTAAACACAGTAGCCTGCCTTCTCACAGGAAATATATGTGATATAGCCTTCCGACTGTTCTGTCATGCCAAAAAACATGAACTGATCAACTAATCTCACAGGCAAATATTCTTACAGACAGAATGACAAATATCTTTCCCTTCAATGTAGTCTATGAGAACTCTGAAAGAAAAGACTTTTTTCTGTAAGAGTAGTCTATAGGAGGTGCCCTTGAAAAGGAAAATCTGCTCTCAGAGAGAGCAACGTCTTTCCCTAAGACAGGAACCTCATTTAACCCTTGTTCTGATGAATATTCAAATATGCCACACCCACTACTGATTATCAACCAATCAGATTACTTGTTGCAAATTATTGCAACAATTTCATAAACTGAATGACAAACAATGAAGATCCTGATCAGATGGCTTCTTCAGAAGCCATCTGATCTGGATCTACATTGTTTGAAAGTTGACATATCCGGGCTCAGCAGGACAAGGGTTAAGAAATATTTCCAATACAAGTAGCAGGAAAGCCACTAAAATTCCCACAATTATCTCCCTTTAAAAATGGCTGCTTATTCAGGTGTACCCATTCACCTTACATGTCATTGAGTAGTTTTTTGTGAGGTATATTAGTTAAAAATGACTATCATTATTTAATATACAAATTAATATCAATGCATATTTGGCTTTGTAAACTTAATATTGCATTTATCCATACATGTATATATTCTATTTTCCATCACGAAAACACGCCTATATGATTTTGACCCCCTCGAACCCCACTTTTATATTGTAAAACTGGGGTTTGCAGAGGTATACATTATTTTCCTTATTTCTGATCAAAAACATAATTTGTGGGTACTCGTTAGAAACGCCTTGTCGAGACGGTTCTAATGAGTATCCACAATCTATGTTTTGAGCAGAAATAAGAAAAATATTGAAATTATTCCTATGATAATTTTGAAATAAGAAAAATATTGAAATTTTTCCTATGATAATTTTCATTTTTGGGTGATAAAATTTACAATGTATTTGTTAGGCGTGTTTTCATAATTAATCATATCAAACAGAAGGAAATCACTTTTATCAATTGCCTCAATATGACAGCTGGGAAAATGGTCCTGGACCCAGACTTGTTTCCTTTAACTCTTCATTTCTAGACCCCAATCAGATGTGGTATTCTGCAGCATCTGATCTGGGTCTACACTGTTTGCCAATGTCGCAGTAAACTGGCAGATTTCACACAGCACTCTGACATCACACGACAAGAATTGCATAGCTATAAATTACCAAAACCTGGATTTCGAACCAACTTTAAGCATCATATGGACAATTGCAGGGAAGCTTCTAAATCACTTAGTAATTTGGGATCAACTAATTAACAATTCACCCAAAAATCTCTAGCATATCAACAGAGGAAGGAATTTGCTATAAATTATTTCCTTCAAGAGCAGACCCCTTTTCAAAGGGGCTGTAGGAAGTCCCAAATGTTGTCTCCCCAGAGGCGTAGCCATGAATTTGACATTGGTGCGACCAAAACTTATACAGCGCCTAAGGCATGAAGCCCTCCTAGGGTGGGCTGGGGGGGGGGGGGGGGGGGTCCAATGGAAAATTTCGAAAAAAAAAACGTGCATTCTTGTGGCTTCTGACATATTTTAGGAAGGGTGTTTCTGCTTGAATGATAGCAACAATTTTGCACTTTTTGCCCAGAATATCTGTGTCAAAGTTATTGGTGATACTAGTCGCACCAATACAATCACTTCCCCATAATATAATATCTCCCCCACTTATGCAAGATGTGACAAGAGTTCATTTTCTGCTTGATATGCACTGCATCATGTATGAGACTAAAACAGTAATACATAATAATGTGCAGTTAGTAACTAAGTCCAGACATTCACAAAATTTCATCACATATACCGATACAAGGATTCCTGACCTACACAATATAATGCTAGTTTGCTTTGGTGTCAAAAAGACATCTTTTGCATGAAAATATGTGATATTTTGGCTCAAAACATACACTGTAGGTTTCGGATAGCCTTAAGTCAAGCAAGGGCCAGTTGTTCAAAAGTAACAATGTCGTTAGTTAACATATTGTTAAATTTTGATCATCTAATATGGCAAATAAGCCAATGTTTTTGCTGAAGAAATGTGAGCAGCTTTTGCATCTGCAAAAGCTGCTCACATTTTTTCAGCAAAAATACCACTGGATTAGATATTGTACTTAATAGAACAATTAACAATTTGACCACTAGCTAAAGATGCTTTGAACAATTGGTTCCTGGTTTTTAACCATCAACATGCTGAAAATTCCAAATTTTAGCCATGATGTCATTTTTTACCATGGAGTCAGATAAAGAATGTAAAACTCTATTGATCCAGTTCAGCCAGCTGATCTGAATCTATACTATTTTCAAACCAGGATCTATCTGGGTTCAGTACGGTGAGGTTTAATATGACCTACAATGTATGCTTTTCGCAGAAATAAGAAACAATGTTTACAGCAGCAATCCTACTTATCTCAGTACAGTCATGTATACATTTAGGTTTTTTTAGGCTTTTTGTTCATCAACAGGTTAACATGTTGATTTCAACAAAACACTTGGCCCACTTTTTCAAAGCTAATAATAGCGTAAATTTACATATTGTTAACATTTTTAACATTTAATATGATACATACACATATTTTGGGGCTGGAAAAAAAATGTGAGTAGCTTTTGAATTTCGTTTCATGTCTATTCAAATATATTGAAAATTTTACAACCAAAAAATGAAAATTTTCAGATAAAAATTCTGATATTTTTAGTATTTCTGTTGAAAACTTAGATTATGGGTACTTGTTAGTATGTTTAACCAGTACCCACAATCTATGTTTTTGAGCAAAAATAAGAAAAATAATGTATTACCCTGTAAAACCCAGTTTTACTAGATAAAATTGGGGTTTAAGGGGGTCAGAATTATACAGGCCTGTTTTTGCCATATGCAAACGCTACTCACATTTTTTCTGCAAAAATACCAGAGTATCAGATATCATATTTACCAGAAAAGTTAATGTTTTGACACCAACAACCTCATTTAGCTATAAATGCTTTGCAAAACTGGGCCCAGGTATGTATAAACAGAAGCTTTGAGAAACATGGCTCTAGCCCATTGCATGCGGGTACCGCTAAAGAAGTACCTTGGTAAACAGTGCAGGCCCAGATCAGACGTTGCAGAACGCAGCATCTGATCAGGGCCTGCATTATTTGCTAACAGAATTTTCCGTGAAAAATAGAATAAAAACGAAAAAATAGGCCTGACACCTCTTCTATGACCATCATATAGCAATGGAAGAGTCCACTAGTACATAATGGGCTAAGATTGCTGAAAATAACACAGCAGTAATAAATTATGACACAGGTTACATACAAAATATTCACAAAACAGCACATTATGGAATAACATGAATATTAGACATAAAAAATGGAATTTTGCAAATTGCATTTTATCAATACTATAAGTATTCGGCTAACCTCTCAGCATCGTTACACTTCAGTGCTTCCTGGTCCTGGCCCCGTAGGAGCCCCTACAGTTATTACCCTACTTTTACCCCCTGATACTATAGTGATAGTCCCCGCTGGAGATGGGGGTGGTGATGTTCGTTTTCGTCTCTGGTGTATAAAAATTACAACAAGAATTCCACAAAGAAGGAGAAACACTCCAACCCCTATTAATACTGCTATCAGATTCATTTGTCCATTTGGTTGTTCTTTCACAGAATCTGAATGGTTGTCATCCTCAAACTGATAAGGTTCTCCATAAAAGTTTAAGAAAAGAGGGGCCATGTTGGTTCCTACACCTGCATGGCCAATATCACTAACATCACTAATTGCTCTTTTGAAGAGATAATGCTCTGCATCTTCAACTGCTCGCTTTCCCATTTCTCGTAAAGCTGTATCTTTGGAATGTATTCTGTAAATTGTGTGCAGAAACCACTGCTGACCTGAATCAACCTGAAAAAAAGAAAATTCTAACATCTAAGCTTTTCATATGATGTTGTTTAATTTCCTTGATTCTTAATTATTGTAAGAGTAGCATCTAAATGTCTTTGGTACAGGCAGCTGCTTTACACTTATAGCATTAACATGTTTTAATGTACATACAAAAATAAAATATATTTGCCAAATGTAAGCCTTATCCTGCTGAACATGACAGCTCATCTGTTTGCATACAGTAAAGATCCAGATCAGATGGCTTAAGCCATCTAATCAGGATCTATACTGTTTGTCATGCAGTTTGTAAATTACACAAGTACATTATACCAAATAAACTGATTGGTAGATAGTCAGAAATGTTTGCGGCAAAGTAATCTACTCAGAAGGATAAAGGTTAAGTTAGCCTCACTTATTGTGTGTAAACAAAATAATTTAAAACTAGAATTTTGAAAATTCTACCAAACTATCATTATTTCATCCTGTTGCAGAAAATTTGTTCCTAACTTCTCAAACTTAACCACTCATAGCCAATTACCATTACGCAAACACGCCTATACAAATACATTGCCACCTTTATCGCCGAAAAAATGAAAATTTTAAAATGAAAAATTGTGATATTTTTCTTATTTCTGCTCAAAATATAGATTGTGGGCACTCGTTAGAACTGCCTCATTGAGGCGGTTCTAACGAGTACCCACAATCTATATTTTAGAGCAGAAATAAGAAAATTAAGGTATACCCCCGGAAACCCCAGTTTTACTATATAAAAGTGGGGTTCATGGGGCTCAAAATGATATAGGGGTGTTTTCGCGATGCATACAATCAAGTCTGTGTAATGAACACCCTTGTAAACCCCAATTCATATCATTACAATAACACATCCGTGTGATATAGTGCATTTTCCAAAACTCTAAAAAGGCATTTTTTCTGATGAAAATTTGTGATATTCTTCTTATTAATACTCCAAACCTAGGTTTTGGGTGCTTGTTAGAACCACCTCATTCAGCCGGTTCTAAAGAGTACCCACAACCTATGTCTTGGAGGAGAAATAAGGAAAATAATGTTTACCCTTGTAGACCCCAGTTTTCTCTATATAAAGTGGGGTTTAGGGGGGTCTTTATTTCACGGACTTGTTCATGTAATGAAATTGTGTTGCGGTCAAAAGGCATGTCAACCCTTGTGGGCAGTCCCCCCAAAATGGGGCTTGTAGAAAAAGATGGGCTGCATGATGCTTCCACGCAGAGCTGAAACCAACCGCATGAGTGCTGGTAAACTGCTCAGAGGATCTAAGCCTGCACAGGCAAAGCGGTGTGAGTCAGACCATCCATGCTTATAAACCCTATTGGTTTCATTAGGTGACAGGGCTTGATAAGTCATTTCATCTCAGTGTCAGATAAAAGTCCCACAAAACTGGAAGTAACATCTCCAAAATGACATATACAGTGTTGATGGGGCTGTTGAACCTCAAATCAAACAAAGAACCCTTGTGGGTCATTTTGCGTTGACACCCAGACAAAATGAAGAAAACAGACAGTAGAAGAAATGAAAGTGAAGGACAGAGGCAAAAGAGGAAAATGAATGAAAAAAAAAAATCGTTTTGTATAATGCGGCCTATTATACATACCTGAAATAGTGGTGCTGTATCAAAGGAGAAGCCATCAGCTCCTGCTTGCCTGATTAGACCTGTAGCTCGACTATCATCTCTGGCTAGAACAGCTCGGAATGGTACACCATTGTAACTATCATCTATAGTGTAGGGAGCTCCTTTATCCTGCAAATAACAGAGGGTTGACCCTTAAGATACACAGACATTACGAAAACATGCCTAAACATATACATTGTAACCTTAATCGCCAAAAAAATGAAAGTTTTAAGATGAACTAGAAATGCGTCCATAGGACACGGATGCCCCCGCCTGAAAATATGTCTATGTTCGCATTCATCCATAGAAAGTTTTGGACCCTTTTTTCACATTTGACCTCTAAGTATGACCTTGACCTTGGAGGTAAGGACCTTGGTTTTGTGTGAGACAGATTGTCTCATGATGGCCAACATTTCTGCCAAGTAATTTCAAAATCCATCCAGAGATAAGGAAGTCATTGACTGCGTTTAAGTTTCGGACCATTTATTTTACCTTTGACCTCTAAGTATGACCTTGACCTTGGAGGTACCGATCTGGGTTTGCACATGACACATAGTCTCATAATGGTTAACATTTCTACAAAGTAATTTCAAAATCCATCCAGAAATAAGAAAGTAATTGACTGTGTTTAAGTTTCAGACCCTTTTTTTTACTTTTGACCTCTAAGTATGACCTTGACCTTGGAGGTACGGACCTGGGTTTTGCATGTGACACATCGTCTCATTATGGTTAACATTTCTGCTGAGTAATTTTAAAATCCACCAAGAAATAATGAAGTTATTGACTGCGTTTAAGTTTCAGACGCACGGACAGACGAACGGACGGACGGACAGGGGCAACGCTATATGCCCTTTCCACCATTCTTCGAATGGCGGGGGCAAAAAAATCCTGATATTTTTCTTATTTCTGGTCAAAATATAGATTGTTGGTACTAGTTAGAACCGCCTCATTGAGGTGGTTCTAACAAGTACCCACAATCTATATTTCAGAGCAGAAATAAAAAAATAAAAGTTTACCCCTGCAAACCCAGTTTTATAATATAAATCTGTGGTTCAAGGGGGTCAAAATTTTATAGGCGTGTTTTCTTGATGAAAACAGCATCTGAAAACATTGTTTGCTGCATTTTTAGAAATATTTTTTCATACAGGCAAACAGTGTGGATCCTGATCAGGATCCACAGTTTGCAATGGTGACTTTTAAAGTAATCAGCAGACAACAAAGAAACAAGGCTGGAAAATTCCACTCATCCACTCGCCACGACAAGTAAAATTTTTGGAGGACGAGTGAACATTTTGCCTTGTCCCTATTAAATTTTCAAAAACCTGCATTAGTCATGCAGGTCCATTAAAATTTTGAAGACTTTTCCAGCCCTGAAACATCTTAAGGGTTAATTCACCAGGGATCATGCAGATGCAAAATGGCTTGATCAGCTACAGGGACCAGCCAGTGTCCTGAAATTTTACTTGTAGAAACTAGAGGTATTGTTGCAGCCAATCAGTGAGCACCAAGGTTCTGATCAGACTGCACAGAAGAGCAGGCTCATCAGTCTGCACCTTTGTTGTTTGCAAATGGCAAAAAACAGGTTTTCTCATGACATGGCTTATAAAACAAGACTTTGTGGGGTGTGGGGGTGTGGTTTACTGCCCTTTTCAAGATTAATTCATATATTTTGGGCTGATCGTTTATCAGAGGTGGGCAAAGACCCGAGTGCTCGTGAAAAAAACCCACCTAATTTCCATTGCAGAGCTTGGTGACACATTTGACACAAGTGAAGCTGGAACACACAGTGGTGACAGACATAATTATTAAGAATCAGCACTCTTCCCAACAAGGCCATGGAGGACGCACAAAAAAAAGTCTTACCTTGCTGCTTTGGGACAGTGTAACAAATGTAGTGGTGAAGGTTTCAGACATTTTGTCATGCCTACTTTTAGCATGGTACAATATAAAGATCTGGGGCCAGTTGTTCAAAGCATGGTTAGCTTAATGCGCTCATTAGTGGTCAAATTTTTAACTGTTCCAGCAAGCAAATTATTTAAAATTGTGTTATTTTGCTGAAAAAATGTAAGCAGCTTTTGCATCTGCAAAAGCTGCTCACATTTTTTTAGCAAAAATATTAGCATACTTGCCATATTAAATGATAAAAATTTTGTTGATACATTAAATAAAGACATCATTAGTTTTGAACAACTGGCCCCAGGTTTTCTTCCATCAACAGTTGGGTCAACCATAGTGCAGATCCTAAGTTTAAAGTCAGTTTTGGCCTCCACAACCATGACACAGCCTTCTGCTGAGTTCAGCTTTTCAGGAGCAAATTAAGAGAAGACCCTTTTTTACAGAAGGATTAAGTGTATAGGAAAGTAAACAAACAGTCCTAAAATTTGTCTCCCTTGCAAGAAAAAAATGTCCAAAAATAACCATTCTCTTTAAAACATTCTGCCCGGTTATCGATGGTCACTCATTACAGTACACATACCAGTATTCTAAAGACTTGTTGTAGTTTCCGTGAATTTTCCACGCACCCATACTCCCCATTCTCTGGATCATACTTTGGAATGTAACCATCTTTCCCAGAACACAGGAACACTTTCTCCACCCCTAAGTTGAACTCCTCTCCCAGCTTCTGTAGAGGGTTGACATCTATTCTACCATACACTACATCACCTGAAAGTGGGGAACAGTGTCTGTAACAATTTTCTTGTTTGCTTCTTTGTTTGGAGCACATTTTACAGCCCAGTCAACAATACTTAAGTCAAACTAAGCTGATCAGTTTACCTACCCACACTTTTCCTGGACAGGCATGTATATAACCAGTACTGTGCACAATCTTTCACCAGAAACTGACAACTGCCCTTCTTGATTTGTTTGTTTGTTTGTATTCAAGTTTAACAGCCCAGTCAACCCTATTTAGGTCGTCAGTTTACCTATCTACACTTTCCTGGGCAGTCTTATAGAAAAAAAAGTTGCCGACCCCAGCAGGTATCGTACCTGCGTCCTCCTGATCACCAGTCAGATGCGCATCCGACTGAGCTGCAGAGGCCGACAACTGCCCTTCTTCAATCAACAGAATAAAGAGAATGATCCAGAAAAGATTTCATAGCCAATTTCTATGAAAGAATGTTGCTAGCCGAGCAGGTATCAAACCTCCAACCTCCTAATCATCAGAAAGACTTTCATCAGATAGAGCTACCGAAGTCAGCTACAATTTTGTTGTAATTCAATATTAGTGAACATTACAGTAAAACTTCAGGTCAAAAAGGTTCATTTTTGTTTCATTTATCTGATTATTTTAGCAATGGACAGAGCGGACATTTTCTTCACCATGTTACCAAATACACCAAACTTACAATACCACTTTCTGTTTCCGCCCCCGCCCATCGGGGCTTGGAGAAACAGATTGGGCTGCACGATGCTTACTCGCAGAGCTGAAACCGACCGCACATGAGTACTGGTAATCGGCTTAGAGGATCTAAGCCTGTCCAGGAACCGCGGTGCGAGGCTGACTGTCCATGCTTATAAACCCTATTGGTTTCATTGGGCGGCAGGGATTGAGATGTAATTTCATCTCAATGTCGGGTAAAAGTCCCACAAAATTGGAAGCAACGTCTCCAAAATGACCTAAATAGTGTTGAAGGGGACATTAAACCTCAAATCAAACAAACCACTTTTTGTTTGCTTCCTATAAACTAAGCCTCTCTGAAAGTAGGGTCTACTCTTAAAGGAAAGAATTTGCCCTAAATTGACAAATTCTTTCCTTTAAGTGTAGACCCTGTAAGGGCAAATTCTTTCCTTTAAGAGTAGACCCTGCCCTTAAAGGGCAAATTCTTTCCTTTAAGAGTAGACCCTGTCCTTAAAGGGCAAATTCTTTTCCTTTAAGAGTAGACCCTGCCCTTCAAGGGCAAATTCTTTCCTTTAAGAGTAGACCCTGCCCTTTAAGGGCAAATAGACCCTGCCCTTAAAGGGCAAATTCTTTCTTTTAAAAGTAGACACTGCCCTTAATGGGTAAATTCTTTCCTTTAAGAGTAGACACTGCCCTTAAAGGCAAATTCTTTCCTTTAAGAGTAGACCCTGCCCTTAAAGGGCAAATTCTTTCCTTTAAGAGTAGACCCTGCCCTTAAAGGGCAAATTCTTTCCTTTAAGAGTAGACCCTGCCCTTAAAGGGCAAATTCTTTCCTTTAAAAGTAGACACTGCCCTTCAAGGGTAATTTTTTTTCCTTTAAGAGTTGACACTGCCCTTAAAGGCAAATTCTTTCCTTTAAGAGTAGACCCTGCCCTTAAAGGGCAAATTCTTTCCTTTAAGAGTAGACCCTGCCCTTAAAGGGCAAATTCTTTCCTTTACGAGTAGACCCTGCCCTTAAAGGGCAAATTCTTTCCTTTAAGAGTAGACCCTGCCCTTAAAGGGCAAATTCTTTCTTTTAAGAGTATACCCTGCCCTTAAAGGGCAAATTCTTTCCTTTAAGAGTAGACCCTGCCCTTGAAGGGCAAATTCTTTCCTTTAAGAGTAGACCCTGTCCTTAAAGGGCAAATTCTTTCCTTTAAGAGTAGACCCTGTCCTTAAAGGGCAAATTCTTTCCTGTAAGAGTAGACCCCTAGCAATGAGGAAGACAATACAAGTTTTGTTTGTTTGTTTGATTTGAGGTCTAACATCCCCATCAACACTATTTAGGTCATTTTGGAGACCCTGATTCCAATTTTATGGGACTTTTAGCCAACATTGAAATGAAATGACATCTCAATCCCTGCCGCCCAATGAGACCAATAGGGTTTATAGGCATGGAATGTCCGACTTGCACCACTTTGCCTGAGTAGGCTTAGACCTTTTAAGCAGTTTACCAGTACGCATGACATTGTGTGGTCAGTTTCAGCTCTGCTTGGAAGCATCATGCAGGCACCTATTTCTCCAAGCCCCGAAGTTTTCACACAGTGGCCAGCCTCACTTAGTTTTCTCTGTCTTTTTACCTGGTGCAAAAGAAGCATCTTCAGCTGTTTTCACATCCTCTTGTTTCCCTGACAACCAAAGATCTCGCTTTCTCATCAATCTGAAGTTTGTGTCAAGACTGAACTTGGCAGAGACTGGGTCACTGATCTGCTGAAATCTGATTGGTAGGTCAAAGGTCACTAGTTGCCCAGGGTTACAGACTAGAGGCTGTGAGTATGGCTGAGTCAGAGCTGCAGTGCATGGAAGCAACTTCACTTGGTACATCCCAGAATAGTCTTTCAGCTGTGAAAAGATTTTAAAATGGTATACATTGTCATGTGATTTATATACAGTAAAATTCCTATATTAAGACCACCTTTGGGACTGTTAAAAAGTGGTCTTCAAGACCACCTGCAACCTAATAAATAAGCTTTTTGAAGTAGGTAGTCTCAATTTTATGTGGTCTTAAAAGCGAAATTTCAATGTACTATAAGAATAAGGTCATCTTATATTATCACTATACCCGTAAAAACCTTAAAATTTTGCCTGCCTCGGTAGCTCAGTCGGATGCGCGTCTGACTGGTGATCAGGAGGATGCGGGTTCAATAACTGCCGGGGTTGGCAACATTCTTTCAAGGAGATTGATCATGGAATCTTTTCTACAGTCATTCTCTCCCTTCCGCTGATTCAAGAAAGGCACTTGTCAGTTTCTGGCGAAAGAATGTGCACTGTACTGGTTAACCGCTTACTTATAAGCCTGCCCAGGAAAAGTGTGGATAGGTAAACAAACCGGCTCAAAAATGACCTAAAATAGTGTTGACTGGGCCGTTAAACTCCAATACAAACACACAAAACAAAACATTAAAATTTTACTCAAAACAATGGGCCATCAAGGTCCAGTTGTTCAAAGCATTGTTAGCTTAACGAGCTCATTAGTGGTCATATCGTTGACAGTTCTAGCAAGTTTGATATTTAAATTTTTGGTATTTTTGCTGAAAAATGTGAGCAGCTTTTGCGAATTCAAAAGCTGCTCACATTTTTTCAGCAAAAATATTAGCATATTTGCCATAATAAATGATCAAAGTTTTAAAAATAGATTAACTAACGACATCATTAGTTTTGAACAACTGGACCCCGATCAACATGGAAATGACCTGGCCATGTCATACTGATGTTGGCCAGATGTTGGCCAGCTTTCCTTGCTGGCTTGAGAACTAAATGTATTTATAATCTACAAATGTGTTGAAAAAGATACTGACAAAATGGCCAAGAGCGCACACTATCATATGAATAATTTCTGACCTGGATCTTCAAAGTTTAACTTTTAGACATTTAAGCTTGTCTGTACAAGTCTATAGGAAAACTTACACTGGTCACATCAGCGTGGTACTCATTACGAAAACACGCCTATACAAATACACTGTAACCTTTATTGCTAAAAAAAAATGAAAATTTTAAGCAGAAAAATTGTGAAATTTTTCTTATTTCTGCTCTCAAATATAGATTGTGGGTACTTGTTAGATGTACTCAATGTGATAGTTTTCTTATTTCTGCTCAAAATATAGATTGTTGGTGCGAGGTGGTTCTAACGAGTACCCACAATCTATATTATAGAGCAGAAATAAGAAAAATTAGGCTTACCATCACAAAAACATGCCTATATTATTTTGACCCCCCTGAACCCCAGTTTTTCTATATAAAAGTGTAAACCTTATTTTCCTTATTTCTGCTCCAAAATATAGATTGTGGGTACTCGTTAGAACTGCCTCGATGCTATGATTCTAACCAGTACCCACAATATTTATTTTGAGCAAAAATAAAAATATCACAGGTTTTCATCCTAAAATGTTAGTTTTTTCGGCGGTAAAATTGACGATGTATTTGCATAGGCGTGTTCTTGTAATGCCCTGTAAACCCCAGTTTTACTATATAAAGTTTATAGGCGTGTTTTCGTGATGCTGCAATCTGCTAAGTTTTGTTTTGGTTAGAGTTTTTCTAAATGCTCTTGAGGCAACATTGTTTCCATGGCTACCATCCTGACAGATGAGCTGAGTTACTTTTCATCAGCTCTTGTTAGAAGCAAAGTTTCATTTTCCCTGAATGCTGAAGGTGCAAAAAATGCTGTCAGGGCTGACAGTGTTTTAAATTTTAACTCGTCATTCTTATACAGTTTTCTCATTCAATATCTAAATTTCATATTAATAATGACAATGTGATTGACATATTTTGGTCTGACATTACTGAGTCAAATACATGTGAGTATAAATGTAGATGAAACAAAACATCTGAAAAATTCTGTATCATTTCACAATAGGGGTTGCTGACAGAAAATAATTTGCTTCCTTGGCATTTGAGTCCTTTGGCAAAAGGGAGTCTACTCTTAAAGAAAAGAATTTGCTCCCTTTGGAGGCAAATTCTTTTCTTAAAGTGATAGGCTCCCTACAATTGTTTTTAGACCAGATAGACCTTACACTTTGCAGGGTATACAGTCAAACCTGTCTTAGTGGCCACCTCTATTAAGCAAGCAACCTGTCTTAAGCAAGCAGGCATTCAGTTCCCAAAAAAGGAAAATGCATTAAAATTCACCTGTGTTAAGCAAGCACCTGCCTTAAGCAAGCACTTTTTGAATATCCCAGAGGTGCTTGCTTAATACAGGTTGTACAATAATAGCATTCAATGTTATAATAGAGCACATGATTGACATATTGTCTTATATTTCTGTCATGTTTTACTCACTGCCATATTGGAGACGAATTCCCACGACTGTTCAGACTGGTCAAAAGTTGGCTTATGTCTAATGAGACTGAGGGCAAAGGTAAAGTCAGGGTGATCCGCAGTGGTCACTTCAGATGTTAAGGATGTTCCTGAAAATCAGATTATTATTATTATTAGCACATTATTGTGGTCCAACATTCATTGATGATGGTGTAAGGGTTTAACGACATTTCAACTTGTCATTACGAAAACACGCCTAAACAGATACATTGTAAATTTTACCTCCGAAAATTCAAAATTTTTTAGATGAAAAAATGTGATTTTTTTCTTAATTCTACTCAAAATATAGATTGTGGGTACTCGTTAGAACCGCCTCAATGGCGGTTCTAACGAGTACCCACAATCTATTTTTTGAGCAGAAATAAGAAAAATAAGGTTTACCTCTGTAAACCTTAGTTTTTCTATAAAAAAAAAGTGGGGTTTGATGGGGACAAGATTATATACATGTATGCGTGTTTTCGTGAGGTGGGTCATTTTGTTTCCTCTCCCAGATAAAGGAAGGAAACAGATAGAAAAGACAGAAGAAATGAAAGAGAGGGACAGGAGAAGTAACAAAACAGCATTCACCGTACTTGCATTATCTGCTGGTTCCTAGTCTGAAGGTTATCAGTGTTGGAAAAACAGGTAACCAGACCCCCCTGACTTGAAAGGTCAGGGGGGGTCTGGTTACCTGTTTTTCCAATATTGACAGTGTGCAAGCTGGGAGCCAGAAAATATGGTGAATACCTGTGATCCCTCCCTCATCAGGAGGGAGACTCCCTCATTTTGATGCTAATTTTTGCCCAATTAATGCTAAATTTTAGTAAAATTTTGGAGTCTTGCGGACTGTCAACATGGTTTCCGAAGTCGAAGGTCTTGTGAAACTCAATTAGTTCCGTTCTACCATGACATAGTGAGCAATCTGGATGGGGCCATTAATCGTGGCCACAAACAGACTGACCTGATTATCATGGATTTTGCCAAGGCCTTCGACAAGGTACCTCACAGGAGGCTATTGTACAGACTGGATCATTATGGGATTAGAGGATCCACACTTAAGTGGGTTAGCTCATGGCTCTGTGGATGCACACAACAAGTTGTACTTGACGGCCAAGTGTTGGATCCAGTCCCTGTTTTGTCCGGTGTCCCACAAGGTGCGGTACTTGGACCGGTCCTTTTCTTGATATTTATTAAGGATCTTCCTGATAATATCAGGTCATCTGTTCGCTTGTTTGCTGATGATTGTGTTTTGTATAGGAATATATATACTACTTCTGACTGTCTTATCTTACAAGATGACCTGGATAGCCTAGCACGTTGGGAGGCCGATTGGCAAATGAAGTTCAATGTGGCCAAATATCATTCAATGAGAGTGTCAAGGCACCCTCCAGACAAGCAGATTAAATTCAACTACTCATTACATCAGCATACTTTGGAACACGTCCAATCCGCAAAATATCTTGGTATCACCATTACTGATAATCTTGATTGGGGTCAACATATTTCTGAGATTACCTCTAAAGCAACTAGGACATTAGGGTTTCTTAGACATAATTTGGCTTTTGCACCTAGGCAGACAAAGGATGTTGCATACAAAACCTTGGTTAGACCTCAATTAGAGTATGCATCACCTGTTTGGCATCCCCATGTTAAAGCTCAGGTTCAACAGGTTAAGAAGGTTCAGAGGACGGCTGCCCGATGGACCTGCAGGCGATGGCGGAACAGAAGTAGTGTTGGTGAAATGCTCGATGAGCTGGAGTGGCCATCGTTGGAGGCCCGTCGCGAGCAGTCCTCTTTAACCTTCTTTTATAAGATACACTCTGACACAGTGTCTCTTAATAAAGATAAATACTTGACCCCTGTGACTACTTCAACTCAAACAAGGGCATCAAACCTAAACAACAGTCAATATCGTAGGTACCAGGCCTATAGTGATGCCCTGAAGAATTGTTTCTTCCCTAGAACTATTCCTCAGTGGAATAGTCTTCCCTCCTCTGTGGTAAATGCCAAAACTGCAGAGGAGTTCAAAGCCCGCATGGTGTAGATTGGGATCCAGAGGTGTGCGTTTTAGTACACCTCTGAAAGCAGATTGTAAATAGTTTTAAGAACTCATCCAGTGGGTGTGTTTTTTTTTTTGTTTTTTTTCTTTGCTAAATTCTAAATTTAGCGCACCACCCAACTGAGGTAATGGCCAAGTATGACCGACTCAGTATATGAAGATAGATAGATAGAGTCTCCCTCATTTGAACTGAGAATTTCCCTATATACTCTTTACATTTCCCTCATCACAATGGCAAATCTCCCTCAAACAGTTCAAAAAATTATCACAGGAGAAATAAAAACCCATCTGTAAGCCAATATCAGTTGGATACCCTGGTGATGTTAAATACATGGCACCACCAAACCACTCAATATTCAAAACTTAAAATAAGATCATAAAATTGTTTAATGGCTTGCTGGCTGACATAAAATCTAGTGGAAAGAATCAATCTGCAGCCAAATTGAAGATGCATGATTTTGTTTGTTTGATTTGAGGTTTAACATCCCCATCAACACTGTAAAGGTCATTTTGGAGACGTTGCTTCCAATTTTGTGGGACTTTTACCCGACATTGAGATGAAATGACATCAAACCAATATGGTTTAGAAGCATGGACGGGCCGACTCACACTGCTTTGACTGAGCAGACTTAGATCCTTTAAGCGGTTTACCAGTACTCGTGTGCGGGTCGGTTTCAGCTCTGGGTGGAAGCATCATGCAGCCCATATATTTCTTCAAGCCCAGATGGGCGGGGGCCTGAAGATGCATGATCATCATAATTATGTAATAATACAATTATATCAGTAGCCCGAACACAGCTTGACTGACAATATTGGATTTATTCAGAATACTTTCAATTAGTCAGCTCACAAGAAATGGGTACTTATCACATTTTTGACCAGCAATGGCTCTGGCATGCCTGCACACGAAAACACACCTATATAATTTTGACATTACAAAAACATGCCTATACAAATACATTGTAAATTTTAGTGCCGAAAAACATAACTTTTAAGATGAAAAATTGTGATATTTTTCTTATTTCTGCTCAAAATATAGATTGTGGGTACTCGTTAGAACCGCCTCATTGAGCGGTTCTAGCAAGTACCCACTATCTATATTTTAAAGCAGAAATAAGAACAAGAGGGCCCAGAGGGCCCTGGTTCGCTCACCTGATCCGATGTATAACAAGTGGCCCCGGGCAGGGTCAATTTTGGCCCCAGGGCTATAATTTGAACAATCTTGGTAGAGGTCCACAAGATGAAGCTTCATATTGAATATGAAAGACCTGGGCTTTCTGGTTTCAGAGAAGAAGATTTTAAAGGTTTACCCTGCATATAGAAGTCTATGTAAAACAAGATTTTCCCTATATAAGTCTATGTTAAACCAAAGGGCCCCGGAGCAGGGGCATTTTTGGCCCCAGGGCTATAATTTGAACAATCTTGGTAGAGGTCCACTAGCTGAAGCTTCATAGCAAATATCAAAGACCTAAGCCTTGTGTTTCAGAGAAGATGATTTTTAAAGATTTTCCCTATATAAGTCTATGTAAAACCAAAGGGCCACATGGCGGAGGCATTTTTGGTCTCAGGGCTATAATTTGAACAATCTTTATAGAGGTCCACTAGCTGAAGCTTCATGACAAATATCGAAGACCTAAGCCCTGTGGTTTCAAAGAAGAAGATTTTTCAAGATTTTCCCTATATACGTCTATGTAAAACCAAAGGGTCCCGGAGCGGGGGCATTTTTGGCCCCAGGGCTATAATTTGAACAATCTTGGTAGCGGTCCACAAGATGAAGCTTCATACCAAATATCAAAGACCTGGGCCTTGCAGTTTCAGAGAAGAAGATTTTTCAAGATTTTCCCTATATAAGCCTATGTAAAACAAAAGCGCCCTGGTGCGGGGGCATTTTTGGCCCCAGCACTATAATTTGAATAATCTTGGTAGGGGTCCACTAGATGAAGCTTCATACCAAATATCAAAGACCTGGGCCTTGCGGTTTCAGAGAAGAAGATTTTTCAAGATTTTCCCTCTATAAGCCCATGTAAAACAAAAAAGCCCCCGTGTGGGGGGCATTTTTAGCTCCAGCACTATAATTTGAACAATCTTGGTAGGGGTCCACTAGATGAAGCTTCATACCAAATATCAAAGACCTGGGCCTTGCGGTTTCAGAGAAGAAGATTTTTAAAGATTTTCCCTATATAAACCAATGTAAAACAAAAGGGCCCTGGTGCGGAGGCATTTTTGGCCCCAGCACTATAATTTGAACAATCTTGGTAGGGGTCCACTAGATGAAGCTTCATACCAAATATCAAAGACCTGGGCCTTGCGGTTTCAGAGAAGAAGATTTTTAAAGATTTTCCCTATATAAGCCCATGTAAAACCAAAGGGGCCCCTTGCGGGGGCATTTTTAGATCCAGCACTATAATTTGAACAATCTTGGTAGGGGTCCACTAGATGAAGCTTCATACCAAATATCAAAGACCTTGGCCTTGCGGTTTCAGAGAAGAAGATTTTTAAAGATTTTCCCTATATAAGCCCATGTAAAACCAAAGGGCCCCCGTGCGGGGGCATTTTTGGCCCCAGCACTATAATTTGAACAATCTTGGTAGGGGTCCACTAGATGAAGCTTCATACCAAATATCAAAGACCTGGGCCTTGCGGTTTCAGAGAAGAAGATTTTTTAAGTTTGCGGTGAAAAAAATCTATTTTTGGCTACTGTGACCTATATGTGCAACAGACCGGAACCATTTGAACAACTTTGAAAGGGGACCACCTAAGGATCATTCCTGTGAAGTTTGGTCAAAATAAGATCAGTGGTTTAGGAGGAGTTGTCGTTTGAAGAAAAGTTTACGGACGCACGCATGCACGCACGCACGCACGCACGCACGCACGCACGACGGACAAAAAGTGATCCCAAAAGCTCACCTTGTCACTACGTGACAGGTGAGCTAAAAATAAGATATACCCCTGTAAACCCCAGTTTTACTATATAAAAGTGGGGTTAAAGGGGTCAAAATTATATAGGTGTGTTTTCGTGTGCAGGCTTGCCGGACCCTTTGCTGGTTGCAGGCATGTAGAGAAGACATTGAGGGTGCTTCATGCAAAACATCACGCCTCTAGCCCTATTAGCTAGCTACACATGCTCATTTGAACAATGTAACAGTTTTCTCGTGTGTTCACTCAAACAGAATTTAGATTGTGCCAGTTCATATATTAAATGTAATATCCTGCAGACAAAACAATACATGTATGAAAATCTTTCATTATATTTGTGGGGATACAAAAATGCAACTAAATGCAGCTTATTTTTGTACAATTTTGTTGGAATCCAGCAGAAAATAGCAGTTGTAATAATTTTGGGGTATTTCATATCAGGCCTTCATTTTTACTGTAGGTGCAGAAAAGAGAATGGATAACAACCCAGTTGTTCATCATTAATTAAGAAATAGATCAGCTCTAGCAGTGATTTGTTGAGTAATAAATCACAGTTTGGAGGTCAGTTGTAAAGTAGACAAATCACGAGAGTGTAGAAAGCAGGATTTGTCTCTTTACAACTGACCGACAAACGGTGATTTATTACTCCACAAACCACTGGCAAGAGCTTATCTATTTCGATTCTAACACACGGCAATAATGTTATTGTTTCCTTCAAATTCTCACAACATCTCGCCTTTGTTAAAAGAAATCCTGCTAAACTTATTGACTGTAACACATGTATTTATGTCCTTTTGTAAACTTTTCAGTGCAAGAAAGTGACGTTACACCGTCTAATGTCAAAGACTCTACGTGTGACATCATAAGTTGGCAGCTTTTAATGATTTCACTTGACATACACTTCCGCATCCTCATTTGTTGCATAATAAAACAGAGTTCCTTACCATTGCCTATATAGAGGATCTTACATGAGTGCTCATGTATTATTGAATTTATTAAACGAGTTGAGGAAAAGGGATAAAATGCGAGGCTTTGCCGAGCATTTTATCCCTTTTCTTCAACGAGTTTAATAAATTCAATAATACACAAGTACGAATGCAAGATTCTATTTATCATATGACATTTAAATCGCATTTTATTCACGATTGTTTACGAAAATGTCAATATTCTGCCATTAGTAAACGCGACGTCGTTTAGGATGTAATACAAGTAACGTTACGGGACGTATCTAGCTAATTTGCATATTTAATCCACTAGTGGATTATCGAAAATATTACATGGCGTTATTACACTCTCAGACGCGACGTCATATGATAAATAGGCATGTTGTGTTAGAATATTGCATCATTAGCTTAACAAGCCAGTTAGTGGCCAAACTGTTAACTGTTCTAGCAAGTTAATAAGAAAAATTCTTTTGCTACTCACATTTTTTTCAGCAAAAATATTAACAACTGCCATTTTAAATGAACAAAGTTTTTACAATATGCTAACTTTAGACATCATTAGTTTTAAAGAACAGTTACTGCACCCTAATATCTTTTTTCAAGATAGTCTGTGAAAGAATGGCTATGACAGTGAATTTAAAGGAAAAAAAAACAACAAACTTTTGCTTTCGTACCTGGATGCTGAAGGACAAACTGTCCCCGGAATCTAGGTTCAGTTCTGAAGTTCACCACCAGCTTTCCATCCTCTTGTATCCTCATACTGGTTGGGTATAGGTAACCTGTAGAAAGGTATATTGTAATTGACGATTATAAAGTTAGTATAAAATAATTTAAATCTATACTAACCCTTGTCCTGCTGATCCAAGATATGTCTTAGCTTTCAAACATTGTAGATCCAGATCAGATGGCTTCTGAAGAAGCCATCTGATCAGGATCTTCATTGTTTGTCATTCAGTTTATGAATTTGTTGCAATGATTAGCATCAAGAAATTTGATTGGTTAATAATCAGTGGTGGGTGTGGCATATTTAAATATTCAGCAGGTCAAGGGTTGATACTAGATAAATAAACCATCCAATTCAACTGAACAATGGTAAAGGTTTGCTACAAAATTCTGGTACTTTTATGTAAAAATATGGCCATTATTGATAATTTGATGTGTTTTTTTTGCATTTATTTCCACAATAATTCTTCACAATCTCCAACGTTTCGGCTTTTTACAGCCTTTTTCACGGATTGTTCTTTCAAGCTATCACATATTTTTCCTATTCATCTTTCCACCATATTGAATGTTTTTGTTATGCCAAACATTGCCGCGGCGTCATGACGTCGGATTCCCGACATCATAACGTCGCAACCCTGTTTGGCACCAAAAACCTAGGGCCAGCTGTTCAAAGCATCGGTAGTCCAACAAGCTCTTTAGTGGTCATATTGTTAGCTGTTCTAACAAGTTTAATATGGAATTTTTTTTTTTTTGAAAAACTGCGAGCAGACCTTGCATCCGCAAAAGCTGCTCACCTTTTTACGGTAAAATTATTAGCACATTTGCCACAACAAATGATCAAAGTTTTAGCGATCCAATGACCAACAACGGAGTAAATTTTGAACAACTGGCCCATGAACAATATTGAAAATCAATGCTGCTACAATCATGTAACTCTATCAGTAATGCCTTATGTCAAAGCGAAAAGCTAAGGCTCTGTCGCGGCTGCTTATCTTTACAGTCTCGCCAGAGCCCTCGCTGTTCGCCCACAAATAGAACGGAACAAACTCACACCCCTGACACTCACAGCCCTAACGCAAACTAAGATCTACACTAATTGAAGAACACCTGAGGAACATACCTACGAACCAATAATAAAATGATCTAACAATAAGAACAATATTTCCAACAGCAACAACAGTAATAACTAGAGCTGTCAGTGAAACTGACTAGGGCCCCGGCAGCGCTATCAGAAATTTGTGGACGGACAGACAGACAGACAGACAGACAGACAGACAGAGTGATTACTATAGGGCACCCACACTTTCAGTGCAGGGCCCTAATAAAAAAACTACAATATTAACCCCTTTTGTACCAATTGGAATCTTCCACCCTACACACAGCAGAAGTTCATACCGAATACCAGGGGTGTCAGATTGCGCTCCCTTCAAATTTTGGCTGGAAAATGGCCTAGCTTCTGCTGTGTGTAGGGTGGAAGATTCCAATTGGTACAAAAGGGGTTAATATTGTAGTTTTTTTATTATTACTGTTGTTGCTGTTGGAAATATTGTTCTTATTGTTAGATCATTTTATTATTGGTTCGTAGGTATGTTCCTCAGGTGTTCTCCAATTAGTGTAGATCTTAGTTTGCGTTAGGGCTGTGAGTGTCAGGGGTGTGAGTTTGTTCCGTTCTATTTGTGGGCGAACAGCGAGGGCTCTGGCGAGACTGTAAAGATAAGCAGCCGCGACAGAGCCTTAGCTTTTCGCTTTGACATAAGGCATTACTGATAGAGTTACATGATTGTAGCAGCATTGATTTTCAATATTGTTCATGGGCCAGTTGTTCAAAATTTACTCCGTTGTTGGTTATTGGATCGCTAAAACTTTGATCATTTGTTGTGGCAAATGTGCTAATAATTTAACCCGAAAAAATGTGAGCAGCTTTTGCGGATGCAAGGTCTGCTCGCAGTTTTTCAAAAAAAAAAAAAAAAAAATTCCATATTAAACTTGTTAGAACAGCTAACAATATGACCACTAAAGAGCTTGTTGGACTACCGATGCTTTGAACAGCTGGCCCTAGGTTTTTGGCGCCAAACAGGGTTTCGACGTTATGATGTCGGGAATCCGACGTCATGACGCCGCGGCAACGTTTGGCATAACAAAAACATTCAATATGGTGGAAAGATGAATAGGAAAAATATGTGATAGCTTGAAAGAACAATCCATGAAAAAGGCTGTAAAAAGCCGAAACGTCGGAGATTGTGAAGAATTATTGTGGAAATAAATGTTATAAACTGTTTGTGCGTCAAAGGTTTTTTTTTTTTGGTTTTGTTTGACAGATTTTGTGATATTCAGAATTCAAGACAAACCTGCAAAGCAAAAAAAAAAAATTCTCCCAAACTGCTTGTCAAGAAAGGCTGCAGCGATTGAGCAAAATTGTTGTCAACAACAGGTCACATGGTACAGTACACTGTAAGAATGAACTAGCCTCAGAAACTACAAAACTGTGAGGGTCAACTGTGATTAGTTGGTTACTATTAACCATCACATGAACAAGTCGTGAAATGAACACCCCATTAAACTACACTTTATATAGAGAAAACTTGGGTTTGCAGGGATATGCATTATTAGTCTTATTTCTGCTCCAAGACATAGGTTGTGGGTACTCGTTAGAACCGCCTATGTTTGCAGTATAAATAAGAAAAGTATTACAAATTTTCATCAGAAAAGAGAAAAGTAGCAATTTTGGAGATATGAAAAATGCACACGGGTGTGTTATCGAAATGACAACAATAATCTTCTTAGTGATAAGTTTAATCTCTAACTTTCAGTGACATATACAGTTTGTCCTTTTCTGGAAATAGATGATTTCTGCATAGTTAATTTTCTCTTCCCGTAATTCAAGTTACACTCCTCCTGTAATTCAAGTTACACTCCTCCCGTAATTCATGTTACACACCTCCAGTAAATTCTCCGAATATTTCCTCAAACAAAAGTATTAAAAGTAGGATTTGCATTGACCTTACACATTTTATTCCATTTTTCAATGGGCTGCATAAACTTACTGGAACAGAGAATAATGAAAACAACTACATGTTTTGTCATTAGGTTTATATAAAGAATTCTAATGCACTTATGTATGTAACGCGACGTCTGATTGGATAACGTCAAAAATTTGCGACAGTATATTCCACGATATACTGTCGGAAATCCGACGTCACCACGTAACGTCGTTTTTCATTGGCTGACATTTGGTTTTACGCAGCTCACAACGCCTGCCGCTTTGTGCAAAATAGTACAGTTTTTAACAAAACAACAGAATAAGTGCATTAGAATGGGGATAACTGTATTGAAAATTGTCATTTGGGGAGGTAAATCGGTGGTTTTACGGTCGCAAATTCCGTTTTACGGTGACAAGTCAGCGGAGCCGTAAAACGGAATTTCCAACCGTAAAACCACCGATTTACCTCCCCAAATGACAATTTTCAATACAGTTATCCCCTTAATATACCAAATACACAACAACAAAATTTGTATATACCAATATACCATATACATTTGGACAGACAGACCTGAGCAAACAGTGTAGGTCCTGATGAAATGCTGCAGATTTGTTTGTTTGATTTAAGGTTAAATGTCCCCGTCAACACTGTAAAGGTCATTTTGAAGATGTTGCTTCCAATTTTGTGGGACTTTTACCCGACATTTGAGATGAAATGACATCTCAAGCCATGCCATCTAATGAAACCAGTAGGGTTTATATGCATGGACGGTCTGACTGGCACCATATGCGCAGCCGGTTTCAGCTCTGCATGGAAGCATCATGCAGCCCATCTATTTCTTTAAGCCCAGATGGGCGGGGGCGAAATTCTGCAAAATGCAGTATCACATCAGTGTCTATACTGTTTGCAACTAACCCAGCCACCTCCACACACAACATCAGGTAGTAAACCATACATGCTCAAATTATAGAACAAGTATGGTAAGGAATTGAGGTGTCCTAATACTTAAGGTAAATATGGTAAGACCACCATTGAGACTGTCCAGAAGTGGTCTTATCAGTGGAGTGGCCTTTTTTTTTTTTTTTTTTTTTTGATTTGAGGTTTAACGTCCCCTTTAACACTTTAAAGGTCATTTTGGAGACGTTGCTTCCGATTTTGTGGGACTTTTACCCGACATTGAGATGAAACGACATCTCAAGCCCTGTCGCCCAATGAAACCAACATGGTTCATTAGCATGGGCGCTCTGCCTCGCACCGCGGTTCCTTGACAGGCTTAGATCCTCTAAGTGGTTTACCAGTACTAGTGTGCGGGCAGGATTCAGCTCTGCGTGGAAGCATCATGCAGCCCATATATTTCTTCAAGCCCCTATTGGCGGGGGCCGCGGAGTGGCCTTAATAATGGTAAATAACAATTATTCCATTTTGTACCAGAAACCCCAAAACGGGTACCCTGGCAAACAGTGTAGGCCCAGATCAGACACCGCAGAACGCGGCATCTGATCAGGGCATACACTATTTGCAAAAAGTTCAGATATTTCTGGAATAAATTTTAAGGATAATGCAACCTGTCATCCCTAAATTCCGAAATGGACTCCTTCCAAACATAAGGAGGAAGATTCCATTTGGTACAAAAAGGGTTAAAGCCTAATTTGGGATAGGTAAATGGGGCATATTTACCATACAGTCCATCTTCATCTCTGTTTGATGAGATTCCTTCTTGCCACAATATGGATGTGTCGTAGACAAACTTGAGATTTAAGTTGGTGTCAAGGTCATAATGTTTCCAGCCCACAGTGGGAGAGTAGTAGACATAGGACACATAGAGTGGCACTCGGAGGGAGACATAGGACTGCTTCATGTTCATCACCTATCAAGAGATAATAAAAAGTGGCTATAATATGTGCCTATTAATGATTACACCTTCAGGGTAGGCAACTCCTTCAAAAATATGTTATCGCCCTTATGAATATAGCAGAACTTCAATGGCTCAAACTCCCTTGGCTCCATAACCATGGATGAGACAAACCAGTTTTTGAGTCCGCAGGGAATTCCTCCAAATACAAAATAGAAATAATTTAGTGAGATTTTCTCCTTTATGTTGTATGTACTCATTAGAATCACCTCAATGAGGTGATTCTAATGAGTACATACAACATATAATTAATATATAAAACAACGAAAAGTGTCCCACAATTATCTCCGTTATGCCTCCTGGTATGGCACTCATAATAATCCTCTGTGGCTCAAACTACAGCTGTCTCGAACAAATTTTCATGGCCCCAAAGGGGGTTCAAGCCATCTAAGTTTGACTGTAATTTTTCTGGAGTTTAATGGCCCTGTCAATAATATTCAGGTCATATCCAGCTGGTTAGTTAACCAAACAAAGCTTTTTCCTGGACAGGCCTATACACAAACAGTTAATCAGTACAGTGCATATTCTTTCACCAGAAACTGTCCTTCTTGAATCAGCTTAAGGGAGAGAGAATAACCATAGAAAAGATACCAGGATCAATTTCCATGAAAGAATGTTGCTGATACAGTAGATGTCAAACCCGCAGCCTCCTGATCACCAGTCAGATGTGCATCCGACTGAGCTATTGATGCTTGCCATGCAAGAGTAGACCCCCTTTCTGGAAGGACTCCGTTTATGGGAAAGAAAACAGGATCTCCTGAAACTTGTGTCCCTTGTAAAACAAAATGGTTGAAAATATGTTACAGTACTGTAGACTAATTCTGCGCACTTAAGACATTGAGCTTTTATTTCATCCATTCCAGGGAACCAAAACCTACTTTGCAGCAGTGTTATATACAGTTGTCTTAGCTTGTCAAAAGACAATAGCAACCATAAATATCTCTGGTGCATTTACGTTGTGGTTTGTCTTTAAAAACACACGCCATCAATTTTGTCTGCTAATTCCGCACACCCGAATAATAACATCCAGTCAAGATACAATACTTTAGACAAGAAAATTGTTTGTTGTTATACTTGTTTGGTCATGTGTTGCTTAAAAGCTGATAATCCAGTTGGTTGAAATAAATAGCTGCCAGTAACTTTTTTTTTCAAAATTAAATAAGGGCCTATGGTGCTCATTAAGCCTGATAAGGGTAAAAAGAAAAAATTGATTTCATTTGCCCAGTTTACAGTCCAAGTCTTATACAAATTAATATATGAAGCTTTGTCAGGTACCTGTCAAAGGAAAATGAAAACATTTAATCTGGTTCATTTAATTTTTAAATGATCCCAATGCGCAAAATTGGCAGATGTGCAGAATTAGCCTACACGACTGTAATTGTATCAATTCTTCTGAATGTGAAAAGTGATTCATTTCAAGTTTTCTGTCTCAGGCCACCAGCACAAATCTGTTTTCCTGATGGTATCTGAATTCTTTCATGAAGTGGGACAAAATTTGCTCCCATAATTTTCCAAACAGGGATATGCAGGGACTGCTTGATTATACCCAAGTTCATTATATATCTTTTGGTATGGCGGTACGGACATATACTAAAACTTCTATATAAGTACCGTTGAGGTCCAAAACAAAAGCCGTGTATGTTATCTCCAAACAAAAATATATAGAAAAACGATCATTTATGTTCAATTGTGTGTTTTTGGGATCCATCTTTTACCCTTATCCTGCTAGTAATGACAACCCCTACCTTTGCAAACAGTGTAGTTATAGATCAGATCACATTTGAATCTGATCAGTATCTACACTGTTTGTCATTCAGTTTGTGAATTTGGAAGCAAACATTATATCATGTAATCTGATTGGCTGATAGTCAGAAATGGGTTTTCTCAATTGAGTTATTCAGCAGGATAAAGGTTAAAGCCTTATTTGGGATAGATAAATGCCAAATGGGTGATATTTACCATACAGTCCATCTTCATCTCTGTTTGACGAGATTCCTTCTTACCACAGAGTTATGTCATCACGAAAACAGACCTATACAATTTAACCCCCTTGAACCCCACTTATATATTGTAAAACTGGGGCTTGCAGAGGTAAACCTTATTTTTTTTTATTTCTGCTAATTAGAAAAATATCACAATTTTTCATCTTAAATTTTTTTTAGCGGTGGTTTACAATGTATTTGTATAGGCGTGTTTTCGTAATGTTATAAAGAGGCTTCTGCTTACTAAAGAGATGACAAGTCTGGATTGTTCAATATTTCTTCAATGGAGAACTCAGTTGTGCTCAACCTTTAAGAGCATCTGAAAAATGTTGTCTGTTTATGTCATCTGCTGCATCTTCTTCCAAACTTTTCCTGCAGGCAAACAGTGTGGACCCAGATCAGACTGCTCCTCTAGCAAACAGTGTGGACCCAGATCAGACTCTCCTCTAGTAAACAGATTTAAATTTCGATGTCCGAACACGCTCCACTGGCATCATTTGCAGGGATGAATGTCATAAAGTGCACCGTCCTTCGGATCGGGACGTTAACTGGAGGCCCCTTGTGCAGGGAGAACCATCCCCCGTACAGGTTAAAGATCCCTACCGTAATTACATGATTACTGTGTAGGCTTTCATCCTGCAAACCTGGAGTGTATGTAATATACACCTGCGGTAATGGTCAAATGTGACCGACGCAGTATAGAAGATAGATAGATGGATAGAACAGTGTGGACCCAGATCAGACTCTCCTCTAGCAAACAGTAAGGACCCAGATCAGACTCTCCTCTAGCCAACAGTGTGGACCCAGATCAGACTCTCCTCTAGCAAACAGTGTGGACCCAGATCAGACTCTCCTCTAGCAAAAAGGGTGGACCCAGATCAGACTCTCCTCTAGCAAACAGTGTGGACCCAGATCAGACTCTCCTCTAGCAAACAGGGTAGACCCAGATCAGACTCTCCTCTAGCAAACAGTGTGGACCCAGATCAGACTCTCCTCTAGCAAACAGTAAGGACCCAGATCAGACTCTCCTCTAGCAAACAGGGTGGACCCAGATCAGACTCTCTTCTAGCAAACAGTGTGGACCCAGATCAGACTCTCCTCTAGCAAACAGTGAGGACCCAGATCAGACTCTCCTCTAGCAAACAGTGTGGACCCAGATCAGACTGCTGCTCTAGCAAACAGGGTGGACCCAGATCAGACTCTCCTCTAGCAAACAGTGTGGACCCAGATCAGACTCTCCTCTAGCAAACAGTGTGGACCCAGATCAGACTCTCCTATTGCAAACAGTGTGGACCCAGATCAGACTCTCCTCTAGTAAACAGTGTGGACCCAGATCAGAGTCTCCTCTAGCAAACAGTAAGGACCCAGATCAGACTCTTCTCTAGCAAACAGTGTGGACCCAGATCAGACTCTCCTCTAGCAAACAGTGTGGACCCAGATCAGACTCTCCTCTAGCAAACAGTGTGGACCCAGATCAGACTCTCCTCTAGCAAACAGTGTGGACCCAGATCAGACTCTCCTCTAGCAAACAGTGAGGACCCAGATCAGACTCTCCTCTAGCAAACAGTGAGGATCCAGATCAGACTCTCCTCTAGCAAACAGTGTGGACCCAGATCAGACTCTCCTCTAGTAAACAGTGTGGACCCAGATCAGACTCTCCTCTATCAAACAGTGTGGACCCAGATCAGACTCTCCTCTAGCAAACAGGGTGGACCCAGATCAGACTCTCCTCTAGTAAACAGTGTGGACCCAGATCAGACTCTCCTCTAGTAAACAGTGTGGACCCAGATCAGACTCTCCTCTAGTAAACAGTGTGGACCCAGATCAGACTCTCCTCTAGCAAACAGTATGGACCCAGATCAGACTCTCCTCTAGTAAACAGTGTGGACCCAGATCAGACTCTCCTCTAGCAAACAGTAAGGATCCAGATCAGACTCTCCTCTAGCAAACAGTGTGGACCCAGATCAGACTCTCCTCTAGCAAACAGTGTGGACCCAGATCAGACTCTCCTCTAGCAAACAGTGTGGACCCAGATCAGACTCTCCTCTAGCAAACAGTAAATATCCAGATCAGACTCTCCTCTAGCAAACAGTGTGGACCCAGATCAGACTCTCCTCTAGCAAACAGAAGGATCCAAATCAGACTCTCCTCTAGCAAACAGTGTGGACCCAGATCAGACTCTCCTCTAGCAAACAGTGTGGACCCAGATCAGACTCTCCTCTAGCAAACAGAAGGATCCAGATCAGACTCTCCTCTAGCAAACAGTGTGGACCCAGATCAGACTCTCCTCTAGTAAACAGTGTGGACCCAGATCAGACTCTCCTCTAGCAAACAGTGTGGACCCAGATCAGACTGCTGCTCTAGCAAACAGTAAGGACCCAGATCAGACTCTTCTCTAGCAAACAGTAAGGATCCAGATCAGACTCTCCTCTAGCAAACAGTGTGGACCCAGATCAGACTCTCCTCTAGCAAACAGTGTGGACCCAGATCAGACTCTCCTCTAGTAAACAGTGTGGACCCAGATCAGACTCTCCTCTAGCAAACAGTGTGGACCCAGATCAGACCCTCCTCTAGCAGACAGTGTGGACACAGATCAGACTCTCCTCTAGCAAACAGTGAGGACCCAGATCAGACTCTCCTCTAGCAAACAGTAAGGATCCAGATCAGACTCTCCTCTAGCAAACAGTGTGGACCCAGATCAGACTCTCCTCTAGTAAACAGTGTGGACCCAGATCAGACTCTCCTCTAGCAAACAGTGTGGACCCAGATCAGACTGCTGCTCTAGCAAACAGTAAGGACCCAGATCAGACTCTTCTCTAGCAAACAGTAAGGATCCAGATCAGACTCTCCTCTAGCAAACAGTGTGGACCCAGATCAGACTCTCCTCTAGTAAACAGTGTGGACCCAGATCAGACTCTCCTCTAGCAAACAGTGTGGACACAGATCAGACCCTCCTCTAGCAAACACTGTGGACACAGATCAGACCCTCCTCTAGCAAACAGTGTGGACACAGATCAGACTCTCCTCTAGCAAACAGTGAGGACCCAGATCAGACTCTCCTCTAGTTAACAGTGTGGACCCAGATCAGACTCTCCTCTAGCAAACAGTGAGGACCGCGATCAGACTCTCCTCTAGTAAACAGTGTGGACCCAGATCAGACTCTCCTCTAGCAAACAGTGTGGACCCAGATCAGACTCTCCTCTAGTTAACAGTCTGGACACAGATCAGACTCTCCTCTAGCAAACAGTGAGGACCCAGATCAGACTCTCCTCTAGCAAACAGTGAGGACCCAGATCAGACTCTCCTAGAGGAGCAGTCTGATCTGGGTCCACACTGTTTGCAAAAATGATTTTTTAAGTTACCAGCAGATGACAAAGCAGTTAACAATTGTTGTGATTGGCATCTTATGGGCTATTCAAAAGTCCAGTTTAACAACATAATTAGACAACTAATTTCATCATGTTAAATGTTTCACTCACCTCCCCATCAGCAATTACTTGACCTCTGCACTGAGTGACCAACTCTGACATGTCAAAATATCCCTCAAATGTCCACAGGCAGGATTCCTGGTCCAAGTTTCTGGAAAAAAAGATAGAATGTACAGGGACCCATTAGCTATGAAGGCATTTGGGCAACATTTTGCTACAGCCTCATTACATGTTCCGTAAAAATCCTTACAATTCAGAGACCTTAAGGACTTGCCATAATTTTGAGATCCATCAAGAAGTCAAAAGGTGCAGACAGAATGGCAAACTGTGTAGACCCTGATCAGACTGCTCCTTCAGGAGCAGTCTGATCTGGGTCTGAACTGTGCACTGCTTGTCTTTTTGTCCATTTGACTGTGGCAGAAACCTTTCACACCTACAATAAGTTCTTAACAAGTCGCCATGATAAAGCTTCCTATTGGTACCATTATGTTTGACCCTGTGTGCTTGACTGTAATCATTGACCTTCTTTCTTAAAAAACTTAACAACTGACCATAACTTTTGAAACATTTGCCATTCAGCTTTGGTAATTAGCATATGTATTGCTTGAGACTAGACTTTTCTGCTGGTACCAATGTTTTTGAACCTGTGACCTTGACTGTGACCTTTGACCTTCTTTTTTGTCTTTGACAAGCACTGCCCAAGAGAATTCATGTTGTTTTTTTTTATTATCACACCCAGAGCTGGTAAATAATGATTAGTTTGTTTGTTTGTTTGACTTGAGGTTTAACGTCCCCATCAACACTGTAAAGGTCATTTTGGAGACATCGCTTCCAATTTTGTGGGACTTTTACCCGATATTGAGATGAAATAACATCTCAAGCCCTGCCCCCCAATGAAACCAATAGGGTTTATAAGCATGGAAGGTCCGGTCTGACTTGCACTGCTTTGCCTGGGCAGGCTTAGATCCTCTAAGCGGCTTTACCAGTACTCATGGGCGGGTCGGTTTCAGCTCTGCGTGGAAGTATCATGCAGCCTATCGATTTCTACAGGCCTCGATGGGTGTGGGCCTAAATAATGATTAGTATAGTCAACATTCTTCATACTGACATTCATTATAATGATAAAACTTTTTATAACGACTATGTGAATGGAGCAATGGGATATTCAAGAGTACTGTATCTGATACACCAAGATACAAATGCTGTTGACATTTGTGAGAATCAGCTCAGTGACGCGATTCTTACAAATTTCTACACATTTTGATAATAAAATTTGTTTCTTGGCATTTCTAAAGAAAGAGATATTTATTAACCATTATATTAGTCCTTATTGGGATTTTTTATAGAAGCAAATTCATTATTCTGGCATTATGTGAGGGACCAAATATTGTCGTTATATCATGGGTCCACTGTATATTCAGCTTACCTGTAAAATCTCAGAACTGGCGCTGACCTCAACTCTGAACTGAACTGATAAGGCTCCACTTCCCTGACTCCCTGTCTCCTACTGGTAACATTGGTCAGAAATCCATACTTGGTAGGTGTCTCATCAAAGTTCAGTAGATTTGAGCATCTGTGCTGGCCAAGCCGGAAACCATCCTGGCTGAGAGTGAGGTCAAAGTTGGACAGTCGGGTAGTTGAGATGATGGGAAGGAGACCATCTCTGTGTGGTACCAGTACAGATATTTTCACAGTGTTTGGATGACTGGGATCATTTGGACCTGTAAAAGTATACATATAGTGGAACTTTGATTGCTGGTACACGGATGGCTCATTTGCCATTGCATGAATCGGTTCCTGAGTCCCTTAGGGATTCGTCAAGATAAGAAATAGTAAGGGATAACTTAGGGAGATTTTCTTCTTTTATCTTACGAATGTATGCTGGGTGTACTCATTAGAATCGCCTCATCTAGGTGATTCTAATGAGTACACACAGCACACATTTATATTATAAAACATTAAAAAGATACAGTCAAACTTTAATGGCTCGAACACCTTTGGGACCATGAAAATCTGTTCCAGACAGGGGTAGTGCGAGCCACTGAGGGTTACTGCCAGAGGGCATAACGAGATACTTTTGGACATCTTTTCGGTGCTCTATAATGAAAACGTATGCTGTGTGTACTCATTAGAATCGCCTCAATGAGGCGATTCTAATGAGTACACACAGCATACATTTGCAAGATAAAAGACAAAAATCTCCTAAATTATCCCCATTATTTCTTATGTAGAGGAATTTCCTAGGGACTGAAAAACTGGTTCGACTCAGCCATGGTATACGAGCCATCAGTGTTCGAGCCATCGAACTTCTACTGTATTCCAATTGTTTCCCCATATGCTTTCTGGCCTGGCACTGTTAGTAACACTCAGTAGTAGTTCAAACTACTCATGTCTAGAACAAATTTTCATGGTCCCAAAGGGGTTCAAGCCGCTGAGATGTCACTGTAATTACTTCAGTAACTTAACCCTTTTCATTTTTTTTTTATTATATTTTTTTTTTTTTTTTTTTGGTTTTGGTTTTACGGCCCTTTCAAGATTATTTCACTCATATCGAGCCGATCGTTAATCAGAGGTGGGCGAAAACCGGAGTACCCGGAGAAAAACCACCTGACCTTCCGTTGCAGAACTTGGCGTCTCACATGTGACCCGAGCGAGGCTCGAACCACAGCGGTGAGAGACCTAATGATCAAGAGTCAGCGCTCTTAACCACTAGGCCACGGAACCCTTTTCATACCAAACGGTATTTTTGTCCTTATATATAGCAGGAGTCCAATTCAAAATTTAGGGATGTAAGGTTGTGTTTCCTTCAAAATCTATTAATTTTGGCAAAAGTGTAGGCCCTGATCAGAGGATGCATTCTGCAGTGTCTGAACTGGGTCTGCACAGTTTGCCAACTACCCCTTTTGGGGTTTCCGGTACAAAATGGGTTAATCTGCTGCACTGTATCATGTCAGGTGGTTATGTTATAAAAATTGCCGCTATAAAGAATCACAATAAAAAGTTGAATAATAGGTAATAAAGGGCCTTTGACCCTCAATTACTCCAAGAAACAAATGAGCCCCGCCAAGCGAATTGGTGTCTTCATGCATTCCGTCGTGAGAAATTTTAACTGCGCATGCCTAGCCATTCAGAGGGGCCAGGGATATGGCTTTCTGTCTGAAGGTTCCTCTTGATTCACTGCTTGTATGAGCGAGCGGCGAAGGTTCTGGCGAGACTGCGCGGATGCGCAGGCTCGCCTGAACCTTCGCTGCTCCCATAGACGATAAGTACCAAAATCGCTTGACGGGGCCCATTAATGCTTTGGACCTTTCTATCAAACTGTAGCAGCCAAAAGTGTCAAGAAATATTTATATCATAGAGAAGCAAGCTGCCAAAGCAGACCATCCATTTATACAAGATCTTTATATTAACTAATTTTAAATAGCTGAACTTTTTGCAAACAGTGCAGGCTCAGATCTGAGCCTGCACTATTTGTCCATTCCCCCATTTTGGGATTTCCCATCTAAAATGGGTAAAATAAATGACAACCCCATCCCCTTTATACAGCAAACCTTCACCTCTAATTGAAAGCACATACCAGTGTATCTGAGCCTTGCTGTGAAAGGGTCAGCCCCTATAGTGTTCCTCGGGGGCTGACAGAGTCCCTCTGACTTGTCTACTGTAATGATACCACTACCCAGTTCCTTCCCTGGCTCACCAGCCATGTTCACAGCCCGGGCGTAGCACTCTACACGACTACCTGTAAACGAAAACAGTATTGAAAACTACAAGCAAACTAGCATACAACATCATCTTTATAACACTATTGTTGGGATCCAAAGCAGAATCCATGTTTAGTTAACCATGTTATATCAGGCCTCATACAAACCAAGTGTTTCCAAGCCTGAAAGGCCCGATTTTACAGCCTTAACTCTCATCGTGCTGAACATGACAACCACTACCTTTGCAAATAGTGTAGATCCAGATCAGATGGCTTCTTAGAAGCATCTGATCAGGATCTACACTGTTTGTAATGCAGTTTGTGAACAGAATAAATACATTATATCAAGTAATTTGATAGGTGAATAGTCAGAAATGGGTGTCGCTAAATAATTTTATTTGGAAAGATAAGAGTTGAATAGTCATTTTAAACAGAATATAGGAGGAAAAAGCCTGAAATCAAGAAAAATCAAGTAAAAATTAAGCTCGGGAAACCTGAAATCCTGCATATGCCTGAAAAATATGAAGCCTGTATATTCAAACAAAAAAGTATAGCTTACTGTTAAAATCCTAAAAATTATGGACACCTTGGGGACTCTCTGTAATGCTACTACAATATTAACAAATTAGTTTCATGAACCTGCAAGGAGTCCAAAAAGGTAGAGACTGACTGGCAAACAGTGTAGACCCTGAACAGACTGCTCCTTTTGGGTCTGCACTATTTTCCTAAGGCCTGTCTGTCCAAATACTTAGGATCATTGTTTGTTTGCTTGTATTGGAGTTTAACGGCCCGGTCAACACTATCTTAGGTAATTTTTAGCCGGTCAGTTTACCTGTCCACACTTTTCCTGGGCAGACTTATACGCAAGCGGTTAACCAGTACAGTGCACATTCTTTCGCCAAAAACTGCCCTTCTGAAACAGCGGAAGGGAGAGAATGACCGCAGAAAAGATTTCATGATCAATCTCCACAAAAGAATGTTGCCGACCCAGGCAGGTATCGAACCTGTGTCCTCCTGATCACCACTGAGTCAGATGCGCATCCAACTGACCTAGCGAGGCCGATCATTAAGGTATATAAAGAAATGACCATTAATTTATGGTCATTTTAATTTATGGTCATTATTTATGGGATCCATCTTAAAATTGTGACATAGTGAACGGTGCAATAAATAGAGGATCTTACACAAGTGGTCATTTCATACGAAATTCATGTAAGATTCTGTTTATTATATAACAACTTTTAATCGGAATTTATTACAAAATATTTCAATAGAAATCACGGACAGCATCATAACCTTATGTGTGTGTTTGAGTTTTATGTCTCACCAACATCTAAGGTCATATGGAGACGAGACTTTGGTTTAAAGTCTCATCCAAAGTCTGGAGAAGCCTGGTATTGAACCCACGACCGGCATCATGATGTTACATGCCAGTAACTATGCGTTATCACATGTGTGGTCATGTTTTTAAGACATGATATTATCCACTAAATATCAATGGCATAATATGATGAAACTCCAGATAAGGGTAAGAAATAGGGATAAATAAGGTTCTGTTTGTTTGATTTGAGGTTTAACGTCCCCGTCAACACTGTAAAGGTCATTTTGAAGACCGTGCTTCCAATTTTGTGGGACTTTTACCCGACCTTGGGATGAAATGACATCTCAAGCCCAGCCGCCCAATGAAACCAATAGGGTTTATTAGCATGGACGGGCCCACTCGCCTCGCTTTGCCTGGGCAGGCTTAGATCCTCTAAGTGGTTTACCAGTACTCATGTGCGGGACGGTTTCAGCTCTGCGTGGAAGCATCATGCAGCCCATCTATTTCTTCAAGCCCCGATGGGCGGGGGCCGGATAAATAAGGTTTATCTTCAGTAACCTATGCTATGGTTACTTGTGAGACTGTCCCATAGCGGTGAATCTAATAAAAGCCCACAAAACAGTTTTCATACCTGTGTAATGCAGTGCTATCTTTCATATCACCATAATAATTATTTTTATAGTGAATATTTGTGATATTTTTCTTAACTCTTAGCCTGCTGTTCATACCTGTGATAATTTTTTGAACTGTAAGTGGAAGATTTGCAATTGTGATGAGGGCGATGTAAAGAATATATAGGGAAATTCTCACTTCAAATGAGGGAGACTCCAAAATTTTACTAAAATTTAGCATAAATTGGGAAAAAATTAGTGTCAAAATGAGGGAGTCTCCCTCCTGATGAGGGAGATATCACAGGTATGGCTGTTCACAACAACCCCTATCTTTGCAAACAGTGTAGATCCAGATCAGATGGCTTCTGAAGAAGCCATCTGATCAGGATCTACACTGTTTGGTGTAGATCCAGATCAGATGGCTTCTCAGGATCTACACTGTTTGACATTCAGTTTCTGCAATTGTATGAATAAATTACATCAAGTAATCTGATTGGTTCAAAGATAGAAATGGGTGTGGCTAAATTGAAAATTCAGCAGGGTAAGGGTTAATTACAAATATTTTATTGTTACTGCATACCTCCTTCAAAGTAAATACTATCAAGAGTAATTCCCCTTGCATTGGTGAAGAATATATTTGTTTCCAGGTCTCTTAGGTCAGTGTTGACGCCATCAGCAGGAGCCACACGCCACCGGAACTTGGTCAAACTGTCATCTATTTGATTAGAGTTACACAACTGGATAACAACAGGAAACTGGGGATGTTTCGGGTTACAAGGCTGAAATTATTCAGTTTTCAAATTAACAAAACTAGTAAGCCCATTGACCAATGAGCCCATTGACCAATGAATAACTGAAAATGCTGACATTGGTAGAAGTTGATTTAAATGTATGAAGTTGTGTCACAAATACAGTAACAGAATGGCAAAGAGAGCAGACCCTGGTCAGACTGCTCTGGCTATTGAAGGAGCAGTTTGTTCACAGTATTCTCTATTTGCAAAGGCCTGTCTTTCCTAAAATATAGTTTACACTTCATTACGATAACTCGCCCGTACGACATAGTGCATTTTTCACATATCCAAAATGGCTACTTTTCTAATGAAAATCCTTCATATTTTTCTTATAAATGCTCAAAACATAGGATGTGGGTGCTTGTTAGAACCGCCTCATTGAGGCGGTTCTAACGAGTACCCACAACCTATGTCTTGGAGCAGAAAGAAAAAAAATAATGAATACCCCCGTAAACCCCAGTTTTCTCTATAAAAAGTCGGGTTTAGGGGGGTCTTCATTTCACGGACTTGTTCACGTGATGATGCTCTTATCAATAATTATGTCAGACTTCAGTTAAATTTTCCATATTGACAGACAAGAGGGTCTCAAAAGGTTATTCAATTCTAAAAATAAAGAAATACATATTATGTCATAAATGTTAACAAAATGTAATCTTAACAAGACAATCAAACTGCAACTAATAGTCATGCTGATGTGCAGTAAATTAATGAGCATTCAATGCTGTATATAATTCCCTGTACTATTCTACCACTGTCACATTAGTATGTTACAATGGGGGTGGAAAGTTGCTGATTTCTGTTACAACAACTTTACAATTTTTAAATTTTCCTATCAGATTTTTCCTTCTTTCTTTGACACTTGTAAAAGTCACAAAGACTGCATCTCATAGACTATAGGTATCCAATAACTTCCGATGTAACAACCTGAAAGTTAACAGAACTCGCCAAGGTTCCTTGAGAGAAGTAACACAGTAACCTCAATGTGACTGTGCTATAAGTCCTCAGAATGATGGGTGTTAATATAGATTTGCATTAAAGTCTCTAGTACTAGAATGCAGTCAATTTTATTTCCAAAGGGATGAACTGGGGTACCTCAAATTTGCATGTGGACAGCAAAGACTCTGATCAGACTGCACCAATCAGAGCCTTAGATGTCCATATACTTTACAAAGTATATTTTCTCTTGGCATTAGAGTTTTCGATAATTTAATTGACTCTGAGACACACTTGTTCTGGTAATTGCCACAATAATAAGTTATGTCTCCCTTGGGTCGAAAAAAACATTCTTGCACACCAGACAAGGAAATCTGTGATTTTACCCTGGGATAGAAATTTATGTTCTGACCCTGGTGTTCCGACCCCAAATCAAGTATAATCGCGTGTTTGATAAATGCACTGGTTGATTACAACCTCATGCGCGGCGGCGTCATGCGTGACGTCACTAAACATTCCTGTTGTGTCATCACAAAATGGCGGACGTCGGTAACCGAAGTGACAGCAGCATTAAAAATTCGCAATAGAAATGGAAGGTATGCAAGAAAAAGAATCCTATATGGGTGTGAGGGGTGGATAGAAAAATCCGTCCCTCGGGATCACTGTCCGGCATCACTCGGCAAGCCTCGTGATGCCGGACAGTGACCCTCGGGACAGATTTTTCCATCCACCCCTCACACCCATATAAGATTCTTATATTCCAGGCCAAGCTGGTAGAAACTAATGAAAAGTAGAAGAGAAGGCAATGATCAGGAATCAATACAATTAACCAACACCTTCCATCAGAGACATCAAAGGGTAAGAAACACAAATATTAAATAACTAGACCTCAATAGAAACATCAGAAAGCCAAAACCCACAATATGGCCAGTTGGCTTTCCAAAACAAAAATAAATAAGCAATACACACATTCAGAGGCAAACTATAACAAGAATAAACCCCGACAGAAGAACCGCCTTGGAACGGTCAGTGAAGAGTATTTCACTGGGAGGCTTAAAGCAATTTTATGTGGTCACAATCCTTGCCTTTATTTCTGTCAGGGCTTTGACAAGTAATACATTCAAAACATCAGGTTTTTCACTAACAATATTAGCATATCAGATATAAAGCTGGTTAGAATAGTATACATTTGCACTACAATAAAGTTTGGTTGAAACATTCTTTTTTTACAAAATGTCCATACATGTAACATAAAACATGGCAAACAGTAAGATAAATTAGAACCAAACCTTGGTGTTTGCATCATGAATGTCTCATGCATGTAAAGTTTGTGGGAAAGCTTAATAGCCTCATTCTGAAGAACTAAATAACTATCTTCTAATGAATTTGTGTCCCTGTCAACAATATTTATGTCATTTTGGAAATGTTGCTTCAAATTTTGAAAGACTTATACCCGCCATTGAGATAAAATGACAACTTATGGCCTACGCATAAAGAAACCACTAGGGATTAAACGACATTAAAACATAGGTTAATGTTATATACTTACTGAGACACAGACCAAAGGGTACCCCTGTACTGGTAGTTTCTGAGCTGAGACACCCACATTATCATAGTCTCTGAGTGACACAACAATGGGTGGGACAGGGAATATCACATCGGCTAACTTGCTGTTCTCCTCTATATACACTAAAGCTCTGTCATAATGCTAGAAAAGAAAACAATGAAACAACAAATGAACCACTCTATAAGAAAAAGGGTACTTATTGCTCAGGCGTCCAGAAAAAGCTCTGGCGAGACTGCGCATAATTATGCACAGTCTCGCCTGAGCCTTTGCTGGGTGTGGACATGTAGTGGGAATCCTGGGGTAGTTTCATGCAAGAAATCATGAGTCAAGTTCTATTAGTTGGTATTCTTTAAGATCAAATATCTGAGAGTACTATGGTTCCTTTACTCATATGACAGCTAAAATGTTGAAGACACTCACAGGGTAGTTTATTGCTATAAATTGGTTTTTGTCACAAACCAGGTGTCTGGTGCAGCGGTAAAACCCCTGGATGGTGATCTAAGGTTCCCAGGTTCAAGCTAGGCATCATGTGTTGTGGCCTTGAGCTATCTATAGCTCAGTTTGAAGTTTTATGGATATATTCTTAACTCTCTTGATTAGTCCAAATAACAGGCTTCAGAGCTTATATTTACTGTTAATAAACCAACGACTGTGAATAATCTTATTTTTATTTGTGCCTATGTTCCGTACTACCGTATTCGACCTATTTACCGCACATGCTCTTATAAGCGCACACCCAAGCTTTTTCTGGAAAAAATACACAAGCGCACACTTTACAGTAACCTCCCAACAAATTCATATTGAGTTTTGCTGCATCTTTGACCCGGACAATCATATATATATGTGGTGAACCGCTATGCTGCAATTAACTCTATTAAATAATCATATCGGAAGCTTTTTTCATTTTTTTTTTTCGTATTTAAGTGTGCGCTTATTAGGTAGACTTTTCACCACAATATTTTCACACAGTTTTGAAAAAACTAAGCGCATGGTGCAGTAAATAGGTCTAATACGGTATTTAAGATACAGAGAAATCTAGTTATAAAAAAAGAATTTGTTCCCTAGTATTTTGCCAAATTTGAATAATTTGCCACTATAAAGACTCTCAATAAAGGAGTACTATAATTGGAAAAATAGTGTTTTTCCCTGAATTACTCCAAAAATAAATGTTGTGCACATTTGTTAGGATCGCCTTGCTGAGGCGATTGTCAAAAATATCAACAACTTTGTTTCTTAGGTATTAAATACAATATTCCTGAATAGCTTTGGAATACAATGTCTCATCTTGAACTAAGGAACCCTTCCATTGAAGCTACCTTTAAAATGAGTTTTGTCATTATATGGAATGTCTGTATAAAAAAGGTTGACTTTCGTACTATATTTGGTCTTTCTAGCCATCTTACCTGAACTTCGGCTATCATGAATCTGTCTTGTGAGAGATGGACAGAGAATCCTTCACTGTTTTCTCTCTCTGCGTCATAGTTGATCTCTATCTCCGCATACAGCTTCTCAGTACCAGGGCTAAACAGTAATGCTGCAATACATATATTCTGACAATTACCGTATTCACTCTAAATGGGCCCCGTCAAGCGATTTTGGTACTTATCGCCTATACGAGCAGCGAAGGTTCAGGCGAGCCTGCGCATCCGCGCAGTCTCGCCAGAACCTTCGCTGCTCGCTCAAACAAGCAGTGAATCAAGAGGAACCTTCAGACAGAAAGCCATATCCCTGACCCCTCTGAATGGCTGGGCATGCGCAGTTAAAATTTGTCATGACGGAATGCTCGAAGACCCAAATTCGCTTGGCGGGGCTCAAATATTTGAACACCTCAGCTGCTTACCGTACTTGTTGCAAATTCTGAACAAGTACAATCGACTACTTGATGTTGTGTCAAAAGATTGCTTAACTGTTGAGTGGTGAACAGTGTAGACCCTGATAGGATGTCACATTCTGTGCCATCTTATCTGGGTTTCCACTGTTTGCGCAGCCTTATCTGTCAGAATGATAAATAAGGTATTGGTTGTTTTTCTCAATAATCTACAATCTTTAAATTTTTGTCACACAGTTCGGGATGAATACAGATTTTGCAATGACAGGTGTGGCTCAGTGGCAGTAACATATTACTCAACACAATACTTACCGTATTCGCTCTAATTACCGCACCGTGCCCTTAGTTTTTTCAAAATCGTGTCAAAAAATCATGGTGAAAAATCTACCTAATTAGCGCACACTTGATACAAAAAAATAGCTTCAGAGATGATGCATACTGATATTTAACGGGATGGAAAAGGATACTTAAGCATTGCCTTCACTGTTGAAGAAATAATGGTAAGTTTTTATAGATTTACTGTGAGAGCTTCAAGGGGAGGTTTTTGTAAAGTGTGCGCTTAGGCATTTCCTTTTCATAAATAGCTTTGGTGTGCGCTTATAGGAGCATGTGCGGTAATTAGGGCGAATACGGTACTTGTTGCAGTTCATCATTTAAATCTCTCAATACAGAGACTTCTAAGGGTATGAGGTCATTCTAGCAAGCACATACAATTTATATTTAAAGCTGAAGTAAAAAGAAAAGCACACCATAGGCTGTCTCCTAACAACACAGGACCCTCGTTATAACGACAGTATTTGTTCCCTATTATTGTGCCATTAAAAAGAATTTGCCTTTATAAAGAATCCCAGATAGGAGTATGAAAGGTAATGAAAGGTAATAAAAGGCCTTTTTCCCATTATTACTCCAAGAAACAATCGCCCCCGCCCATAGGGGCTTGAAGAAATATATGGGCTGCATGATGCTTCCACGCAGAGCTGAATCTGGCCCGCACACTAGTACTGGTAAACCGCTTAGAGGATATAAGCCTGTCCAGGAACCGCGGTGCGAGGCGGACCATCCATGCTAATAAACCCTATTGGTTTCTTTGGGCGACAGGGCTTGAGATGTCATTTTATCTCAATGTCGGGTAAAAGTCCAACAAAATTGGAAGCAACGTCTCCAAAATGACCTTTACAGTGTTGACGGGGACGTTAAACCTCAAATCAACCAACTCCAAGAAACAAATGCTATAGACATTTGTTAGAATCGCCTTGGTGAGATGATTCCAACAAATATTTTTGGAGTATTAGATTACAAAACTCTTTTAATGACTATGGACTCGATTTGTGCATTTCCAAGCTATGGGAAGCTCACACCACTAAGTGGTTATTCCATTGACATTGCCGTTTTAACAAGGTTTGCCGTTATAACGAATGTCGGTATAAAGAGGGTTGACTGCAATTGGATGTGTGGTTAATATGAGTCTTCAAATTAAAACAACTTATTGATTACTGATTTAAGTGGAATAGTTTCATCTACATCTATATGTTGAGCTGTCAGGGAGCAGTCTGATCAGTGACTACAACATTTGCCATTCATTCTCCACTTTTTGGACTCCTTGCTGGATTGCAAAACAAACTTGTTTAAATATTAGGAGAATTACAGCAAGTTCTAAGGGTTATTAAATTTTTAGGATTTTTATAGTTAAAGAATTCAAATGTTAAACAAAACAGTGTAAGTCTAGGTTTAGGACCATTTTTCCAGACAATCAGTGCTGTAAGTACTTTGCTTGCTAATGATGTTGCCCATATACAGTTGTCACCTCTCATTAGAAAAACGTGCCTATACAAATACATTGCAAATTTTGTTGCCGAAAAAGAGAAAATTTTAAGATGAAAAAATGTGATATTTTTCTTATTTCTGCTCAAAATATAGATTGTGGGTACTCGTTAGAACCGCCTAATCGAGGCGGTTCTAACGAGTACCCACAATCTATATTTTCAAGCAGAAATAAGAAAAATAAGGTTTACCCCTGAAAACCACAGTTTTACTATTATAAAAGTGGGGTTCAAGGGGGTCAGAATTATATAGGCGTGTTTTCGTGATGAACAGATAATAACAAAATTGTTACCAAGAAAATACCAACCTCTTGAATATCCATTGAAGTCCCTCCCAGCTCTGGCACTGCCACTTTTGGTTGAGACCCTGACCTCCGAGGTACCTGAAGTATCACCAAGTCGTATCACTGGTATTCGTAGTATATTTATATCTCCCTTGATGATTGGTTCATTCACTGTGTACCGGTTCTTCTCAAACTTTATCACTGGTGCTGAAATATAAGTTCCATTGTCACATTATCATGGTAAACTTTTCCTTTTTCATATTAAATTACAAAATTTTAGGATTTGTATTTTGAACAAGAAAGCAGTCTGGAGGACAGCCAAATCCCCCGCCGGATTTGCATCAAGGCTTAACCTTGTGACTTTTGCCTGTGACCTTCACCTTAAGTTGGCATGGTTAGCTCACTGAGGGGGATAATTGACCAAAGTTTGATGAAAATCCTTTTAGGGGTAAAAGAGATATGGAACGGACAAAAAATTCAAAGTTTAAACTCGTGACCTTCAAATTTGACCGTGACCTTGAGTCAGCATGGTTCATTTATAGGTTCTGCACATCAGCTCACTGAGGGGGATAATTGACCAAAGTTTAATGAAAATCTATTAAAGGGTTCAGGAGATAATATTATGGAACAGACAAGAAAAAATTACGGACAGACGGACGGACGGACATTCTAACGAATGGATACTTAAGTGGCTAGGCGTCGGCATATTGAATACTTAAGCAGCAAATTCTCTTAAGCGGCAAGCCACCTAAGAGCCAATAAAGTCCATTTGGACTCACGAATATATACTTAAGTGTCAAACTGTCCAAATTTTTTGCCCCCTAAATGCTGTTTCGTTGGTGCGGACAGACTGACAGACAGATGGATGGACATGGGTTCTGCACATCAGCTCACTGTGAAGAATAGTTGACCAAAGTTAAATGAAAATCCTTCCAAGGATAAAGGAGATATGAAACGGACAAAAAATACCAAGTTTCAAACTCGTGACCTTCAACCATGACCTTGACCTTGAGTCGGCATGGTTCATTTATAGGTTCTGCACACCAGCTCACTGAGAGGTATAATTGACCAAAGTTTAATGAAAATCCATTAAAGGGCTCAGGAGATACAGAGCGGACAAGAAAAAGTCACTGACAGATGGACGGATGGACAAACTGACAGATGGAAGAACAGACATGGGTTCTGCACATTAGCTCACTGTGAAGAATATTTGACCAAAGTTTAATAAAAATCCTTCCAAGGATAAAAGAGATATGAAACAGACAAAAAATTCCAAGTTTTAAACTCGTGACCTTCAACCATGACCTTGACCTTGAGTCGGCATGGTTCATTTATAGGTTCTGCACACCAGCTCACTGAGAGGTATAATTGACCAAAGTTTAATGAAAATCCATTAAAAGGCTCAGGAGATACGGAGCGGACAAGAAAAAGTCACTGACAGATGGACGGATGGACAAACTGACAGACGGACGAACAGACATTGGTTCTGCACATCAGCTCACTGTGAAGAATATTTGACCAAAGTTTAAAGAAAATCCTTCCAAGGGTAAAGGAGATATGGAACGGACAAAAAATTTCAAGTTTCAAACTCGTGACCTTCAACTATGACCTTGACCTTGAGTCGGCATGGTTCATTTATGAGTTCTGCACACCCGCTCAGTGAGACGAATAATTGTGCAAAGTTTAATGAAAATCTATCAAAGGGTTCAGGAGATATGGAGCGGACAAGAAAGTGTTACAGACGGACACATGGACAGACAAAAGCCATTCCTATAATCCCCGCTCCGCTTCGCGGCGGGGGATTAATAAACAATACATACCCATATACATATATGTAAACCTACTAGTTATGATTCTTTGTCACATCTAATAAATTTATTTTATCATATAACATTGCTGTTATCTAGTGGATAACATCATGTGACAAAAATCATATGACCACACAAATAACGCATGGTTACTGGTGCGCAACGTCATGACGCCGTCCATAACAACCATATATTTCCTACTGAAATTCCTTTGAACTTCTTCAGCAATAAAATCAAACTTATTATAGAATCTTACACTCGTGGCCATTTCATATAAAATTTATGAAACTAACCCTTGGCTTGTTTCAATAAGTTCATATGAAATGGTCACTCGAGTAAGACCCTCTCTATAGACAACATTTCCTCTGTATTTTATTTTCCTTCAAAATAGAGTCATCTTTCAACTGGGTGGAATTTCTTTGTCACCATAACATTACATGAAATTAAGATAAGTTAATATACCTCCAAAGAAGTTTTCTAATCACTTCCAACCCAGAATTTAACTTGTGCATACGATGGTGCAAAAGACCAATATACATTGGTCAACTGGCAATATATTTCCTGACCTGTTTTCCCTTTCAAATACAAGTAACAAATGACAGCACTGTACTCAACTTTTGACAAAAATCTTGCTTTCTGATAGCTATTCATGTTTGCTGTTCAATATCTTACAAGTGAATGGCACAATAAGGTGGTTTCGAAACAAGGCATGAAAATCTTGGTTGTCTCAGTCAATTGGAAATGGGATAGGCTGGTTACTTATTGCCTTGCCCTCGTATTTAGGTCATTTTGGAGATGTAGCTTCTGGTTTTATGGGCCTATAGTTTACCCGACATTGAGATGAAATGACATCTCAAGCCCTTTTGCCCAAAGAAGCCACTACTATTAAGGGACAGTCAGACTCACACATGCACTTGGGTAGACTAAGACCTAAGGGGTTTACCAGTACCAAAATGTTCGGTCAGTTTCAGCTCTCCGTGGACGTACTATTCAGCCAAGTCTATTTCTCCCAAACCCTGATGGGCATGGGTACTATTATACAATGTATTGAACACTCCACGAAAAAAACCTAATACAGATCTACTTACCATCTTCAAAGTCATGTATGACAACTCCAGCAGTATTTTGTCCTCCAAGAGTTGCTGCCCCTGCTGTTGAGCTCACTGGAGTGCCAAGGACCAGTCTGAAACTCTCGTCCCCCTCGTATATGAGGTCATTCACAATATCTACCCTACACTCCTTCTCTCTTTCACCTGAAAATATGGCAGTTCAGTTCACTTATCATACCAGAATTATTCTCTAAAACTGTTTTAATAATTTCATGTAGCATGTTTTCAAAAGCATGTTTCACAGAGACAAAGAAGCACATTCATCACAAAACAACTGTTCAGGACTACTGTTTGTAAATCGACCCAAATTGCTAAGCACAGTACCTTTTCCTTGTTGATATAGAGGATATTTGATTTTTTCAGTGTAAGATCGAATTTTATTTCATCGAATGAACACCAAAACTGTTATTTTCACGAGTGGCGTAGCCACGAGTGAAAATAGCAGTTTTGGTGTTCATGAGTGAAATAAAATTTGATCTTGCACTGAAAAAATCAAATTTTCTGTTTCTTACATGCTTCAAAAGGCAATATTTAGCGTCTTTAATGGTGTCGCTCACATTCGGAGAAAATTATCTTTGTTCCTGTTCGTTTCGCGTCAATTTAGTGGTGTCCATCGTGTTTAGTGGGTATACTATTGGGTGTAAACTGAAAGTTTGCACCTGAGAAATGGCCTGGGATGGTATTATTATGAATGATTAATGAAATAATTGAGAGAGTAGTTTTCCAAAGAAGTTGCTGGCAAGTCTAACGTCGCGCGACAAAAGACGTGACGTCAGCGTCATAAATGACGTCAGTAACATCCCCGTCACACATGAACGGGTTATGCGTCAATTAGAACACATTTCAGTATTGTTCAGTTATCTGACAAAGATAAAATTGAAATTAGAGTTAGATTTGAAGAAAAAAGTAGTCCCAAACAGTGAAAAATAAAAAATAGTATTTTCACTGTTTGAAACAGTGAAAATATCGATTTATATTTCACTGATAAATCTCTATCATTCGTTGAAAAGCATGTAAGAAGTTCACATGACCATCACTGATATGTAGGAAATCCAGGCAACTGTTATTTATTGAAAATAATCACATTAATTCTTATCCCTGTGAGGTCAGAGATTTGTGTTGAATCTTGAATGGAATCATGTGTTGGGTTTGGCAAGCAGTGTAGACCCACACCAGGTGCTGAAGAATGTGGCATCTGATCACAATCTACACTGTTTGCTTGAAGTACTGTAGTTTAACTCTTATCATGCTGTTCGCGACAACCCCTATCTTTGGAAACAGTGTAGATCCAGATCAGATGGCTTCTGAAGAAGCCATCTGATCAGGATCTACACTGTTTGACATGAAGTTTATGGATTTGTAGGAATAAATTACATGAAGTAATCTGATTGGTTCAAAGTCAGAGATGGGTGTGGCTAAAATGAATATTCAGCAAGAGAAGGGTTAAGGGTTAAATGAAATAGTCCAAGTCTTTTCCCAGCCTACACTCAGGTACAATGAACCCACCAGTGCTGCCAGCACATTGATTTATTTTTGTGCACTTCCCCATCTCCGACCTTTAATGCCCATAGGGGCTTGAAGAAATATATGGGCTGCATGATGCTTCCACGCAGAGCTGAATCCTGCCCGCACACTAGTGCTGGTAAACCACTTAGAGGATCTAAGCCTGCCTAGGAACCGCAGTGCGAGGCGGACCGTCCATGCTAATAAAGCCGATTGGTTTCATTGGGCGACAGGGCTTGAGATGTCATTTCATCTCAAGTCGGGTAAAAGTCCCACAAACTTGGAAGCAACGTCTCCAAAATGACCTTTACAGTGTTGACGGGGACGTTAAACCTCAAATCAACCAACCAACCGATCTTTAATGGGAACATATACCCACTGGTGCAACTGTTTTGCATTATTATGGTCTACTCATAAAGAAATGAATTTGCTCCAGAGGAGCAAATTCATTCCTGTAAGAGCAGTCTCCTTTTGAAAGTGTGTTTCAGATGACTGAAAATTTGGTTTGGAAAGTTTAACGACCCAGTCAATACCATTATGGTCATCTCAAGCTGGTCATTTTACCTAACAGCACTTTTCCTGGGCATGCTTACAAGCGATTAATCAGCACAGCGCACACCCTTTCAGCAGAAACCGACAACTGCTTTCTTCAATCTGCAGCAGGGAGAGAAAGATTGTAGAAAAGTTTTCATGATCAATCTCCAGGAAAGAATGTTGCCCATCTGGCTAGGACTGAATCTGCAACCTTCTGGAGCCAGTTGTTCAAAACTCACAATGTCATTAGTTAATATATCAATAAAACTTTGATAATTAAATATGGCAAATATATGCAGAAAATGCAAATGCACATTTATATATACTATGTATATCTATTCACCTTGAATTCTCCAACAGATTAACTCTTATCTTGCTATTCACGACAACCCCTATCTTTGCAAACAATGTAGATCCAGATCAGATGGAAGCCATCTGATCAGGATCTACACTGTTTGGCATTCATTTTATGAATTTGTAGCCAGAAATGGGTGTGGCTTAAATGAATATTCAGCAAGATAAGGGTTATCCTTTGCCCAGCTGAATGACTCAACTTTGCCACACCAATTTCTGACTAGCAACCAATCAACTACTTGATTAAATGTACTCGTTCAAATCTGCAAACTGAATGATAAACTATGTAGATCTTCTCCAGAAGCCATCTGATCTGGGTATTGTCTGTTTGCAAAGGTAGGGGTTACTGTGTTCAGAATGACAAGGAATGAAACCCAACTTTACATACCACAACCTCTTTATAACACTATTAATAGGGTCCAAAGCCGAAACCTTGATAGTTAAACAACTGTGTTATATCCAAACATTTATGGCCATTTTCTATATAATCTATACATATTTGGGATCCACCTTGAAATTGTGTTACATCCAATATTAGTGTTATAAAGAGGTTTTGGTATTGAGAAGTAAATTGTCTATACATGTTAAAAACTTAAATTACAATAAAAGTTAAAGAATTTACCTGGAGAAAACTCAATGAATGAAGCATTTGTGTCAGGACGTTCAACATAGTCGACCATTACTTCAGCTGAGGACTGCCTTGTGTAGCATCTCACCTTTGACCTCTGGTTGATGTCACCTGACCTCTTCACTATGGCAACAACCTGACCTTCAGTCTCCAAGACCTCATAATCAGAATGTAGAAACTCCATCTTTGGTACTGAGGTGATAAGCAACAGATATGATACTGATGCACTTTAGACATTTTTTATGATATTCATCACGTGAACAAGTCCCTGAAATAAAGACCCCCAAAACCCCAGTTTATACTGAGAAAACTGGGGTATATGGGGGTATACACTATTTTTCTTATTTCTGCTCCAAGAAATAGGTTGTGGGAGCTCGTTAGAACCGCCTCAATGAGGCGGTTCTAACGAGCACCCACAACCGATGTTTGCAGTATAAATAAGAAAAATATCACAAATTTTCATCAGAAAAGTAGCCATTTTGTAGATGTGAAAAATGCACTATGTCGCACGGGTATGTTATCGTAATGGAAAGCAGTATGGTGACGAACATTTTACATTCTCAGTTCATTTACAGAAAAAAATCCTGTAGTTAACTACTGGAATGTAATGTTGTTCATACTTCAAAGAATACATTGATTCACATTTCAATGACTACATTGATTCACACGAGTTCACATGATCATTATACAAGATCAAAATAAACTCTGCTTCTCTCTCATATGACTGGACGATGGCAATGCTATTACATCAACAATGCCGTTTTGCTGATTACTGGAATACTATGTGCATTTGTTCTCTTGTTTAACTTTTGGCCCTCAAACCAGACTTTCATCATCAAATAATGGATGGAAAATAATGTAAATATAAGTAATATAGGTGATTTATTTAACTTTCATTGAAGTATGAACAACATCATTCTGGTCACTTACTTTGTTCATGAACCAATGTTCTTGATACTTCAGTGAATGTTAAACAGTCACCTTCATGCATATATGAGCTGCAGCAAACAAAAAACTGTCTTCAGACAAGTGCATACAGCAAAGACTCAGATCAGCCTGAATATCAGTGCCGTCTACAAAGCTTTTCAATCAGCTAGGGAAGACCATAGTCCGTCTGGGTATACAGGCTAATCTGTGTCTTCCTTGAGAACACGTTTGAAGACATATTTTAGCTTTTCACAACTTCTATTAAGTCTTGCCTTGCTGAATAAATTAATTTTGCCACACCAGTTTCTGATTATCAACCAATCAAATTACTTGATACATTGTATTCATTTAAATTTGCAAACTGAATGACAAACAGTGCAGATGCTGATCAGATGGCTTCTGAAGAAGCCATCTGATCAGGATCTACACTGTTTGCAAAGGTAGGGGTTATGTGGTTCAGCAGCTAGAATACAGAATAAAATAAAGTTGACTGACCTTTCAGAAAGACTAAAGTCAGGTTCAGTTATTTTTACAATTTTTTTGTAGAAAATTGATGAACTTTCTGAAAACAGGGAATGCCCAGATCAGACCCCTCTTTCTGTGGCATCTGATCGGGGCCCACACTGTTTGATAGTGACCTGATTTGGGGTTTCCTGTATAAATGTTTAAATAGGGACCAAAACAAAAATGTTAAACAGCCCAACACTAACACTAAGATTAAAAGCACCCCCGCCCATGGGAGGCCTAGAAAAATAGACTGGGCTGCATGGAGCTTTTTTGGCAGAGTCAAAACTGGCCAAACATTTGAGTACTCATAAACCACTTAGAAGGTCTAAAATAGAAGTAGAGGCAATGATCAGGAATAGATACAATTAACCCACAGCTCCAATCAGAGACACCAAAGGGAAAGAAACACAAACATGAAGCAACAGACCCCAAGCCTGCTCAGGCAAAGTGGTGTGAGTTGGACCATCCCTGAATATAAACACTAGTGGTTTCTTTGGGTGGTAGGGCTTGAGATGTCATTTCATCTCAATGTTAATTGGGTGAAAGTCCCACAAAACTGGAAGCGGTGTCTGCAAAATGACCTTAACAGTGTTAATGGGGACCTAAAACCTCAACACAAACAAACAAAACTAAGTTTTAACATTATATACTAAATATATATCAGATACCACAGAATGTGACATCTGTACTGTTTGCAACAAGTTCAGCCATTTTCTAAATAAATTTCTAAAAATAATTCAACCTAATGAAAAGGATTTTTGCTATATATAAAGTGGAAGACTCCATTCAAATGAATATGTGTTAAAAGTATACCAACTTACTGTCAGATAAAGAGTCATTAATTGATACCACAGCTAGACTTGGCTCTCCTAGTGATCCCCCCATAGGCATCCTGAGTACTAGGTCAAATTTCTCCACCCCCTCTAACCTCGGCTGACCCAGATCATCCAGTATTGTCACATCTAGAGTCTTGGTCATCTCCCCCGGGGCAAAATCCAGGATTCTGTTGACTGCAGTGTAGTCTAATCCAGCTGCAAGAAAATGTCAATATTCAGCAAGATAAAATGTCTGTTATGAGTGTGTGTTTGTGTGCAGGTGTTTGAGTGTTATGTCCCACCAATAACTAAGGTCTTATGGAGACGGGACCTTGGTTTAAAGACTTATCCGAAGTCTGGAGAAGTCCGGAATCGAACACAAAAAACTCTGTTTATGAAATGAGTAGCTTAACCACTACACCACTGAGGCTTCTAGTTTGTAGTGATCAACAGGGACCAAGTTTTCAAAGCACCATTAGCTTAACTCTTATCCTGCTGTTCACGACAACCCCTATCTTTGGAAACAGTGTAGATCCAGATCAGATGGCTTCAGAAGAAGCCATCTGATCAGGATCTACACTGTTTGGCATTCAGTTTATGAATTTGTAGCAAAAAATTACATTAAGTAATCTGATTGGTTCAAAGTCAGAAGTGGGTGTGGCTTAAATGAATATTCAGCAAGAGAAGGGTTAACAAGCTTGTTAGTGGTAAGATTGTGAACTGTTCTAGCAAGTACAATACATGTATGTAATACTTGGGTATTTTTGCTGGAAAAATGTGAGTAGCTTTAGCATTTGCAGTAGCTACTCACATTTTTTCAGCAAAAAAATGGTTGTGTACGTGCCATATTTAATGATCAAAGTTTTAGTGATATATTAACTAATGACTAATAAATATTGCATGATCAAAGAAATGATACACACAAAAGACATGGATTGACATTACATTAATTTTTTGTAACAGCAATTTAAGTCTTTATAAAGATGTTACTACAGAAAAGTTACTTTTGTTTGAAAAGTGACAGTGGCCCTTATAACAACAGCTATGAACAGGAACTCTATGTGATTAACCCATATAATCTGTGGCACTGAATCATGTACCTTATTTGAAAAGGTCCATTTCTGGTTTAAAGGCTTATAGTACAATTTATTTATTGCAAGTTTAGAAGATGTACCTTAAGCAAGCCGTGAAGATCCTGATCAGACACAGCTGCAGAGTCGCTTTCAGGGGATGCTAGGCACATATTTGGTTAAATATTTCACTTTTGACAGTATGATTATTGACTTACATTCTGCAGACACAGGTTTCAGTTGCCTAGACCTCACGGTGACACTAGATGGGCGGCTAAGATCGGTTCCCGTCTTCCAAACTTTCACCTCCAGTTCACCAGCACTTTCATCAACCATATACTCGGACTCGCCAAAATAGAATATTGGCTCTGAAATAAAAAAAATATCATACGAGATGCTGCCATTGCTGATGTGTCTGTTGTTGTTGTTGTTGTTTTTTGCTTTTATTTTTATTTTTTTCCTTATTTTCTGAGTTTAACAGCCCAGACAATAATATTAACACATTTTGTACCAGAAACCCCAAAATGGGTACCCTGGCAAACAGTGCTGGCCCAGATCAGATGCCGCTGAATGCAGCGTCTGATCAGGGCCTCCACTGTTTGCTAAAAGTTTAGTCATTTTCCAAATAAATTTTGATGAAAAACAACCTGACACCCCTTAAGTTGGAGTGGACTAATGCTATATATAAGGTGGAAGATTCCATTTGGTACAAAAAGAGTTAAGGTCAACAGTCTATTGAGGTCCTGTCCAGCCACAGCCAGTCAACTCTTGTCCTGCTGAGTAAATTATATCAGCCACATCCATTCTGAAGCCATCTGATCTGGATCTACACTGTCTGCAAAGGTAGGGTTTGTCGTATTCAGCAGGATAAGGGTTAACCATTAATTGTTTTTATTTTTGTTCTCATTTGTACATCTTATCTGCCATCGTTGTTCAGTACTTTTGCTTTATCAAAGTACTCAGTCACCCAGATACTACTGTAAAGATAGGAAATTAATGGAATTTTAATTTTGATCTCTCAAGTCTATCATAAAACACATATAAAAACAGATTTTGGCTAAGAGTGTTGGGAATTAGGCACAAAATTCCATCATATCAACTGAAGAGCAGTTCAAGAAAATGTACTATAGGAACACAAGTTGTAAACTTCAGAATCAGGAGGTTTGCAAATAATACATGGTGTAGCAAGTAAAATATCTCTGCTGAAAAAAAAAAACAGTTAGTTTTAGAGTGAATCATCTTAAGAACAATACCTTAAATGAGCCCCACCACCAGAAAAAATTGAACTGAATGGGGGTGCTAAATCCAAAAACCATAAAATGTATGTCTAGGTCAAATATGGAGGCAGGCATTATAACGTTGCTAGCCCTAGATGCAAGTTTCTACCAAATACATGTATCATTAATGAAGCTCTCTTAGTTCTTGATAAAGTAATGGTCTCCTATATTAGGATGAATGTTAGAGTTAATGCAATAGTTTACAAAGTCAGTGAACCATAAAATGTAGATCAAGCTTAGATCAAATATGGATGCTTTTATAAAAGTTGTCATCCCTAGATGCAAGACTGTACCAATTATCATTAATAAAGTTCTTATAATTTTTAAAAACTGGACTCTTACATTAGGGTGAAAGCTAGGAGTTGACACAATAATTTAGAAAGTCAAAGAACCATAAAATATAGAACAAGGTCAAATATGGATGCATGAATTAAAGTTGTCATATTGCAATAATGCACAAAGTATCATTAATGAGGCACTTATAGTTCTCTTATATTAGTGTAAACTAGGGTTGACACAACAGTTTACAAAGCAGTGAAAGATGAAATGTAGGTCAAGTTTAAAAGGGAAAACTGGACTCCATTATCGCTCCATACTTAAAGCAGGTGCGACAAAAACCTGTTTTTGTGGTTTGTGGCCAGGTAAGAGGCAAACAATCCTGCACTGACTAACAACAGTCTTGAAATTTTACATTCATAAATAAGATGAATTATTAATTGACTTTCCTGTATTACACCAGATCACGGAGGTCAAAAACAAGTTGGCTGCTTTCAAAAAGCATCCAATAGGTTTGGTCTTGTCAGTCTACATTCTGATTTGAGCCAACTGATATCATTATCCCACTTAATGCATTTTTTAATATAAATAATAAACTTTAAACGTTCCAAGGCTGTTCTTCTGTCGCGGTATATTTTTGTTATGGTTTGTCTGAAGTCTGGAGGCCTTCATGCGGACTGAGCAAATTATTTGTCTAAATCGCGACGGAAGTAAGGGCGAGGATTGTGGCCACTTAAAATCGATTTAAGCCCCCCAGTGGAATTCGTTTCCGCTGACCGTTCCAAGGCGGTTCTTCTGTCGTGGTTTGTTTTTGTTATGGTTGTTTGTGTCGTTTATATTATTTTATTTTGGATAGCCTATTGGCCATTTTATGGGAAAGTAACTGTCCTTTTAGCTTTCCGCTGTTGGTGTTTCCATTAGGGTCTGTTGTTTCATGTTTGTGTGTCTTTCCCTTTGGTGTCTCTGATGGGAGCTGTGGGTTGATTGTAACGATTCCTGATCATTGCCTCCAATTCTATTTTTTTTTATACAAAACGTGTATATAAAATGTCAAAGTCTGTGACCTTGGTATCAGGAGGGGTGGGTAGTGATGAGTATTCTGTGGTAAATTGTTTAACGCCATGGCAAGTATAAACTAAATGTAACTTACATATGTTTTACACATGTATAGCACAAATCTTAACCATACGAAAATGTAAACAGAATTTTTCAAAGGTCATAACTCTGTTAATATTTGGTGGACAGTAATTCTCGAAACTTAAGGCATATCTTCACATCTTAGCCTTACTACATACACATTTTAGGCTTAATCGGATGAAAACTGTATAGTAGGATTTATATGGAAACGAAAAAAAAAGTTTACGAACGGACGGATGGACACCAACCAAAGCATAACTTAATACGACCGTTTTTGTTGTTGTTGTTGTTTTTCAAACGGGTATATAGAAAGATTTTTCCTAAGTCATCATGCCTTCTATAGGGCCTTGGTTATCTATTTCATTTGTTGTTAATGTCCCTGTTAACACTGTATGAGTCTTTTTTGAGACATTGCTTCCAATCTGTCGCCCAGTGAAACTAAATGGTTGAAATGCATGAACGGTCCGACTCGAGCCACTTTTCCTGGACAGGCTTAGAATTTCTTGGCGATTTAACACTACTCATGTGCGGCCGGTATCAGCTCTGCGTGGAAGCATCATGCAACCCAATCTATTTCTTCATTTCCCGATGGACTGGGTCCGATCAGACATTGGGGCAATATATATGACTGCATGAGCTGAAACCGACCGAACTTTGAAGTATTGCTGAACCGCCTAGGAAGATCTAAGCCTGCCCAGACAAAGTGCTGTGAATCAGACTGTATCTTAAACCTCGACAGTTTCTTTGAGCGGTACCTCCGCAAAAACCTGAAATTTGCAATCCTTTTGTATATCTTTCTGGATCACAACTTAATTGTAAAAGAAACTGATTAGTAAAACGTCAAGTATTGAGTGGTTATCTGATACAATAGCTCCCATCGAATGCGCCAAAAAAGCTTTTAACAACTCGGTCTGTAACTGGTGGCAGGTCACTTAGTAGTCATGAAGTTTTTGAACAGAAACCCATCAACGTTATGACTGTTTCGCTCCCTAAATGTTTTATATATTTGGAAGGGTTAGAAGGTTCGACCTTGACACTGACGTTAATTCTAGTAGCAAAAACAGGAACATGTTTTTACACACCCAGCGATCTTTTTTATGTTTCGTTTAACGATCCTTTCAAGATTATTTCACTCACATCAAGCCGATCGTTAATCAGAGGTGAGCGAAAACTGGAGTACCCGATGAAAAACCTCCTGACCTTCCGTTGCAGAACTTCTCATTATGTGACCTGAGCCATGCTCAAACCTACAGCGTTGAGAGACCTAATGATTAAGAGTCAGCACTCTTATCCACTAGGCCACGGAGGCCCGTTACACCCAGCGATCTTTATAAATGAGGAAAAATAACGTTCTCTGTCTTTCCAACATTTACATGTACGTATTATTAGAGCTATTAGCGTACCGAAAGCTGTTCAGAATATATAAATCTGTTCCTATCTGTGTGAAGTAAACTTTGCAAGTTTTTTTTTTATTTAACGGCCCAGTCAATACTGATTTGGGTCATGTTTGGGCGTGTCAGTGTACCTATCCACGCTTTACCTGAGCAGGCTCATCCGTAAGCGGTTTACCAGTTCAGTGCACATTCTGTCGCCCAAAACTGACCCCTGCCCTTCCTGAATCAGCGGAAGGGAGATAATGACCATAGAAAAGATTTCATAATCAATCTCCACGAAAGAATGTTGCCGACCCCGGTAGGTATCGAACCCGAGTCTTCCTTATCACCAGTCAGACTGCATCCGACTCAGCTACTGCAACCAGCCACACTTTGTGAGTAGTAGTATAGTTATAATATGTTGTTTTCGTTTCCATGGCCCCATGGACTTACTCCATAATGGCATTGCAAGACGTAAAATTTGCGAAAATGACTGAGGCTGTTATAGGTTCCCCATAAGGGAAATAGATACGCCTTAAAGGGGTGGGGCTACTCCTGCAAAAGCAGTTTCTCTTTGGATATGTCTAAGGGATATACTCTTAAAGGAAAGAATTTGCTTCTTAGGAGCAAATTCTTCCCTTTTAGAGTAGACCCCTTGAGCAGCAAATTCTTCCCCTTTTAGAGTAGACCCCTTTTTCAGTTGGACAGAGCCAACAGAGTAGCAACCATAAGGTCCTTAAAGTTGTAATTCCATCACGAAATCATGCCTATAGAATTGAGATCACCTTTAATATGTTCTATAAAAGGGTTATCCTTTGGAAGCAAGGAATACACCACAGAACTGAAAAATATGGTGTGCACATGTTTTCTGGGCCAGGCTAGCTAGTTTCGGCCAATTAGGCCTCATCAGTGACCCTAAGATATTATCAAAATTCCACAATGGAATCAATGATCCCAAAGGGCAAGAAAATATAATCTACACTATGATGTAGGGCAGGGAGACGTTTTACCGCCGCCACACATTCCCATACACCAGTTGAAGTGAAGTTTAATATGTTCTATAAAAGGGCTATCCTTTGGAAGCAAGGAATACACCACAGAACTGAACAAGAGGTCCATGATGGACCTAATTCGCTCACCTGAGTCAAGTTGTATTATCTTTTGATGATTTTTTTATTTTTGTCTATGTGCTATTTGTTCAATGTAGCAGAACCATTTAAGAACTTAGGTGGAGATTTTGTAAAATTTTTCTTAAATTCAGTCACTGTGTTCAAAGGATGTGGGTTCTCGGCATCAAAAACGCCTCAAGTGTGGAGAAGCTTGGGACTGAACCAATGAAACTGGGTTTATTAGCCAAGTAGTTTAACCATTTCACCATAGAAGCTTCTAACACTAATTTTCTGATAACATGAAATTGTGTTAGTTTACACTGGAGTTGTTGTATTTGAATATAACTGACGTTAAGTTTTGTTCTTGGAAATAATGACATTAGATTTTTGAGCATAAACACTTAAGTTCGTTATGAAGTCAGTTTTATTTTGGGAAACAATAGCATATTTCAAAGCACTGATAGCACTGATGGGCCAATTGTGTCAAAATGTAGGCTAGGAAAATGATCCTGAATTGCGGTATAGACTTTTTACATTTCGCTTATTACTTTTACATTTCTGTACTGTAAGCAAAATGTGTAAATTCCGATTGGACGCCACATTCTGCAGCATCTGACTCAAAATTTCCTACACTGTAAGTAACAAAGTAGACTTTGATAAGACAGAGGCCATATTCTGTGGCATCTGTTCTAGGTCTACTCTGTTTTGTCAACCTCAACCCCTAATATGGAAAATGGCAGAACCTTTTACAAACAATGTAGGCCCAGATCAGACGTCAAGTTCTGCAGCATCTGATCTGGGCCTTCACTGTTTGCCAATCCCCGGTTGCCAGTATCCCATTCTAAGTTTTCCGCACAAACTGGGTTAAAATGATGTGATTTATTCCTATAAATTCACAAACTGAATGTAAGTGTAAATCTTGATCAGATGGCTTCTTTAGAAGCCAAGAAGCCATCTGATCAGAATCTACATTGTTTGAAAGATAAGGCATATCCAAGCTCAGCAGGGCAAGGGTTAATTTGTTTGTTTGTGTTGAGCTTTACATCCATGTCAACGCTATTTAGGCATGCCAATAGTTTATGCCAGCTTGATTCTTTTCTGTGCCTTGGCTCAGAATTCATTTATTAATACTGTAATTAAATCTCTATAAGTGTATCTTGCATCACTGTTGTGTCCAACTGATATTGGCTCACAGTTGGACAAGGCCTACTGTCCTTGCTGCAAGTATGGGTAGAGGGGGGAATGTTATTTCTTCTGTTTCTATATACACTTCCTTCCATTCATTTGCCTCTTCTCCTCTGTCCCTCACTTTCATATCCTCTACTATCTCTCCTACCTCTTTTCTCCGTTTCTCTGAGAGGACACAAAATGACCCACAAGGGTTGACGTGTCATTAAACTTAAAACAGTCAATCAGTCAAATCTTTAGTTCCTAGAGCTGTAGATATGGTGGGTATTTAGTGGTACATTAGCTAAAGTCTCCCTTATTTTTTTGATAAAAATGTATGGTGTGTATATATTCATTAAGAGCAAGGTGGTTCTAATAAATACCCACAACATGTTTTATTGATAAGGAAAGTTATCCTTTAACTATCAACCTATACCCCCCTTATCTACATCACTCAATCAAAAATAAACAGTTTTTGGTGCTGATTCTGTATACTGCAGCACAGATCTTTAAGCCACCTATATTATTTTCAAGAGCCTAGTAGTTAACTAGCCCATGTTTGCAGCTCTGTTTATAACAAGGTCAAACACCTGGGTCCTAACCTCTAAGTGATTTCTATTATACAATGAGAGCCAGAGTCACTGCACAATTTAATATGTATACCTTCTGGCATAACAATATTAGTCACTTCACAGTTTGTTTTGAGTCCTACTGATTCATACCATATTATGCAAGCAGTGACAGAGCTATATATGTATAATAGTCTTATCTTCAACTGCCTGTTGATATTTTGACAGGTCTAAAACCTTGTTGTTTTTATATAAATGTACAATTTCAAAGAGTGATTAAGATGTTTCTGTTTAACCCTTCAGAATTATCTTCTGCTTTGTGTTGGCTGGTTACTTTAAAGTCATTATTGCAAACAGTGTGGATCCAGATCAGACTGGTCCTCTTATGCCCTTTTTGTTTAAATTGAGATTTTACGTCTCAGTCAACAGTATTTAGGTCATTTTGAAGATGTTGTATCCAATTTTGTTGGAATTTTACCCAACACATAGAAGACAACTCAAGCCCTGCCACCAAAAGAAACCAATATAGTTCACGGCATAGATGGTCCAAATTGCACCACCTTGCCTGGGCAGGCTAGACCTAAAATAATAATATCCAACAGCCATTGTGTTCAGCAAGGGAAACCATTTTAGCAGCTTTGGTAAAAGGTGACCCAAGGAACATTTCTGTAAAATTATTTCGAAATCTAGCCACTGGCCTAGGAGAAGCTGTCATCTGCAGGTCTTTTCTATTTTTAACTCTGGTGGCCATTTTGTTCATTGGAATAAAACCATTTTCCCAAGTTTGGATGAGGGCCACCCTAGGAACATTTCTGCAAAAGTATGGCAGCCATTTTGTTCAGCAAAGCAGAATTGTTTAAGCAATTTTGGTAGAGGGTCAGCCAAAGACTGTCTCTGTGAAATTATTTCGAAATCAGGCCATTGGCCTAGGAGGAGATGTTGTTTAAAGGTTTTCTATTTTTAGCTCTGGTGGCCATTTTGTTCAGCGGAGTAGAACCATTTTAGCAATTTTGGTAGAGGGTCACCCGAGGAACATTCCTGTCAAATGATTTTGAAATCAGGCCATTGGCTTAAGAGCAGATATCTTTTAAAGGTTCTTCTATTTCTATATCTGGTGGCCATCTTGTTCAGCAGAGCAAAAACATTTTACCAATTTTGGTAGTGGGGTCACCCAAGGAACATTTCCGTGAAATTATTTTGAAATCGGGACATTGGCCTAGGAGGAGATGTCGTTTAAAAGTTTTTCTATTTTTAACTCTGGCAGCCATTTTGTTCAGCAAAACGAAACCGTTTTAGCAATTTAGGTAGAGGGTCAGACAAGGACCCTCTCGTTGAAATTATTTTGAAATCGGGCCATTGGCCTAGGAGGAGATGTGATTTAAAGGTTTTTCTATTTTTAGCTCTGGTGGCCATTTTGTTCAGCCATGCAGAGCCATTTAAGTAATTTTGGTAGAGGGTCACCCGAGGAACATTTCTGTGAAATGATTTTGCAATCCGCCCAGTGGCTATGGAGGAGATATCGTTTTAAGGTTTTTCTATTTTATGATGTGGCGGCCATTTTGTTCAGCAGAGCGCAACCATTTTAGCAATTTTGGTAGAGGGTCACCCAAGGAACATTTCTGTGAAATTATTTTGAAATTGGGACATTAGCCTAGGAGGAGATGTCGTTTAAAGGTTTTTCTATTTTTAGCTCTGGCAGCCATTTTGTTCAGCGGAGCAGAACCATTTTAGCAATTTTGGTAGAGGGTCACCAGAGGAACATTTCTGTGAAATGATATTGAAATCCGGCCATTTGCCTAGGAGAAGATTTCAATTTAAGGTTTTTCCATTTTTAGATGTGGCGGCCATTTTGTTCAGCGGAGAGGAACCATTTTAGCAATTTTGGTAGAGGGTCACCCAAGGAACATTTCTGTGAAATTATTTTGAAATCGGGACATTGACCTTGGAGGAGATGTCGTTTTAAGGTTTTTCTATTTTTAGATATGGTGGCCATTTTGTTCAGCAGAGCGGAACCATTTTAGCAATTTTTCGTAGAAGGTCACCCAAGGAACATTTCTGTGAAATTATTTTGAAATCGGGACATTGGCCTAGGAGGAGATGTCGTTTAAAGGTTTTTCTATTTTTAGCTCTGGTGGCCATTTTGTTCAGCGGAGCAGAACCATTTTAGCAATTTTGGTAAAGGGTCACCAGAGGAACATTTCTGTGAAATGATTTTGAAATCCGGCCATTTGCCTAGGAGGAGATGTCGTTTTAAGGTTTTTCTGTTTTTAGATGTGCCGGCCATTTTGTTCAGCAGAGCGGAACCATTTTAGCAATTTTGGTAGAGGGTCACCCAAGGAACATTTCTGTGAAATTATTTTGAAATCGGGACATTAGTCTAGGAGGAGATGTCGTTTAAAGGTTTTTCTATTTTTAGCTCTGGCAGCCATTTTGTTCAGCGGAGCAGAACCATTTTAGCAATTTTGGTAGAGGGTCACCCGAGGAACATTTCTGTGAAATGATTTTGAAATCCGGCCATTTGCCTAGGAGGAGATGTCATTTAAAGAAATTGTTGACGGACAGACGGACGGACGGACGGACAGACAGACGACGGACGACGGACAAAAAGCGATCCCAATAGCTCACCTTGAGCACTTCGTGCTCAGGTGAGCTAAAAATAAGGAGTGTACATATTTTCTGGGCCATACTAGCTAGTTTCGGCCAATTAGGCCTCATCAGTGACCCTCAGATATTTTCAAAATTCCACAATGGAATCAATGATCCCAAAGGACAAGAAAATATAATCTTCACTTTCATATAGTAAAGCACAGGTTTGCAGGGGTATACATTAATTTCCGTATTCATGCTCTGAGACACTAGATTGTGAGTACTCGATAGAATCGCCTCGTCGAGGCGTTTCTGTTGACTCCCCGCAATCTAGGCTTTGAGCAAAAAAGGCAAATATTCCAACGTTTCTTTTTAAAATTTCTTTTTCTTTGGCCAAAAAATGACAATGCATTTGTATAGGTGTGTTTCGAAATACGGTAATAAAGTTTCCTTTTAAAAAGAAGGCTAACTGTAGGTTTTCTTTTGCTCCAGCATTTCAGTGTTTTTGTTTTTTTTTTTTTTTTGGCTGTCGAGTCCTCACCGTTGTCTCACCTCTGTGGTTCTTTGATTATTTGTGTTCACGGAGATGTTGCACTGATGAGTTAGGAGGCCTTCATGCGGACTGAACAAATTATTTGTCTAAATCGCGACGGAAGTAAGGGCGAGGATTGTGGCCACGTAAAATCGATTTAAACCCCGCAGTGGAATTCTTTCCACTGACCGTTCCAAGGCGGTTCTTCTGTGGCGGTTTATTTATGTTGTTGTTTGTTACTACTCACTGTGTGTATCACTTGTGTCTTTTTATTTTGGATGGCCATTTGGCCATTTTGTGGGAAAGTAACTGTCCTTATGGCCATCCTTTGTTTAGGTTTCCATTATGGTCTGGTCGCTTCATGTTTGTGTTTCTTTCCCTTTGGTGTCTTTGATGGGTGGAGTAAGTTAATTGCTTGATTCCTGATCTTTGTTTTACTTCAACTTTCCCTAGTTTGTAAAGTTGAAAATCTGCTCGCCTTTCGAAAGTAAGGGGGAGCTATTGCCATACCCCCCGGCGTCCGGCGTCGGCGTTAGCATCGGTGTCCGCATTTGTTGAAGTTTACCTGCAAGCAATCATTTGTGCTGGTTTACAAATTTATTTTCAAGTAAAGTTATCAACTGGTATAAAAAACTAGAGCCAGTGTTTATGAAACACAATGCCCCCAACATCTTGTCCCTAATACTGCTTGACTCTGCTTGCCCCCCTACAGTAATGATGATTATCTTGTTTGTGCTGTGTTGTAATGCCGAAATTTTTCCACATTGAAGGACCACATTACAAAAACATGCCTAAACAAATATATTGCAAATTTAACAATGAAAGAAGTAAGTTTTAAGATGAAAGGATATCTTGTTTACTTGAAACACTAGCATACACAGTTCTAAAGATATGCTATGCACCAGAAAGCAACACAATTGAGTGGCAAAAAAATTACAAAGGGCCTTAACTCTAACAAAATTTTATAGAATTGGTTGAAAATTTAATCAGGTAATCTCCTCCTTAGTCCCAATCACTATACCAAATATCAAGGCTGTAGCTCAAATTCTTTTTGAGATATCTTGCTAACGAGAATTCTATGTTACTTAATTAAAGGGGAAATAATTCAAGAAGGGGAGATAATTTGGACAAGAAAAAAAATACGGGTCAACTATTTTTTAATGAGGAACCCATATATGAAATTTCAAAACACTAGCATACACGGTTCTAAAGATATGCTATGCACCAGAAAGCAACACAATTGAGTGGCAAAAATTACAAAGGGCAATAACTCTAACAAAATTTTATCGCATTGGTTGAAAATTTAATCAGGTAATCTCCTCCTTAGTCCCAATCACTATACCAAATATCAAGGCTGTAGCTCAAATACTTTTTGAGATATCTTGCTAACGAGAATTCTATGTTACTTAATTAAAGGGGAAATAATTCAAGAAGGGGAGATAATTTGGACAAGAAAAAAAATACGGGTCAACTATTTTTTAATGAGGAACCCATATATGAAATTTCAAAACACTAGCATACACGGTTCTAAAGATATGCTATGCACCAGAAAGCAACACAATTGAGTGGCAAAAATTACAAAGGGCAATAACTCTAACAAAATTTTATCGCATTGGTTGAAAATTTAATTAGGTAATCTCCTCCTTAGTCCCAATCACTATCCCAAATATCAAGGCTGTAGCTTAAATACTTTTTGAGATATCTTGCTAACGAGAATTCTATGTTATTTAATTAAAGGGGAAATAATTCAAGAAGGGGAGATAATTTGGACAAGAAAAAAAATACTGGTCAACTATTTTTTCATGAGGAACCCATATATGAAATTTCAAAACACTAGCATACACAGTTCTAAAGATATGCTATGCACCAGAAAGAAACACAATTGAGAGGCAAAAAATTATAAAGGGCCATAACTTTAACAAAATTTTATAGAATTGGTTGAAACTTTAATCAGGTAGTTTCCTCCTTAGTCCCAATCACTATACCATGTATCAGGGCTGTAGCTTAAATACTTTTTGAGATATCTTGCTAACGAGAATTCTATGTTTTTTAATTAAAGGGGAAATAATTCAAGAAGGGGAGATAATTTGGACAAGAAAAAAAATACGGGTCAACTATTTTTTCATGAGGAACTCATATATGAAATTTCAAAACACTAGCATACACGGTTCTGAAGATATGCTATGCACCAGAAAGCAACACAATTGAGTAGCAAAAAATTACAAAGGGCCATAACTCTAACAAAATTTTATCGAATTGGTTGAAAATTTAATCAGGTAGTCTCCTCCTTAGTCCCAATCACTATACCAAATATCAAGGCTGTAGCTCAAATACTTTTTGAGATATCTTGCTAACGAGAATTCTATGTTATTTAATTAAAGGGGAAATAATTCAAGAAGGGGAGATAATTTGGACAAGAAAAAAAATACGGGTCAACTATTTTTTCATGAGGAACCCATATATGAAATTTCAAAACACTAGCATACACGGTTCTAAAGATATGCTATGCACCAGAAAGCAACACAATTGAGTGGCAAAAAATTACAAAGGGCCATAACTCTAACAAAATTTTATAGAATTGGTTGAAAATTTAATCAGGTAATCTCCTCCTTAGTCCCAATCACTATACCAAATATCAAGGCTGTAGCTCAAATACTTTTTGAGATATCTTGCTAACGAGAATTCTATGTTATTTAATTAAAGGGGAAATAATTCAAGAAGGGGAGATAATTTGGACAAGAAAAAAAATACGGGTCAACTATTTTTTCATGAGGAACCCATATATGAAATTTCAAAACACTAGCATACACGGTTCTAAAGATATGCTATGCACAAGAAAGCGTGACGTACGAACGGACGGACAAGCCAGAAGCAATATGCCCCCCAATTTTTTTAAAGTTGGGGGCATAAAAAAACAATATTTTTCACATTCTTTTTCACTCGATTTCCCAGGTTTTGGGGCTGAAAAAGTTAATCATTTCTTCTGTATTACCTCCCTTATAAGCATATATTTTGTCAAATGCATGTGCGCAGCCAACTGAAACGCAACTTCTCTTCTACATATCCGAGAGCAGCAAAGGCTGTGGTAAGGCTACACGTACTCGCAGGCTCGTTTAAGCCAGTGCTGGTCGCCCCATGTCATGCCCATGAAGCCGATGCCACGTCTTGACGTTGCATCGATGTTGTCGCTCTAAATAAGCACGATATTTCTGGTAAGGCTTTTACGGAAACTGTTTCAGTGTTAGCTGTCCGTCTTAAACCATTGAAAGGAGGACAATCTACGTAGAAACATATTCACGGACCCTGCGAGGAGCAAAACCGCAACGTCGGTGCGCATCTAACTGTATTGGTTAAAAAATCGGCATTTATGAACAGAGAAGGCTGAATGTTGGGAGCTGCTCACTCGCACAGGTTTTATGCTGGTGGAAAATTTGTCCATGTACATGTTAAGCTTTTAAATTGCTCGTTTAACATGCGATGAACCATGGCATGTTTGTAAAATTGACCATATTGGTAGGGTATGAGGTCTCTTTCCGCCTGAGTTCGAGGCACGATCGAGACAAGTTCTGCAATCATGGTTTAAAACTGTTTTTTTTTTTCTTCACCCACCGCTTATAAAAGAACGGTTAATAATGTTGCTATAGAAATGAAGAAAAAATGAAACATCACTTTCATAAAGATCACCCTACAACAAGCACACTTGATTGATTTACTTCGTGAAATACAACTCGGAATTTTTTTACGCAGTAAGTTATCGGCTAGTTAGTCTATCTGCATGTACATGTAACTGGACTCTGCAAAACTATTTTTTACTGATTTCAACTGTCAAATTCTCTTCGTAAACTCGCCCTGGAAATTCTGAGTGACCATGAAAAGTTTGAGACTCCGAGAGAAGTGTGACTTGAGTGACAGAATTAACTTTTGTAATCTGTTGGCATTTTTTTTTTTTTTTGTTCTTTTACAAATCCTTAAGAAAAGAAAAGCATTACATCAACAAGTCCGTGCACTGAACAACGAAGGTAACCAGGCACTAGAAGCACTTTGAGGCTACCGCATAAGTACTGAACAACTCTATAAACCCAACTTTATATAGAGAAAGTTGAGTGTACAGGGGTACATTATTTTCCTTTATAGGGGGTTCAGAACACCGTGCACCGACAATCTATATTTGGACTAGAAAAAAAAAAAGAATATTTTCTCACATCACGAAAACACGCCTACCTAATCTTGACTCCTAGACAATGGGTAGTCGTTAGAACCTCGTCATCGAGGCGGTTCTAAGCAGTACCCACAATCTATATTTAGAGCAGAAATATGAACAAATCTGAATTTTTTTATCGGGCAATTTTCATTTGAGTGGCAAAATTCTGTATATATTTGAATAGGCGTGTTTTCGTATTGAACTGAAAATGCTAGTTCATGAGATTTTAGCACATACATGATGATGTTTTATAATGATCCCAATGCAGAAGACGGGTTATACAGACCATAGGGTTAGTTTCGAGTCACAACAGTCGAATACGGCAGTTAAGATAATTTCATCTTGCACAGGGTAGGCCAACTGGAATCAAGTACATTGACGAATTAACCCATATATGCCTAGCGACCCTTTTTCAGACATTGGCAAACAGTGTAGACCCAGATCAGACGCCGCATCTGATCAAGATCTAAACTGTTTGCTCAACGTACATGCATTTTTGTAAAACTTACCTAAAAAAATGGCATCCCTATGCTTAGAAAATGACCACTCCAGGCTCATAAAAGTGGAATATTTTTGGCACCTATGGGTTAATTATGAGGTTACATCAAAAGGACGAAACTGAAAGTAGGACCTGTTTCTACTGTAACTTTTTTTCTTTGGTTTGACTTCTTGGAAACGCTTTATAAATAGATATCTGGAAACGCTTTATAAATAGACATCGACGGGCGCTGCATTCCTGTTTATTCTGAACCCGTTTTCACTGCGTAAATATCTGTAGGGCTTTCCTAGTTACGCCATAAGACGGTTAGAAATAAACTGGGGTATCACCAATCCAATCTAAAGGGCTTCCAATCGAAATCGGAAGCTAAAAATGGTAGACTAACTGCCACACCTTCCAGGTGTATCCATTTCCCTTAAGATATTTATTGTTGGAGTTTAAACGCTTGCTTTTCGGTCTGTTTCGCTATTCAGACAGGCTGTTTCCTGTAATTGCAGTATAGTATTGCATCATCGTTAAAGCTGATTGGTTGATCGCGTCACGTGCCCCTCCATGGAACAGTTACAATCTGGTCATTATACCCGGTTTGCCCGCCTCATGGCGACCAAACCAATCATAAATGTTTTTTTAATTGCGTCAATTAATAAAGTTGTTATTAATCAAGTAATTTCGTACTGGCCAAGTTACAGGTCCTCAGTCAGCTGTATTGGCCTCGGCCTTCGGCTTTGGGCCAATACAGCAGAACTCGGACTGTGGGCCAGCACTAAATTACAGTACAATTCCAATATTAAGACCACCTTTGAGACTGTTCAAAAGTGGTCTTTAAAACCACTTTTGAACAGTCTCAATGGTGGTCTCTCATTAGGAGACATTGGGTGTAGAAAACACAAAGAAAGAATAACTGAAACCTTCTCAATAAGCTTTTAAAAGCAGATTTAATCTTAATTTTAGGTGGTCTTAATAGTGGAATTTTACTGTACTTGATTAATAACATTATATAACTGATTATTCAAGCAGGGAACAAGAAGGTGCTGATCAAACTGCACTGAAGCTAATGCTGATCTTCACCTTTGTTGTTCACAAATGCAAGAAACACGCTTGGCTTTCGGTTTGTGATGTTTTCATTAGGGTCTACTTATTTCATAATCGTGTTTCTTTCCCTTTGTCTCTGATGGGATGTTTGCGTAGTTGTATCTTTTCCTTATCACTTTCTCACAAAATGGCTCAAATATGAAAAGGAATTGCTATGCTTTGACAGTTTCCATCATTTTAACAGGGGAGACAACTTTTGGAAATTCCTGTTTGCTTTCTTATAAAGTCAGCCACTCTAAAAAAGGGTCTTCCATTAAAGGAACAGGAGCAAATTCTTTCCTTTAATTGTAGACCCTGTTGATATGGGAAACAAAAGTATTTTTGTAAGAGTTACCTTCTCTGAAGGGGTATCTATACCCTTAAGGACCCTTAAGGGTCTACCATTAACCCTTATCTTGCTGTTCACGACAACCCCTATATTTGCAAACAGTGTAGATCCAGATGAGATGGCTTCTGAAGAATCAGGATCTACACTGTTTGGCACTGAGTTTATGAATTTGTAGCAATAAATTACATAAAGTAATTTGATTGGTTGATAGACAGAAATGGGTGTGTCTTAAATGAATATTCAGCAAGAGAAGGGTTAAAGGAAAGAATTTGCTCCTAACAGGAGCAAATTCTTTCCTTTAATTGTAGACCCTGTTGATATGGGAAACAAAAGTATTTATGTAGGAGTTACCTTCCCTGAAGGGGTATCTATACCCTTAAGGAAAATTGATATATTTTTAAGCCTTATGGCAACTCGAAGTTGGCATAAACAGTATATAAATAATAAAATATAATGTTTTATCTCAATCTTCCAAAATATTTTCAATAAGAAATTAATTTGATTAGAACTTCTCAAAAGATCATAACATTCAAAAATTAAATGGAAAACTAATAGAATCGTAAGTTGATGACTGTAGTAATCCCCTCCTGAATGCTATCAACATAGAAGATAAAAATATTTTTAGACATTTTAATCATTTTCTGAGGGTAAAACTAATTTTGTTATGATCATATAAAAGTAATAAACTATAGGCTTGACAAGAGAAATAGAGTAACATTCAGCTATAAAGACCAGCTTATTGGCCTAAATAATGTTGAATGGGCCATTAAACTCCAATACAAACAAACAACAAACAAATCACCCGATTGTACCTTTATCCTGCTGAATGATTTGATTAAGCTACACCCATTTCTGACTATCAACCAATCAAATCATCCTTAAAAAGCGAAACTTTTAAGATGAAAACTTCTGATATTTCTGCTCAAAATATAGATTGTAGGTACCCCTTAGAACTGCCTTATTGAGGAAGTTCTAACAAGTAACCACAATCTATACAAATAAGGTTTACCCCTGTAAACCCCAGTTTTGCTATATAAAAGTGGGGCTCGAGGGGGTCAGAATTATACAGGCGTGTTTTCTTAATGAACTTGTAATGTATTTGTTGAATTCACTAACTGAACAATTAACAGTGTAGATCATGATCAAATGACTTCTTTAAAAGACATCTGATCTGGATCTACACAGTTTTCAAAGGTAGGGGTTGTCGTGTTCAGCAGGATAAGGGTTATAAGACCACCAGGATTTCACACCAGGTGACCCCACTTCCAAAAGCCCCACTTTCCAGTCGCAAGTTAGGCTTTCATTCATTTTTATGCCCCCCGCATCGTATTTCGGTTTTCCGTACGTGCGTCCGTGGGTACGTGCGTACGGGTGTCCGAATGTACGTCCTTCTGTACGAAAGTGTGTACGTACGTACGTTTGTACGTACGTAATCCTGTTAGACTTAGGTTAAGGTTTTTGTACAAGGTAGAACTTGAGCTCATATTTTCCAAACCATACAATAGATTTGGTTTATATTTAGTATGATGATAGATATAGGTCCAAAGTTTTATTCAGCAATACCCCCACCCATACCCATGACCTCAAGTTCAAGGTCACGAACTTAGAAATTTCTAACGTTTAAGACCCAGGTTAAGGTATTTGTACCAGGTAGAACTTGAGATCATATTTTCAAAACCATACAATGGATTTGGTTTATATTTAGTATGTTGATAGATATAGGTCCAAAGTTTTATTCAGCAATACCCCCACCCATACCCATGACCTCAAGGTCAAGATTATGGACTTTGAAATTTTTAATGTTTAAGACCCAGGTTAAGGTATTTGTACCAGGTAGAACTTGAGCTCATATTTTCCAAACCATGTAATGAATTTGGTTCATATTCGGTATGATGATACATATAGGTCCAATGGTGTATACAGCAATACCCCCACCCATACCTATGACCTCAAGGTCAAGGTCACAGACTTAGAAAATTTTTAATGTTTAAGACTTTGGTTAAGGTATTTGTACCACGTTGAACTTGAACTTTTTATGATTAATTTGGTTCATATTTGGTTTGATGATAGATGCAGGTCCAATGTTTTATTCAGTAATACCCCCACCCATTTCTATGACTTCAAGGTCAATGTTGCAGACATAGAAATTTTCAAATTTAAGTATGTTAATAGCTTATATTTTCCAAACTTTATAATGGATTTGCTTCATATTTGGTATGACAATAGCTGCAGGTCCAAAGTTTCATTGAGCCATACCACCCCCCCCCCCCCCCCCCCCCCATCTTACCCCTTACCTAAAGGTCAAGGTCACAGACAAAGAATTTTTTTTATATTATATTTTTTGAGAGTCGATATTTCCTGAACCATGTGATGGATTTGCTTCATATTTGGAATGATGATCGATGCAGGTCAAAAGTTTCATTCAGCCATAACCTAACCCCTGCCCATGACCTTAAGGTCAAGGTTGCAGACTTAGAAATGTTAATGTTAACGTTTGTAAGAGCTCATATTTTCCAAACCATTTGATGGATTGAGTTCCTATTTGGTATGTTGATAATTATTTTTTCAAGGTTTAATCACCCATACACCATCTATGCCAATGACCTAAGGACAGGTGTTATTGTAATATGTCATTTTTTGTGGGGGAGGGAGAGGTAGGCCCCTGGGCGGGGGCATTTGTGTTGTATTGACACATTTCTAGTTTATATCCATGATTAATACTATTCCCTTAATAAGACCACCTCTAGAAGTCCTAAAGTAGGTCTTAATGATGCTAGTCCATATTTTACAGATAACCCCATCATGTGAACAAGTCTGTGAAATGAATACCCCCCTATACCCCACCTTATATAGAGAAAAATGGGGTTTACGGGGGTATAGATTATTTTTCTTATTTTTGCTCCAAGACATAGGTTGTGGGTACTCGTTAGAACCACCTCAATGAGGTGGTTCTAACGAGCACCCACAACCTATGTTTGCAATATTTATAAGAAAAATATCAAGGATTTTCACCAGAAAAATGGCCATTTTGGGGATGTGAAAAAATGCACTATGTCACACAGGTGCTCTTCAAAAGGCACTATATGGAGGTGACCCTGATTAATTGTTACTGAAATGATGGTATACATTAGGATAACACACCCATGCGATGGAGTGCATTTTTTCACAGCTCCAAAATGGCTTCGTTTCTGAATAAAACCCTTGATATTTTTCTTATTTATACTGCAAACATAAGTTGTGGGTGCTAGTTTGAACCGCTTCAATGTGGCGGTTCTAAAGAGTACCCACAACCTATGTCTTGGAGTAGAAATAAGAAAAATAATGAATACCCCACTAAACCCCAGTTTTCTCTATATAAAGTTGGGTTTAATGGTATGTTTATTTCACAGATTTGTTGGCGTGATGAATATCTGACAGAATCATGCCCCTTTTCAGATTCAGGCAACATGTTATATTTATAATAACATTTTTTCTGTTTCTCAAAATAATGGCTCAAAATCAATATCAAATACTTATCGGGGCTTGAAGAAATATATGGGCTGCATGATGCTTCCACGGCGAGCTGAAACTGACCCGCACACAAGTACTGGTAAACCGCTTAGAGGATCTAAGCCTGTCCAGGCAAAGCGGTGAGAGTGTCGGACCGTCCATGCTTATAAACCCAATTGGTTTCATTGGGCGTCAGGGCTTGAGATGTCATTTCATCTGAATGTCGGGTAAAAGGTCCCACAAAATCAGAAGCAATGTCTCCAAAATGACCTTTACAGAGTTGATGGGAACGTTAAAACTCAAATCAAACAAACAAAAGGGAAAATTACATGAGTTGTGATTCCAGTGACGGGAAGATAATTCTTGTTAGATCATAGATGAAATTATTTGATATAGATACAAGAAACTTATCAGTTTACATTGAACTAATCAAGTGGCATCTAGCTGGGAGACGGGTGTAACTCAATGCATACCATTTGTTTAACCCATTTAGTACCAGAAACCCCAAAACTGGTACCCTGGCAAACAGTGCAGGCCTAGATCAGACGCAGCAGAACTCGGCGTCTGATCAGGGCCTCCACTGTTTGCTTAAAGTTCAGCCATTTTCCAAATCAATTTAGAAGAAAACACAACCTGACACCCCTAAATTTTGGAATGGACTCCTGCTATATATAAGGAGGAAGATTCCATTTGGTACAAAAAGAGTTAATGTATCTCCTAGTGCTAAATGAAGGGAAAAGACTACAAAATTTCATAATCTATGGGATTTTATATGATAGGATAATCTGGTTTATTTTCTGATTTATTTGAATACCCGCCAGGTGGAATTCACTGATTTTGTCATCCCAAATTCAGAAAGTTCAATGTCCTTCCAAGCCAAAACATTACCGTCTGGAGGTTTTGAACTCCTTGCTGGATTGTGAAATGAATTTGTTAAAATTTTGAGAATTACAGCAAGTTCTCAAGGTGTCCAAATTTTTAGGATTTTTACGGTAAAGCATTTTCGTTTATATTCTATTGAAGCAGCTCGGCTCCTCTTAGTAATCAAAGCACTGAGAGTACTGGTGGGTCGATCGTCTCTGAGTGTAGGTTGGGAAAATAGTCCTGAGCTGAGAATCGAACTGTTCGTTTAACTTTAAGCAAGCACAGTAGAGCTGATCAGACATCGCCTTATGTGGCGTCAGATTATGTAGATTCTGTTTGCCAAAGCCCAAGTGTACGAACACAGTCCACCCGCCCCCGCACATCGGGGCTTGAATAAATAGATGGGCTGCATGATGCTTCCACGCAGAGCTGCAAGTCCCGTAACATTGAAAGTAACGTCTCCAAATGACCTAAACAGTGTTTACGGGGATGTAAAACCTTAAATCAAACAAACGAGCACAGACCAGAATTTTCTTCTTACCCTGCGCTCTGACATCTTAGGGTAGTACTTGGATTTTGTTCAACAGAGTGGTGAGGGTGCAAACACAGCCCCCTCCCATCTTTTGGAAATTATTTCAGATTCATACAGTTTTTCACCCTCTGCAAAATACCTGAAATTCGCATCCTAAACCCGCCCCTTTTCAGAGTCTGCGTACGGCCCAAACTGTTTTTGCATACATATGGCGAACAGTGCCGACCTGATCAGAAGCAATGTACTCTATATCCGATCTTGGTCTATGCTGTATGTCTAATAACGGTAGCACCTATAAAGTCTGGGCTACTCATTTTTGCACTTAAACATTTCAGGGTTCTAAAATTAAGTTCTTAGCAGGAGTGCGAAAAGTCTATTTTTACTCGACTTGGCATACATTTGTGTAACAGTTTTATAAGTAGAATGTTCCGAAAGACGACACGTGACAGCGTGGCCTGGATTAAGATATTGTTTTTCTTTCATTACATGAGCAACCTGGCATTCTTATACTATTTTGTTTAACCCTCAAATGCCACTATTTAAGCAAACAGTGAAGTTCCTGTGCAACCTGCTGATCAGACGCCACATTCCGCGGCGTCTGATCTGGGTATTATCCAGCACACGATTCCTGTCAAGACTCTATAGATAGCTCTTGTTGCATTGATAAAAATAGCGCAATGTTTCAAGTTCTATTAATAAAACATAATATTGGTTTTCCATAATCAGTGATGTTCACGTGGACAACTGCATGAATTCAGTTTGGCCATTTAGTAAATGTGGGTCTATCGTAAACCGATCAACCTAAAAAGCTGCTTAGCACTGTTGGGTGGCTTCAGGTATTTTAGCCCTTATCCTGCTGAATAAATTAGTTTAGACACACCCATTTCTGACTGACCACCAATCAAATTACTTGATATGTATTCTTTCAATTTACAAACTGTATAAAACCAGTGTAGATCCTGATTGATTGACTGACTGTATTTGGTTTAATGACATGTCAACCCTTGAGGGTCATTTTGTGTCATCTCCCAAAGAAAGGGAGAAGATAAATAGAAGATATTATAGTATAAGAGATGAAAGTGAGGGACAGAGGATAAAGAGGAAAATGAATGGAAGAAATACCCTAACCTGCTACAAGGACAGCAGGCCTTGCCCAACTGTAAGTCAAAATCAGCTGGATGCCCCAGTGGCAGGCGCAAGATACACATCACCTTTGCCTCACCCAACCACCCCACTGTAGATCCTGATCAGATTAAGAAAGCATCAGATATGAATCTACACTGTCTGCAAAGATCGTGGTTGTCCTGTTAAGTAGGATAAGAGTTAACCAAGTAGGCTCAGGCAAAGGCATGTATTGCATGTGATGATCTCAGCCTTTACAGAAACATGACCCAGAGCACATGTCATTTAACACTGCATCAATGTTGACATGTACAGCATTGCACATACAAATTGTGTTGTATGCAGCTTCTCTGTCTCTGGTCGGGCCCATCGGAGTCTAGCTGTTGGTCTTCTTTTGCTCCAGCATTTCAGTTTCTTCCTGTTGAGTCCTCACCGTTGTTTCATCTCTGTGGTTGTTTGATTTTTGTGTTCACAGGGATGTCGCACTGATGAGTTACGGGGCCTTCATGTGGACTGTACAAATTATTTGTCTAAATTGCGATGGAAGTAAGGGCGAGAATTGTGGCCATGTAAAATCCATTTAAGCCCCCCATTGGAATTCTTTTTGCTTACCATTCCAAGGTGGTTCTTCTGTCGTGGTTTCTGTTATGGTTTGTCTTTTAGTGTGTGTATCACTTATATTATTTTGTTTTGGTAGCCAACTGGCCATTTTGTGGGAAAGTAACTGTCCTTTTGGCTTTCCGCTATTGATGTTTCCATTAGGGTCTAGTTGTTTCATGTTTGTGTTTCTTTCCCTTTGGTGTCTCTGATGGGAGCTGTGGGTTAACTGTATCGATTCTTGATCATTGCCTTCACTTCTATTTTCCATTTAAACAGGCTTATTTCTTAACCTTTACCCTGCTGTAGGCGACAAGCCCTATCTTTGCAAACAGTGTAGATCCAGATCAGATGGCTTCTGAAGAAGCCATTTGATCAGGATCTACACAGTTTGACATTCAGTTTATGAATATGTAGAAATAAGCTGCATCAAGTAATCTGATTGGTTCAAAGTCAGAAATGAGTGTGGCTTAATTGAATATTCAGCAGGTTAAAGGTTAAAAACCACTTTTGAACAGTCCCAAAGGTGGTCTTAATATAGGAATTTTACTGTACCTTATTTATAGCAGGAGACCCTCTCAAAAGTTAGGGGTACCAGGTGGAGTTGATTTTAGAAATTGATATAACCCTTAACTTGCTGAATATTCATTTAAGCCACACCCATTTCTGTCTATCAACCAATCAAATTACTTGATGTAATTTATTGCTACAAATCCATAAACTAAATGCCAAACAGTGTAGATCCTGATCAGATGGCTTCTTCAGAAGCCATCTGATCTGGATCTACACTGTTTCCAAAGATAGGGGTTGTCGTGAACAGCAAGATAAGAGTTAAAAATGGCTGAACCTTTTGTAAACAGTGAAGGTCCCTATCAGACGCCACAATCTGCGGTGTCTGATCAGGGTCTGCACTGTTTGCCAGTGACCCATTTTGGGCTTTCCTATATAAAATGGGTTAATTGGATTTCAGACATCCACAAGGTATACAGGAACAAATGTAGTTTGTAAAGTAATCTGTTACCACCAAGTAGATAGGAAAACTCAACACCTAATTTGGGCTGGTGGGAGGCAAAAACTCATTCACTGACAGCAAAAATCACTGATCAATGCGTGTGCACTATCTAATCAAGTGGAGACATGTAGCAGCTTTGATTTCAATAATACGTATGTGTCAAAAGTAAATTGCTAGATCACACTGTAAAATTATCTATACAAAATTTCAGTTACCTAAGGAACATTTTGTTGGCAGCCAGCTAATTTATTATGAACATAAAAATGCTACTCCTGAACTCTTAGCTCTAGATCACAGCTACTGTTACTTATCTGATCCTCATCCAGCAAAACTGAACCTTAGCCTCAGAGGGACTGAACAGCCAGCACAACCAGGCAAGTTCTTAACCCTTATCCTGCAGAATATTCAATTTAACCACACCCATTTCTGACTTTGAACCAATCAGATTACTTGATGTAATTTATCCCTAAAAATTCACAACTGAATGTCAAACAGTGTAGATCCAGATCAGATGGCTTCTTCTTCAGAAGCCATCTGATCTGGATCTACACTGTTTGCAAAGATAGGGGTTGTCATGAACAGCAGGATAAGGGTTAAACTTTTCTGTACCAAATGGAATATTCTTCCTTACATTTAGCAGGAGTCGGTGACAGAGGTGTTATCTTGAAAATTTATTTGGAAAACAGCAGAACGTTTTGCAGTGTTGGCCCTGATCAGATCTGGGCTGCACTGTCTGAGACTATATCCTTTTTTAAGTTTCGGATATTTTATACTTGATATTGCTGCATTGTTATAAAACAGGAAAATGTGTTTGTATGTATCCTAGTGGGCACATCAATTCTTTGCGGATCTAGGCCTACACTGTTTGTTGATTACATGCTATGAGGTTTCCAGTACAAAATGGGTTAATCCTACTTTATGCTGACCATATTCTGCTTTTTACCCATACTGATCTAATACAGACACTTCCAGATCACCCAAGAGATCCATATATTTGACCATTCCAGTCTGGCATCTTTTCCAATGTAATGATGCAAAATGAACCAGTGCACAAGCAGCACAACCCAATCAACTGGAAAATTTGTGTTACCAGTGAAGCCTCAGCTCAGCCTGCGCATCTGTGCTATCTAGTCTGAGTCTTGGCTGATTATATGAACCTTCTAGCAAGGAAAACAACAGACCACACACAGCAGATGGATATGCAGGATCCTGTGTGAATTTGTTGCTATGACAATCAAAGCACTGACAGCACTCAATAGGATAATAATCCTGTGCAACATAGTGCATTTTTTCACATCTCCAAAACGGCTAGTTTTCTGATGAAAATCCATGACATTTTTCTTATTTATACTGCAAACATAGGTTGTGGGTGCTCGATAGAACCACCTCGTTCTAAAGAGTACCCACAATCTATGTCTTGGAGCAGAAATAAGAAAAGTAATTTATTCCCCTGTAAACCCCAGTTTTCTCTATACAAATTGGGGTGTAGGGGGGTGTTGCTTTCATGGCCTTATTCACGTGATGGTTAGATTGACTGTTTTTGAGAGTAGATTGGTAAAATAGTCCAGAACGGGGGCTAAACTATTTTGTTTAGCCTTTAAATTCTTGCACTTTATGCAAACAGTGTAGAACCTAATCATCAAATATCACATTCTACAGCATCTGATCTGGGTCTACACTGTTTGCCAATGTTCCAGTACACGAGTCCAGTCTAGACAGCACTGACATCACAAGAAGGCTTACTCTTCTATTAATATCCTGTACCTGGATTTTGTACATAGGCTGTGACAGCCACACTGACAATAGCAGGAGGCCCCTGCCCATCGGGGCTTTAAGAAATAGATGGGCTGCATGATGCTTCCGCGCAGAGCGGTAACCGATCGCACATTGAGTACTGGTAAACCGCTTAGAAGATCTAAGCCTGCAGAGGCAAAGCGGTGCGAGTCTGACAGTCCATGCTTATAAACCCTATTGGTTTCATTGGCCGGCAGGGCCTGAGATGTCATTTCATCTCACTGTCGGGTTAAAGTCCCATAAAATTGAAAGCCATGTCTCCAAAATGACCTTTAAAGTGTTGACAGGGACGTTAAACATTAAAATCAAACAAACAAACTGACAATAGCATGCAAATTTTGGTCAATTATTGATAGCAAGCAACCCAAAAAGCAAAACTCAGATCAGCCTGTTTAACAGAGTGCTGCCATGGCAGGTTGCTCTTCAAATACCCTCAGATCAGACTGCTCATGTGCAGTCTGATCTGAGTCTTTGCTGGTCAAGAAGGTATACCTGTGGGTTTTGGCAAGTGCCAGCCGATATATTAATACATGTATCTTGTTTAGAGAAAGTGGAATGAATCTCCCTATCAAAATTTTATCTTTTTTCATGTAGATATGGCACTTTTATCTCGGTAATCTTATAAAATATTTGTCTACAGAGGAATCTGTTGAAGAATCCTCTTTTATACAGATCTTTATCTTAACCCTTTAGACCCCAAGAAAAACTACATCTGAAAATGTCGTCTGATCATGTCTTCTGCTAAATTTTATTGCAAACTTTTTGAAAAATATTTTTGCATACAGGCAAACATTGTGGGCCCAGATCAGACCGCTCCTATCTGTTTATTTGTTTGATTTGAGGTTTAACGTCCACGTCAACACTATTTATGTCATTTTGGAGATGTTGCTTCCAATTTTGTGGGACTTTTACCCAACATAGAGATGTCATGACATCTCAATCCCTGCCGCTCAATGAAACCAATAGGGTTAAGCACGGATGGGCAGATTCACAGCAATTTTCCTGGGCAGGCTTAAACATTCTAAGCGAATAACCAGTACTCATGTGCGGTCGCTATCAGCTCTGGGTGGAAGCATCGTGCAGCCCAATCTATTTCTCAAAGCCCTGATGGGCGGGGGCGGAACAGTCTGATCTGGGTCCACACTGTTTGCAAAAATTTACTTATAAGGTAACCGACAGACAGCAAAGCAGATAACAATAGTCGTGATTGGCCAAAACGGCTAGTTGACAAGGTAGGCAGTAACTGTATATCATTACAAAACACGCCTATACAAATATATTGTAAATGTTACCGCCATAAAAGCGAAAATTTTAAGATGAAAAATTGTGATATTTTTCTTATTTCTGCTCAAAATATAGATTTTGGGTACTCGTAAGAACCAAACCGCCTCATCGAGGCAGTTCTAACGAGTACCCACAATCTATATTTTAGAGCAGAAATAAGAAAAATAAGGTTTACCCCTGTAAACCCGTTTTACTATATAAAAGTGGGGTTCAAGGGGGTCAGAATTTATAGGCACGTTTTTCGTGATTTAAATTGATGCTATCACCATGCCAAATTGTTTTTGCTTTTTGTTTTTTCCCTTGTTTACAACTCAATTAAAGCTATAAAGACACAATCAACACAGTCCCAAAGATGGTCTTGACCCTTGTTCTGCTGAGCCCGGATATGCCTTTTCTTTGAAACAATGTAGATCCAGATCAGATGGCTTCTGAAGAAGCCATCTGATCAGGATCTACATTGTTTGTCATTCAGATTGTGAATTTGTTGTAATAATTTGCTACAGGTAATCTGATTGGTTGATAATCGGTAGTGGGTGTGGCATATATAAATATTCAGCAGGACAAGGGTTAAGATTTGTTTTTACCAGATTTTTCTGCTTTTTATTTTTTTTTTCTATCACTGTTCTCCAGACAATAGCAATTTGCCACCCACAGAAGTTCAAATGGCCAAACCATTCAAAAACCAAAATGAAATAGATTCCTGACATTTTCTTGGAAATTAATGTCTTCTCCAATGACAATGATAAATGAGTTGTTCAAAGGGGGAATCTCTCAGCCATGCAAACCTTATAGCCCAGGAAAAAGACATGTTTATGTATAAACATGTCATTCAAGGGTTAAGGAAACAATAATTGCAAACAAGTTTTTCAAGACTGTCAGGAATGTCCGTTACCTGGAAACATACATATGAGGCATAACAAAACATAGGAATCTTTAGCACATGTGCCAAATTTGAGACCACTCTGAAGGCAATGATCAGGAATCGATACAATTAACCCACAGCTCCCATCAGAGACACCAAAGGGAAAGAAACACAAACATGTAATAACTACACCCTAATCGTAGAAGCCTCCGTGGTGCGGTGGTTACGCTGCTCGCCTTGTAAACCAGGGATCGCAGGATCGATCCCGGGCTTCTCCAGACTTTCGGATGAGTCTTTAAACCGAGGTCCCGTCTCCGCATGACCTTAGCTGTTGGTGGGACGTAAAACTAAAACTCACTCACTCACACCCTAATCGTAATGGAAGCATCAATAGTGGAAAGCCAAAAGGACAGTATTTTTATCTTTCTTGTCAAGGAGCGAATTCTTTCCTTTCCCCCCAAGATAACCCCTTCCTTTGCAAACAGTGTAGATCCAGATCAGATGGCTTCTGAACTACACTGTTTGACATTCAGTTTGTGAATTTGTAGTAAAAAATTACATTAAGGAATCTGATTGGTTCGAAGTCAGAAATGGGTGTGGCTAACTTAATTATTCAGGGGGATAAGGGTTAAGAGAAGACCACTTTTTTGGCGGGACATAATTATATGTTCCCACAACTTCAGGTAACTACAGGATAATTTTTCTTATTTTATCTTGAAAAGGGTATGTTGTGTATACTTGAAAAGGCAATCATAACTAATGAGTACACATTACGTACATTTTATATGACAGAAAACTGAAAAAAAAGATATCCCAAAATTATCTCCATCATGTTTCCTGTCTGGCATTATGTAAACAAAATTTCAGGATCCCAAAGGTGTTTGTGCAAAAAAAGTTCAAATATATTTTTATAATTTTTTTATTCACTTAATGCACAAATGGGACAAACTGTATTCTAGTAGGGGCTATCTAATTATGTTTTTAAAAGTCAGCTGTAACTTGTTATACACATGTATTATCCAACCGTTTTTCAATTTCTGTCAGTCATAAATACTTGAAGATGATACTGGCAGGGTGGGAGGGGGTGGAGTGAGGAAGGAACAAAACTTAATTAAATTAGATTCTTCAGCATTACAGATGTTCTTTTATGATCTTCTATGTATTTCTGCTGCTGTAATTATTCTGAGAATTGTAAGACTTTAACATCTTACTGTAATTATCCTAAAAACATCATGTGAACAGGTCCGTGAAATGAACACCTCCTTAACTCCACTTTATATAGAGAAAACTGGGGTTTTAAGGGGGGTATTTATTATTTTTCTTATTTCTGCTCCAAGACATAGGTTGTGGGTACTCATTAGAACCACCTCATGTGGCTGTTCTGACTTTGATCATGATCTGTGGTACAGGCCTGGATGTCCTGCAGAGTTTGGGCGAGTTCCCATACACCGTATGTCACACTGGAGTGGGCAACAAAAGTATCTTTTGCAATGGCTGCAAGCTCAGGGTGCACAAGAAATGCTGTGGGCTCAAGCTCTTAACAGAGGGCCCTGATTACAGGTGTACACAGTGCCAGGGAACTGCACATCCCATAGATTGCAGACCACAGAGGGAAGTCTAAGTCGGACTTGATAAGCTGGAGGTGGTAGCTTCCTTTTGCCACCTAGGAGACATGCTCTCAGCAACCAGTGGCTGTGATCTTTCAACCACATCTCATGTGAAACAGCTGGGAAGAAGTTCAAGGAGTGCTACCTGTTTTCTCCATTCCTGCAACCTCTAGTTCAAGACACATGGCGGTGTGTACAACTCTTGTGTGCTGAGCGCACTGCTCCATTCCAGTGAGACTTGCTATTGACAAAGCCAAATCTCCAGTGCCTACAGGCCAATGACAGGGCAATGATCAGACAGATCTGCAATGTCTGGCTGCAAGACACTGTCATCATCAGGTCCAGTGAGCTACTTTGGCAGCTTGGCATTGAGGACCTGGACCTCATCCTGAAGGAGAGAAGGCTTGGCAGGTATGGACATGCGGAATGCTCAAACGGTGCAGTCAAGATAGCTGGTGACATGCAGGTGGATGGAACATGTGAGCTTGCGATGCCCAAGATGACCTGGAAGCAGCAGACAGAGATCGCAGAGAGTGGGAGCTCCCAACTATCGACCCTCATAATAGACACATCTGGAGAACCAGTATGAGACCTGTCATGCAGCAAGCCAGCTACCTGGAAGGGGGCCCACTTATGATGATGATGATGATGATGAAAGTTCATTCAGACTGTTGAAAATCCAAATATAATTTAGTGGGCCGCCTTCCAGGTAGTTGGCTTGCAGAACGCATGGCAGATGTCACACCAGTCTGTGGCCGCTGTTTGAAAACTGTTCATTTTCTATATAAATGTCTAAAACTCACTTAACCTGACATTCCTAAATTTCAAAACAGATCCATATAAGTGGAAAATTCTATTCAGATAAGGGGAATGGATACACCTTCAGGGAAGGCAACTCCTGCAAACAAAAATATTGTTATCTCCCATGTCAATATGGGTCAACTCTTAAAGGAAAGAATTTGCTCCTGAGGAGCAAATTCTTTCCTTTAACAGTAGACCCCTTTTTCCTTGTGCCAAGTTTATAGAAAAGTGGCCAGAAAGTCCCAGAAGTTGTCTCCCTTTGAAAAATGGTGGAAAAAATCTGCCAGATGTATTCGTTCCCCTTAAAATTTGGTTTTATGCTTATGTAAAAGGATGGCAGGGATTTATAATTATCCCCACGCTTTTCGAAGAAAAAGTGGGGATATTGTAATTGTCTTCGTCGTCCGTACGTCCGTCCGTCCGTCTTACCGGACAATTCCTCCCACACTTTTACAGCTAGAAACTTAAAACTTTGGGAACTGATAGGTCTTTGGTCTGAGGAGTGCATGACACTTTCGGAATTTTGATCCTACCCCTAGGGGCCAGGCAAGGGGGTGGGGTGCCCGGGGGTAAAAAATCAAAGTTTTCAGAAGCTGGTCGGGTGACATATCCAATCGAACGGCATAATGAGTAGAATACATAGCAATCAAAATTTGACCCCGAGGGTCAGGTTTGAGGTCACCAGAGGTCAAAAACTTGGATTTTCAGCCCCATAATCCCCTTTTTAACGATTACCGGATATCTCCTCCTACGCCGTTTCAGATAGAAACATGAAACTTTGGGAACTGATAGGTCTTTGGTCTGAGGAGTGCATGAGACTTTCGGAATTTTGATCCTACCCCTAGGGGCCAGGCCAGGGGGTGGGGTGCCCGGGGGTAAAAAATCAAAGTTTTCAGAACCTGGTCGTGTGACATATCAAATCGAACGGCATAATGAGTAGAATACATAACAATCAAAATTTGACCCCTAGGTTCAGGTTTTAGGTCACCAGAGGTCAAAAACTTGGATTTTCACCCCCATAACCCCCTTCTTAACGTTTACCGGATAACTCCTCCTACGCCGTTTCAGATAGAAACATGAAACTTTGGGAACTGATAGGTCTTTGGTTTGAGGAGTGCAAGAGACTTTCGGAATTTTGATTCTACCCCTAGGGGCCAGGCCAGGGGGTGGGATACCCCGGGGGTAAAAAATCAAAGTTTTCAGAACCTGGTCGTGTGACATATCAAATTGAACGGCATAATGAGTAGAATACATAACAATCAAAATTTGACCCCTAGGGTCAGGTTTGAGGTCACCAGAGGTCAAAAACTTGGATTTTCACCCCCATAACCCCCTTTTGAGCGATAACCGGATAACTCCTCCTACGCCGTTTCAGATAGAAACATGAAACTTTGGGAACTGATAGGTCTTTGGTCTGAGGAATGCATGACACTTTCGGAATTTTGATCTTAAGATTGGGTGGGAGTTGCAATTGAGAACTTATATAGTGGCGTATCTTTAAAAAAGCGTGGGGATATGCGATGGCGTGCCATCGACTGCGCGATTCTAGTTTGAGTTTGCAATTAACAAGTTTCTTTCAAATACAAGAAAGAACAAACACCTTTTATCTATTTCCCTCTGTTTCAGTTCCAAGCTAATTTGATAACCGTGCAAAATCTTAAAATCTGGCAAATACCAGGTGAAGTGCTGCACTTTGTTTATTACAGTTCCGAAATATTTTACCATAACTAAAGTCAAGCACCAGTGCATTTTTACAAATCACATCTATTTCTTGGCAGATTCCTTTGAACAGTTATGTAACAAATGGTTTCTGAACAATGTCTGTTGGCATTAAAACCAACCAAAGTAACGCTAAGTATGAAGTATGTCTTGTCACACTTAGTTTTTGCACAATGCATGCAATCTGTTTAATAGACTTTGTCTGTTTCTTGAAATTATCATTCCAGCAATCCAGTAAGACCTGGGACCAGTTGTAACGATCTCGTTAGTTAACAAATCGTTAAAACTTTGATCATTAAATATAGCAAATCTACAAATATTTTTGCTGAAAAAAAATGTGAGCAGCTTTTGCAAATGCAAAAGCTGCTCACATTTTTTTCAGCAAAAATTCCAGAATTTTGGATATTGTACTTGCTGGAACTGTTAACAATATGACCACTAACGAGCTTGTTAAGTTAACCATGTTAACAACTGGACTCTGGTGACAAATCTCCCATTTTATTTTATACATAGCAGTGAAATCAATGCATATCTGAAACAAATAAAAGTGATATTTTCACAGTGTGAAAATATAAGTGATATTTTCACAGTGTGAATGTTATTTTCACAGTAGCAGCCCGATCTACTTTTTTCGCCGAAGTCATAAGCAATCAATGAAATAATTCTTTAAAATACCTTGAAAAAGCATTCTCTGAACTGTAAAATGCTGTATTAAAAATGGCGATCTGTTTCTGTTTTGCAACTGACAGTTATGACGTCATTGTCAAGTCGAAAATTGTGACGTAAGATTCGATCGATCAGTTACAGTAAGTGTTCTAAAATATTATAAAATAAAAAGAAAATTTACTTTTTTTCGATAAATATAAAAAATATTTCATCTCGTGTGTTGAAAATATCAGAATTTCTTCCACTCGTGCTTCGCACTCATGAAAATTCTGATATTCTCAACACACTCGATGAAATATTTTTGATATTCATCTCAAAAAAGTAAATATCCTCTATTTATACAGGATACACAGAAACTGATCAGTGGGAAACAGTGCAGACCTAGGTCAGATGATGCAGAATGTGGTTTTTGATCAGTGCCTCCACTGTTTGCAAAAGGCTCAGTCATTTTTAAAATCAATTTCTAAAATCAACTCAGCCTATTGGTTATTCCAACATTTCAATATGGACTCCTGCTATATGTAAGTATAAAGATTGATTGAGTGTTTGACTTATTGACTGACTGACTGACTGTTTTGTTTGTTTGATTTGAGGTTTAACGACCCCGTCAACACTGTAAAGGTCATTTTGGAGACGTTGCTTCCAATTTTGTGGGACTTTTACCCGACATTGAGATGAAATGACATCTCAAGCCCTGTCGCCCAATGAAACCAATAGGGTTTATTAGCATGAACGGTCTGCCTCGCACCGCGGTTCCTGGACAGGCGACTGACTAACTGACTCACTCACTGACTGACTCACTGACTGATTGATTCTGTTGGGGGTTTAACTACATGTCAACCTTTGTGGGTCATTTTGCATCATCTCCAAGAGAGAGAAAAGAATTTGAAGAGATAGTAGAGGAGATAAAACTGAAGAACACGTGAGAAAGAGTAAAAAAAATGAAATTGTAGAAGAATGACCCGCAGAAATAACCTATAGTTTTAATATAACTTGGCTGTTTAACCCATTTTGTACCGGACACCCCAAAACTGGTACCCTGGCAAACAGTGCAGGCCCAGATCAGATGCTGTGGAACACAGCATCTGATCAGGGCCTTCACTGTTTGCAAAAAGTTCAGCCATTTTCCAAACACATTTTGAAGAAAACACAACCTGACACCCCTAAATTTTGACATGGACTCCTGTTATATATAAAGAGGAAGATTCCATTTGGTACTAAAAGGGTTAACTAACACAGTTTAAGGTTTGACCCCCAATAAGTGTGTGTATGTTTGAGTTTTAGATTCCCACAAACAACTAAGGTCATCCTCAGTTTAAAGACTCATCCAAAAGTCTGGAGAAGCCAGGAATCGAACCTGCAACCCCTGGTTTATGAGGGGAGTAGCTTAAACACTTCATCACTGAGACGTCTATGTGTGTATGTACATGACAGAATGCAAGCATATGTGCAAGAATATGCATGTTTTTTATTGCTGCTTTAGTTCTTGAACGATTTCACTTCATCAGAACATGATATTAGAATGATGTCTCAGGGATAGTGATTATTCAGACAGGCTGTCTATAGAATGGCCATATTTTTACCCATTTATTTTATTATAAAAATTGTTGCTGATCTCACTAATTGAAACTACAGATGTCTTGCAATGGTAATCAACAAGATATGCAATCTGTTACATTGTCTTGAACTCAGGTATGCAAAAAAGATATTGTTTTTCCCATAAAAACTCTAAATAATGGGAACTCCATCCCTCCTATACCACGTTCACAATTCGATAAAAGTCTGTTTATTTGTCACAATACACCACAAGGGCAAACACTATAGACCCTGATCAGACTGCTCCTGGGGAGCAGTCTGATCAGAGTCTATACTGTTTGCGCAAGCATTTTTGTCACAACTGTTCTGTACTTTACGGTAGAGATCAGTTACAAAAACAGATCATTTCCAGAAAAGTATGGCTTTTTGAGCTTTTTCCCTGAATTATGCCATGTGCCATGTTTTACGATATAACAGCCCTGCAAATCAGTGACATGAAAAAGAGTTCAACCCAAAAAGAAATAACTGCTTCTGCAACAGGTACCTGCCAAAATCCCAGATAACACAAGGTAACACCCAGGTAATAACAATTCCTCAAGAGCTGTGTTTCTCAACATTGTGACAATACCTGACACAGTACTAAAATATTGCATTTTTGTAATGCCATCGTCTTTACACTTCATTACAATAACACATTTACACAAGATAAGACTATCTTTCTTGGCTACAAAAAATGACTTTTTTTTGCTAAATATTGTCTCACCCATGTGCTAAAATGTATCCCATTACGAAAATACGCCTTTCCAAATACATTATAACCTTTATCACCAAAAAAAATGGAAATTTTAAGATGAAAAATTATGATATTTTTCTTATTTCTGCTCAAAATATAGATTGTTGGTACTCTTTAGAACTGCCTCGATTCTAACGAGTACCCACAATCTAGATTTTGGAGCAGAAATAAGAAAAATAAGGTTTACTCCTGTAAACACCAATTTTACTTTATAAAAGTGGGGTTCAAGGGGGGCCAAAATTATATAGGCGTGTTTTCATGATGCTTTTGTATCTCTTGAACTAACATTTTTCAGCTGCAAATTTGTGATATGTTTCTTATTTCTATTCCAAACACGTATTGTGGGTGCTCCAATGTGACGGTTCCAATGAGTATCCACAATGTTTTTTGTTTGTTTTTTTTGTTTTTTGTTTTTTTTAAGAAGCCTCAGTGGTGTAATGGTTACACTACTCGCCCTGTAAACCAGGGATCGCAGGATCAATCCCGGGCTTCTCCAGACTTTCGGATGAGTCTTTAAACCGAGGCCCGTCTCCGTATGACCTTAGCTGTTGGAGGGACGTAAAACTCAAACACTCACTCACTCACTCCACAATGTTTTCGAGCAGAAATAAGGAAAATAATATATATTCCATCATGTGACAATGAGTGATGGCTGACTTTTTTCTATTTTTCTGTATCCCTGTAAACTTTTTTTTTTTTTCTATAAAACGTGGGGATTACAGTGTTCATGCCATGGATTTGTTGTAATCATTACGATAACACTCCCCTGCAACATATTGCATTTTTTCACATCCCCAAAATGGCTATTTTTCTGGAAAAAATCTGCGATATTTTATTTATTTTTACTACAAACATAGGTTGTGGGTTCTCGTTAGAACTGCCTCATTCAGTACTAAAGATTACCTACAATTTATGTTTTTAAATATAAATATAGAAACTAATGTACATGTATACACCCTTGTCAAACCACAATCTTTTTTTTTTTTTTTTCAAATTTTAATCATAAAACTGTCATTCTAGTGTCATAAAAACAAGAGCTGTCATCAGACAGCATAGCTTGTCTGAATAAGTGTCCTGGAGGTCATGAGCATCTAAGTCTACAACCTTGACCTTGAGGTCATGGGCATGGGTGGGGGTATTTCTGAACAAAACTCTGGACCTATCTATCATCATACCAAACATGAACCAATTGCATTGTATGGATTGGAAAATATGAGCTCATAAAAAAATCTTAACCCTTGTCCTGCTGGTCCCGGATATGTCTTATCTTTCAAACAATGAAGATCCAGATCAGATGGCTTCTGAAGAAGCCATCTGATCAGGATCTACATTGTTTGTCATTCAGTTTATGAATTTGTTGCAATAATTTGCATCAAGTAATCTGATTGGTTGATAATCAGTAGTGGGTGTGGCATATATGAATATTCAGCAGGACAAGGGTTAAATGTAAATGTGGACGCTGACAAATCCAACAGCAATGGCAGGGCAGTGCAACAGCTCTTCCTGGACTTCCTAAGGAATATCTAAAATGGACTTCTTAATGTTATGTTATAGTAACTAAGGTCATTTATTGCCTACATACCATCATTCTGGTCTGGGATGATGGTCACCTCTGCTTCAATGACATCACCAAGCCGGCCTCCCATTGGCTGAATCAGAATGACCTTGAACTTTTCTTCCTCCTCATACAGAGTGTCATCAATGATGGTGATGCTGCAGTGTTTCTTGTCCTCGTTACTATCAAACCTCACAATACTATCACGGTCCTGAGTCCGGCTGATGTAGTCAGTAAATGACAGAACTTTATTGGGAGGGGTACCAGTAGCTGAATCTGGTAAGACAATGACACATTATCATCCTTATAACACAGTTATTGTATATAAAATGGATTAAGGACAGATACCAAAAACAGACAGATTATATAGAAATAAGAACATTAATTTTCTATACAATCTTTACATTTTTGTTTGGATATTATATCATCACTCACATTATACACATCTGTTTGTCTGGTATTTAATAGCCCAGTCAACACTGTTTAGGTCATATTGCACTGGTCAGTTTATCTAACAACACTTTTCATGGGCAGGCCTATACATAAGTGGTTAACAATATACAGTGTACATTATTTTGCCAGAAACTGACAACTGCCCTTCTTGAATCAGGGGAAGGGAGAGAATGACAGTAGAAAAGATTTCATATTCAATCTGAAGCTAACCTTCCACAATTCATGCTATTTGGGATATGCTGGCATCAAAAACTGAAAAAGCTCTTTTGTGTGTCATTACGAAAACACGCCTATACAAATACATTGTCACCTTTGTCTCAGAAAAAAAAGAAAATTTTATGGTGAAAAATTGTGATATTTTTCTTACGTCTGCTCAAAATATAGATTGTGGGCACTCGTTAGAACCACCTCATTGAGGCAGTTCTAACGAGTACCCACAATCTATATTTTAGAGCAGAAATAAGAAAAAATAAGGTAGACCCCCTTAAACCCCAGTTTTACTAAATAAAAGTGGGGTTCAAGGGGGTCAAAATTATATAGGCATGTTTTTCTTTTTAACTTTTCACCTTAACCCTGGAGGGGACACAGACAGTGTATATTTTATTCTGTCCATCAGAGTTATCCATCATTTGTCCGTGGCTTTTTAAAGCCTGCTTCTGGCATAGATTTCCATATAAACTGACCTTTTAATAGTTTGCTGATGTGTCCAACTACAGTTACTATCAGAAGAATTAGTCAAAGTCTAAAACTCTTTAGACTTCAGGCTCTCATCCAATCAAATCCTCATAAATTGCCACAAAAAAGACATTGCTGAATATTGCTATGAGACCGTCAAGCAGAACTTATTGAGGAATATTTTTTCTGTGCAATAAATGAGCAGTGTAAAGGGATGAGCATGTTCGATCCTGTTCTACATCAGCCTGCTAAATTAGTCTGAATACAACCTTTCATATAATTCTTATCCTGCTGAATAAATTAATGTAGCCCCATTTCTGACTAGCAACCAATCAAATTACTTGATATAATGTACCCGTTCAATTCACAAACTGCATGACAAACAGTGTAGATCCTGATCAGATGGCTTCTTCAGAAGCCATCTGATCTGGATCTACACTGTTTGCAAAGGTAGACATTGGTGTTTTCAGCAGACTAAGGGTTAAAGAAGTTTTGCCTCAGTGAGGCATCAATACAGAGTTATCTCCAGATAAAGGTAAGTATTGGTGATAATTGTGGGATAATTTTTAATTATTTCTGAACAAAAGCATATGTTGTGGGTACTTGTTAGAATTGCCTCATTGAGGCAATTCTGACAAGTACCCACAACATATGTTTCTGACTTGCCTCATTGAGGCAATTCTGACAAGTACCCACAACATATGTTTCTGACAAGAAATAGGAAAAAAATAGTTATCCTTTAATTATACCATCAAACAAACACGCCTATATAATTTTGACCCCCTTGAACCCCACTTTCATACAGTAATACTGGCATTTACAGGGGTAAACCTTATTTTTCTTATTTCTGATCTGAAATATAGATTGTGGGTACTCGTTAGAACCGCCTGGATGAGGCGGTTCTAACATGCACCCACAATCTATATTTTGAGCAGAAATAAGATATTACAATTTTGACCCCCTTGAACCCCACTTTCATACAGTAATACTGGCGTTTACAGGGGTAAACCTTATTTTTCTTATTTCTGATCTAAAATATAGATTGTGGGTACTCGTTAGAACCGCCTGGATGAGGCGGTTCTAACATGCACCCACAATCTATATTTTGAGCAGAAATAAGAAAAATATCACAATTTTTCATCTAAAATTTTTCATTTTCACGGTGGTAAAATTTACAATGTATTTGTATAGGCGTGTTTTTGTTATAATGCTCTTACCCACAACATATGCCTCTGACAAGAATTAAGTGAAGAAGCCATCATGATCAGGATCTACACTGTTTGGCATTCAGTTTATAAATTTGTAGCAATAAATTACAACAAGTAATTTGATTGGTTCAGTAATGGGTGTGGCTGAACTGAATATTCAGCAAGAGAAGTGTTAACAGGGGTAAACCTTATTTTTTCTTATTTGTGCTCTAAAACACTGATTGTGAGTACCCACAATCTATGTTTTGAGCAGAAATAAGAAAAATATCGCAATTTTTCATCTTACACTGTATTTGTATAGGTGTGTTTTCGTAATGGTCTGAAAACAAGATTTTCACTTGACAGCCAAGTTCTTTTGTTTCATTACCTTCCTGAGTATAGCAAATCACTGTGAGTTCGCGAGATAAATCTCCTGTTCTGTAGATGGGTATCTGGAGTTTACCCACTTCTTCCTCCACTTGGAACTCAGACTTAGGGAAGAACACAGTAGATTCTGAAACAGAATACCAGCTAGAATAAGGTAAAACTAAAACAATCTCTAACACAGATGAATAATGCCCCAACTGAAAATTTCTAAGTTATTTTTTCATCATTGTTTTCTAATACTGTGTCTGTCATATTTGACCATAAACCCATTTCAGGATGGAATTCCCTAAACGGGTACCATGGCAAACAGTGCGGGCCCAGATCAGACGCCCCAGAACGCGGCGTCTGATCAGGGCCTACACTGTTTGCAAAAAGTTCAGCCATTTTCCTATTCAATTTTGAAGAAAACACAACCTCACACCCCTAAATTTTGAAATGGACTCCTGCTATATATAAGGAGGTAGATTCCATTTGGTACAAAAAGGGTTAGCTCAGTTAATTCCAAGGTAGTACTAAGGAATCTACATTATGATAACTCACCCATGCAACATAGTACATTTTTCACATCTCCAAAATGGCTACTTTCTGATAAAAATCCTTACTAGTTTTGTTATAAATGTTAAAAACATAGGTTGAGGGTGCTCGTTAGAACCGCCTCAGTGAGGCGGTTCAAACGAGTACCCACAACCTATGTATTGGAGAAGAAATAAGAAAAATAGTGTATACCCCCCTTAAACCCAGTTTTATCTATATAATGTGGGATATAGGGGGGGTCTTCATTTCATGGACTTTTTCACGTGATGAGATAAAATGTCTTGTTCAAGGACATAATGCATGATGCCAGGCGTGGCTCTCAAACCTGAAACCCCTTGATCACAAGCGAAGTGTTTAACACTGCAGCTGGAGACTGCCCTGGTTGAGGAATGATGCAGGATCCCTGTCTACTTTTTCAGCAGCCTTTGCAGGTCTATGCCACTTCACGTGAGTGTCTGGAGCATTATTGATGTTATTGACATTAGCCGTCGCCCCCGCCCATAGGGGCTTGAAGAAATATATGGGCTGCATGATGCTTCCACGCAGAGCTGAATCCGACCCGCACACTAGTACTGGTAAACCGCTCAGAGGATCTAAGCCTGTCGAGGAACCGCGGTGCGAGGCGGACCGTCCATGCTAATAAACCCTATTGGTTGCATTGGGCGACAGGGCTTGAGATATCATTTCATCTCCATGTCGGGTAAAAGTCCCACAAAATTGGAAGCAACGTCTCCAAAATGACCTTTGACAGTGTTGACGGGGACGTTAAACCTCAAATCAAGCAAACAAATTGACATTAGCCTTGCAAGGGCTTGACATTATGCTTATGAAAACTCATCTGGTACATGTATGATTCAGGAATCATCATGATAACATTTTCAACAGATCTTTGGAAAATTATTTTTTTGACCGACGTTTTCTGCGGTATTTTGATATATGCATGGTGCAAGGCCGTTTTTAATTTTGCTGAGGATTTAATGCCGACATCCAAAATTAATTTAATGTTACCTTTATTTGTTTTGAAAAGATACCCTACATGAAGTATATAAATAGGGGTCAAGGGAGCAAATTCTTTCCTTTAAGAGTAGACCCCTTTTTCACTGGGACAGGGCTTATAGAAAAGCGAACAAAAAATATATATTAAATATATCTAAAATAGATGACACGTTTTCAAAGGCATTGAGTGTATCTTGGACAGTAACATATATTTTGATATTCAAGATGGTAAATTTACTAAATTATAGGTTATACCATCATCAACCGAGTTTTCAATGCAAATTATAGAGGGCTTGAAAAAGAAAGTATCTCAAATTAATGATTTTCTGCAGTAAAGCAGTAATTTTCTTTTTCCTAATAATGTCTCTACCTTATAATTCATTCAGCTACATGTAATGCAATATTTTACATCAGTAAAAATATGTCATCACTCAGATGTGCGTTTTAGGATTTAAATCACTTTCAAGGATACTGAGTAACAGTCAACCCTCTTAATACCAACATTCGGTATAATGACAAAACTCGCTTTAACGATATTACATCAGCAAAAATATGTCACCACTCAGATATGCGTTTTAGGATGTAACCCTTTTTGTACCATATGGAATCTTCCACCTTATATATGGCAGGAGTCCATTTCAAAATTTAGGTGTCAGGTTGTGTTTTCTTCAAAAACTGATTTGGGAAATGGCTTAACTTTTTGCAAACAGTGTAAGCCCTGATCAGACGCCGCTTTCTGCGGCGTCTGATCTGGGCCTGCACTGTTTGCCAAGGTACCCCTTTAGGGGTTTCTGGTACTGGATGGGTTGAGTCACTTTCAAGGACACTGAGTAACAGTGAACCCTCTTTATACCAACATTTGATATAATGAGAAAACTCGTTTAAATGATGTTTCAATGGTACAGACTGAAGAACTATCTCAGCTAAAGATGAGATAGACTAATGCAGATATTCAAGGATTTTGTATTTCACATGTTGTGGATATTTGTTAGAATCGCCTCTGTGAGGGGAATCTAACAACAGTCCACAGCATTTGTGTCTTGGAATAACTGAGGGGAAAATGGCCTTTATTATACTGCCTCTTATTAAGATTCACTATATTGGCAAATTCCCCATAATAACAAAGAAAATTAATGCTGTCATCATAAAGTTTGTTTGTTTGTTTGTTTTGGAGTTTAATGGCCCAGTCAACACTATTTAGGTCATTTTTGAGCCGGTCAGTTTCACTATCAACACTTTCCTGGGCAGGCTTATCCGTAAGCGGTTAACCAGTACAGTGCACATTCTTTCGCCAGAAACTGACAACTGCCCTTCTTGAATCAGCAGAAGGGAGGGAATGACCATGAAAAAAGATTTCATGATCAATCTCCACGAAAGAATGTTGCCGACCCCGGCGGGAGTGGAACCCGCGTCCTCCTGATCACCAGTCAGACACGCATCCGACTGAGCCACCTAGGCTGGCCGTCATCATAAAGAGAAATCCTCTATTATCCTTGGGTTGATATCACAAACTAGTAAGATCATCTTAACCAGTAGACCAGTACAGATACCTATGCAAACAGTGCAGATCCAGATGAGATGGCTCATAATGGTGCCAGCCTGGTGGAAAAGAACTTGACCATTTGGGTGAAAGGTAGGTATGTCACAAATGATGACGGATTGACAAATTGATGAACCGATGGATGGAAGAACGGAGGGATTGAAAATCGACTCCTATATCATGCCATGTTAAAAGTAGGCGTGACAATAAAGAAAATTATCCTTTAACCCATTTTGTACCAGAAACCCCAAAACAGGTACCCTGGCAAAAGTGCAGGCCCTGATCAGGGCCTACACTATTTGCAAAAAGTTCAGCCATTTTCCAAATAATTTTTGAAGAAAACACAACCTGACACCCTTAAATATTGATATGGAATCCTGCTTTAGATCAGGCGGAAGATTCCATTAGGTATAAAAAGGGATAATTATCCATATTACTCCATCTGGAGCTATGATTTTTTGTTACATTATTTGGTGTGTTTTTCAGGTACGATATTTACCATATGTATTTGGACAAAAGAGCCCCTGTAAACCCCAGTTTTACTATATAGAAGTGGGGTTCAAGGGGGTCAAAATTATATAACCCAGTTTTCGGGATGTACTTACCATCTTCAGGGTCCACTATGGTAACTAGAGTGCTATCAGGGTACTCCAGGACCACAAACACTGGGTCTGTGAGCTGTATGATAAAAGTCTCGGACTCTTCATAGATGTCATCATCTCGTACACGTATACTCCACGTCTTGTCTGTCTGACCTAAAATATGAAAATATGGCTAAAGTTTTTGAAAAGAAAAAAAGAACAACACATATTAAGAAAGTTACTCTTAAAGACTTAAGATTAGAAAAAAAGTTATACATTGCTATTTACAGAAGAATCAAAATGCACTATTTTCAGTGGCATCTTAAGTGCTCATTGCTCAAGGTAAACATCTACAATCCAAGCTAGCCCAATACAGCGGGGCCTGTAGCTCAGTCGGGTGAGTGTCTGACTGGTGATCAAGAGAACGGGGGTTTAATACCTGCTGGGGTAGGCAACAATCTTTCGTGGAGATTGATCATGAAATCATTTCTATGGTCATTCTCTTCCATCCGCTGATTCAAGAAGGGCAGTTGTCAATTTCTGTCGAAAGAATGTGCACTGTACTGGTTAACCATTTATGTATAAGCCTGAACAGGAAAAGTGTGAATAGATAAACTGACAGGCTCAAAAATGACCTAAAATAGTGCTGACTGGGCCGTTAAACTCCAATACAAACAAACAAAACAATACACAGGGCCACGTCAACATCTCCAGAACTGTATTGTTTGTTTGATATGAGGTTTAACGTCCCCGTCAACACTGTAAAGGTCATTTTGGATACGTTGCTTCCAATTTTGTGGGACTTTTACCCGACATTGAGATGATATGACATCTCAAGCCCTGTCACCCAATGAAACCAATTGGGTTTATTAGCATGGACGGTCCGCCTCGCACCGCAGTTCCTGGACAGGCTTAGATCCTCTTAGCGGTTTACCAGTACTAGTGTGCGGGCCGGATTCAGCTCTGCGTGGAAGCATCATGGAGCCCATATATTTCTTCAAGCCCCTAAGGGCGGGGGCTGCCCAGAACTATAAGTCGGATTGATTTTGTTTGTTTGATTTGAGGTTTTACATCCCCGTCAACGCTGTATTAAGTCATTTTGGAGGTGTTGCTTCAAATTTTGTGGGACTTGAACCCAACAATGAGATGAAATGACATCTCAAGCCCTGTCGCCCAATGAAACCAATAGGGTTTATAAGCATGGACGGTCGACTCGCACCGCTTTGCCTAGGCAGGCTTAGATCCTCTAAGAAGTTTACCAGTACACGTGTGCGGTCAGTTTCAGCTCATGCAGCCCATCTATTTCTTCATGCCCCGATGGGCAGGGCCACGGTAAGTTGGATTGTACTGATACTAAGTAGACATGTAGAAGGCATTATGGTGACATGTAGATTCTGAATTGCTAAAATGATTCTGTTCTAATGTCCAAGATGGCCACTTGATGATCTTTTAATGACATCTCCTCCTGAACCAGAAGTCGGATTGAGCTGAACTTCATGTGTTTGGACATTATGAAGATTCAGAATTGCTAAAAATCCTTCCTGTCAGAGATACAAGAGGACAGTCATGGCAGCCAGCTTGAAATTGTATAAAAACATCTCCACCTAATCTGGCAGTTGAACAGAACTGAAAACTGATGGCAGGCATCTTGGCAACATTGAGATTCAGAATTCGAAAATTTGTTCTCTTAATTCCATCTTGAAATTCTTCGAATGACATCTCCTCCTGAATCAAAAGTTGGATTGACCTGAAACTTGATGTGAGGTATCAAGGTGACATGGAGATATAGAATTGCTAAAATTGTAATGTGACAATATCCAAGATGGCCACTGTGACCACAGCACTGAAAGTCTTAGATGGAAAGTCTGATTGAGCTGAAAATTTATTAAGGCAACGCAGCAACATGGAGATTCAGATTTGTTATAATTATTCTGTTCAGATAAACCATATTAGCATCCATCTTGAAAATCTTCAAAGCATATCTGCAACCCAAAGGGCAGTTGGATTGAGTCAAAACGTGGTGGGAAGCATCGGCCAGGGTTTTCAATAAGAATTTAAGTAGAAGGCAAATTAACCAAAGTAGAAGGCAGGGGGGTCTGGGGGTCCTCCCCCAGCAGGGGTCTAGGTGGCAGAGCCCCCTAGTCCGGGGGTCCAGGGGGCCCTGGCCGAAAATGCATTTTAGACATCTCCAGACCCCCTAAGTGAGCTCTCCTTGACTGATTTTTGATGTTGCTAGGAGCATGTAGATTCCTATGCTAGGAGCATATAGATTCCTGGAATGAGTCCCAGAGTGACAGCCTGTCTGTGAAAAGCCTTTAACCCTTTACCACTCAGAAAATTATCCAATACAGCATCTTAACAGAACACTGATATAGGTAAATCAATAACCAATAGTCCATATCTGGCTGATAGGCCTGACAGTCTTATCTGAACAGAGATATTGGCATTTTTGTGTGATTTTCACCCTTATGTTACAAAAATGATTATTTTAGTATTTTCTGTACATTTGACAATATTTATGTAAATGTAAAGTTTCTAGGAAATTAAATTTTCTTTCCAATGGTACTAAATTTATTATAGTTTCTCGTTGCGTTTTGAAAATATGAAGTGTCAAAGTAAGCAAAATATTTTCATTAGCAAAAATTTCTGTTTTGGGTTGGTCAGAGAAAGTATTTTTAACCACCATTGCCCCAGAAAAGAGGGGGTATCCACGTATTATTTTTCTTATTTCCGCACAAAAACGTATTTGTAGGTAATCATTAGGGCATGTCACTGAGGGTCTTCCAACAAGTTTCCATAACATACTTTTTATGCAGAAATAAGATCATGTTCATAAGTCTGTGAAATGAACATCTATCTGAACCCGGTATACATTATTTTACTTATTTCTGCACCAAGACCAAGGTTGTGGGTACTCGTTAGAACTGCCTCAATCGGCACCCACGACCTATGTTCTGAGTATAAATAAGAAAAATATAAAAGTTTTCAATGGAAAAGTAGCCATTTTGGAGAAATTAAAGAATGTGCTATGACACATGGGTGTGTTTTGTTTATGAAAAAATCAGTACTTTTGCATAAGATTAAAATAACTATTACAGCCTATCTATCCTTTTTTGAACCCCCATCCCCAACTTTACCATTGTTTTTTTTTTTTTTTTTAATAAATGTATCAACCAGCCCATAGCCAGCTCACCCCAAAGAGCCGTCTCTGTATTTTTTTTTTTTTTTTTTTTTATAAATAAGATTTGTTTGTTTGATTAGAGGTATAACATCCCCATCAACACTATTTAGGACATTTTGGAGATATTGCTTCCAATTTGGTGGGACTTTTACCCAACACTGAGGTGCAATGACATCTGATGCGCATGGTCATTGTACAGCGTCTGGTCTGGGTCTGTGCCATCGCATGTGCTGTCTACAACCCTGTAGACCCTGATCAGACGCCTTATAATATTTGTCTGGGCTCTGATACCGATCTGCACTGTTTGTACCTTTGTGTTCTGTCTATTGTCATACAGACTAACGGGTGGATGACGTCAGGTTGATAGCTACTGGTCTGGGTCTGTGCCGTCTACAATCCTGTAGACCCTGATCGGATGCCTTATAATAATTTTCTGGGCTCTGATCCCGAACTGCGCTGTTTGCACCTTTGTGTTCCGTCTATAGTTATACACACAGACGGGTGGATGATGCCAGGCTGATCGCTATATCCCCCGAACATGTTCAGACTAGGGATAAAAAACACCACCGTCGGCAATGAGTCCCTGATCAGACGCCGCATTACCTTTGTGCAGCGTCTTGTCCGGGTCTGCGCCGACCCATATGCCGTCTACAAACCTGTAGACCCTCATCAGACGCCGTTTAATAATTGTTAAAGTCTGATTCGAATCTGCATTGCTTGCATCTGTCTGTTGTGTCTACGGACGGACGGACATGTGAACGGACGCCAGACTCAATTTTGTTTGCGGACGGACGGACGCCAGGCTGATTGTTATATCCCCGAACCTATTTGGTCAGGGGATAAAAAATAAAACGCACCGGCGGCGGTCAGACCATGATCAGACGTCGCATGGTCTGTGTCGTCGCATATGCCATCTTCAAACCTGTAGACCCTATCCAGACGCCTTATAATCATTGTATGGCGTCTGATTCAAATCTGCACTGTTTGCACCTTTGTGTTCTGTCTATTGTTATACAGACGGTTGAGTGGATGACGCCAGGCTGATCGCTATATCCCCCGAACATGTTCAGACTAGGGATAAAAACACCACCGTCGGCAATTAGTCCCTGATCAGGCGCTGCATTATTGTTGTGTAGCGTCTTGTCCGGGTCTGCGCCGACCCATATGCCGTCTACAAACCTGTAGACCCTCATCAGACGCCGTTTAATAATTGTACAGGTCTGATTCTTATCTGCATTGCTTGCATCTGTCTGTTGTGTCTACGGACGGACATGTGAACGGACGCCAGACTCATAATTTTGTTTGCGGACGGACGGACGGACGCCAGGCTGATAGTTATATCCCCGAACCTATTTGGTCAGGGGATAAAAATAAAACGCACCGGCGGCGGTCAGACCATGATCAGACGCCGCATGATCATTGTACAGCGTCTGGTCTGGGTCTGTGCCGTCGTATATTCCGTCTACAAACTTGTAGACCCTATCCAGACGCCGTATAATAATTGTATGGCGTCTGATTCAAATCTGCACTGTTTGCACCTTTGTGTTCTGTCTTTTGTTATACAGACGGTTGGGTGAATGACGCCACGCTGATCGCTATATCCCCCGAACCTGTTCAGACTAGGGTTAAAAAAAAACACCACCGTTGGCGATAAGACCCTGATCAGACGCCGCGTCGTTGCGCAACGTCTTGTCCGGGTCTGCACCGTCTCAGATACCGTCTACATACATGTAGACCATCATCAGACGCCGTTTAATAATTGTACATCTGATCCGGATCTGCATTGTTTTCATATGTCTATTGCGTCTACGGACGGACGTTTGAACGGACGCCAGGCTCCGAACCTGTTCAGACTAGGGATAAAAAACAACACCGTCGCCGATAAGACCCTGATCAGACGCCGCATAACCGTTGCACAGCGTCTTGTCACTCATAATTTTGTGTCTACGAACGGGCGAATGAACGGACGCCAGGATCCGAACCTGTTTAGACTAGGGATAAAAACACCACCGTCGCCGATAAGACCCTGATCAGACGCCGCATAACCGTTGCGCAGCGTCTTGTCTGGGTCTGCGCCGTCTCAGATGCCTTCTACAAACATGCTGACCCTCATCAGACGCCTTTCAATAATAGTACGGCGTCTGATCCGAGTCTGCATTGTTTGCATCTGTCTGTTGTGTCTACGGACGGACGGACATTTGGACGGTCGCTATATCCTCCATACCTATTCGGTCGCGGAAAATAAAATAAAATGAACCGTCGGCGGTTGGAGCTGAATCAGACGTCGCGGCAATAATTGTGGAGGGTCTGATCCGGGTGCCGTAGCATTATAAGGTCCAAAAACCTGAAGACCCTGATCAGGTGCCGCTTAATAATTGCATCTGTCTGTTAACGTGTCGGCGGTGAGACCCTGATCAGACGTCGCATATTTTTTTTTTTTTTTTTTTCAGAAATTAAAATTCATTAAAGGGCCTGAAACTATTGACCAATGAAAGGCCTTCTACCCATCTGTGGGTTTTATTGCCCTTGCGATGACCACCTGGGTACACTTTTGGGTACTGTTACGTAATTTATTGCGGCTCAATGCTCGGCACGCTCCGGGTGGCAACCGCTGTATAAACATTCCTAGGGTATCATAATCCCCAATTAACTAATTATCTTGAACCATAAATCTCTTGAATCTAACTGATTATACAGCGCTAATTGTCTCTACCTAAATCATGCAAATCATGCGCGACCGACACACAAATATTGCGTCATTCAGTAACTCAACCCAGTAATTTTCCATTACGGTTAGGCAAGGTCATCGTGATTCAGTAGAAGAAACCCCTGGTGTGTTTGGTTGTAAATTACACAAAAACTTTGTATAGAAACATATTTGTTTTTTTCGCAAATATTGTTGGCAAAAGACCAAACTTAACATTAATAAACATCCGGCGTTTTTATATTTAGGAAAAAGGTAAAAATGACGCGATTGATTTTGAGACACGGGGAAACACGTATTTGTTCAAATGGCCGATATACGGGCAAATACGGATCGGAGTGGTAATGGATAGAGACGTAAATATACGGGTCGGTGTGGTAATGGATAGATACGGCGAAACACGGGTCTGAGTGGTAAAGGGTTAAGGCATTACCAATCATACTTGACACATAAATTTGATTTTTTATTTGGAGCTGGTATATAATTGTGTATTCAAAGCATATTGATCAGGAAGTGACGCACTGACAGACAGGCTATTAATTATACATGAAAAATAAAAAAGATAGCATTTTTCTGGTTTTATTAAAACACACACACACACACACACACACACACACACACACACACACACACACAAAAAAACTTGATTAGTGGAAACAACTGTCATACTGAAATCATCTTTAACCCCTTTAGTACTAGAAACCCCAAAATGGGTAGTTGGCAAACAGTGCAGGCCCAGATCAGATGCCGTAGAATGCGGTGTCTAATCTGGGCCTACACCGTTTGCAAAATGTTCAGCCATTTTCCTACTAAATTTTGAAGAAAACCCAACCTGACACCCCTAAATTTTGAAATAAACCCCTGCTATATAAGGAGAAAGATTTCATTTGTTACAAAAAGGGTTAATGACATATTCTATAATTATAGTTGGTTTTATGGGGTTATAAATTCCTGTGCATTTCATCACCATGCCTTGACTCCCACAAAATGACATTGCATTTGCTTTACAGTTGCATTTGATATGGGCCAACATCAAAATGAAGCCTGTTTTTGGTGATTTGAGCTGATTTCTTAACCTTTAGCATGCTGTAGGCGCATTCGTGCGCCCGTGAAAATGTAATGGCGCCACGCTGTAGGCGCAATCGTGCGCCGAAATTGACTGGTGTGCTTGGTGCGACTCATAGAAAAGGAGGAACTCTCGTTTTTCGGTGCGGTTTGGCATTTCGGTATCAAATAACATCCGGGCATCGATGAAAAAAAAAACTTGCCGTTTCGATGTTTTTGGATGGATTTTCTTCGGGTTTTCTGGGTAAGGATGCATTTTTTTTTAGGAAATCGCTACTTTTTGACGAACTTGATCTAATCGAGCCCAAAATACGCTCTGAAAGGGTGTTTTAAACGATTTTTCGACTCAGTCAGCTGAGTGACAGTAGGCTACTTTCGTTTTCCATATGCTTTGAATGGTGGAGAAATCAAGAAAAATACGGGTTTTTGCGTGTTAAAAGTTGCTGAAAATGGTAGTATTTGATAAAAACAATTCAGTGGGACGGAGTATCGATAAAAAAATTAATTCAGCATGCTAAAGGTTAAATGATTTTGAGGCTTCTCATCCTTCAAGAAGTCAACTCTAATTACACAGTAGCAAATTCAAAGGATGATATCACATATTTATCATGCTTTTTCAAAATCCTTCCAGAAACAATCCTCATTTTCAGTCTCACAATCCCCATAGTCTTCCTCTTCTTCACTACTATAGGCTTCAAGATTCAGACCTTTCGCAGCTGCCCGCACAGCTGTCTGCAACACTTCCTCATCCACAACTGTCACTGGCTCTGTTTGAACTGCAGCTTCTGCCTGAACAATTGTGGGTGAAGCAGTTTCTCTTAAAGCAGCTGAAGGTTTGTATTTGGGCAGTTTCCTTCTGGGTTTTATCTGCAACCAGGTCTTATCAGCATTCTCCAAAAGACCCTGAAGACTGTCCTTAGTCATATTTATGGCTGGATGATGGCTGCCAAACTTACAGAACCCTTCTGGAACCTTCTTGATAAATCACCAAGGATTGGTAGCACTGCATCAAGGATATATATTGCCCCAATGAATTTCAGGCACCTTATTTTCTTCATAAGCCCTGAAGCTATTGCGTCTGTTTTCTCAAACTTGGACAGTGTCTGAAGAATGGCCTCATAGTCATCTTTAACGGCTTTTTCTGAGGCTTCCAGGCTAAGCCATCTCGTTCTGCATGCCTTTTCAGTCTTTTTACAACTTTATTTACAGTTTTTCTGTTAAGCCTTATAGATTTCAGTTCTGTTTGGATTTTAAGATAAGCAGCCATTCTCTGTGGTAAATTCTAAAAAAAAACTGCCATTACTGGCGAAGCCAAGTTTCAAGATTCTTTATGTAGACCTTTCTCTTTTTTTTTCTCTAAGTTTTAAAAGTTGTCTTTGCATTATTTTTTTCAATCTGGACAAATTTGAGCCGACCAAAAAATGGTTTGAGGCGGTCAATTCGGCCGCCAGCCGGCTCTTAATAAAAACCCTGATCGGCGTGACATGGTGATTCACAATTGCTAAAATAGTTGCATTTGTACCAAATGGAATCTTCCTCCCCATATATAGCAGGAGTCCATTTCAATATTTTGGGGTGTCAAGTTGTGTTTCCATCAAAATTTATTTCGAAAATGACTGAACTTTTAGCAAACAGTGGAGGCCCTGATCAGGCACTGCATCCTGCAGCATCTGATCTGGGCCTGCACTGTTTGCCAGGGTACCTGTTTTGGGGTTTCTGGTACTAAATTGGCTAACGGGTCACCAACATAATTCTCCACCTAAATCCAGTTGGATTGAGCTTCAGAAACATAATCAGATGCATCAAGGCAATTTGCAGATTCTGATTTGCTACAAAGCCAACCTGATCTGATAGCCAAGATGGCCACCATGGCACAGTGTAATACAGACGACCCGTGTTATAACTCTCTTATTCTCTTGGGTTGGAAATGTCCAAATCGAATCCACAGTCATGAAAGATTCTTGTAATTTAATACTCCGAACAAATGTAACAGACATTTGTTAGAATCGCCTCATCAAGGCGATTCTAACAAATGTCTATAACATTTGTTTCTTGGAGTAAGGATGTGGAAAAGACCTTTTATAACCTATCATAATCCTAACTGGAAAAGACCTTTTATAACCTATCATAATCCTAACTGGGATTCTTTATAACGCCAAATTCATAATAACGGCACAATAATAGGGAACAAATTCTGTCGTTATAAGGCGGGTCATCTGTATATCATGATCAGCCTCATCGAGGTGAGTGATTTCTGTGTGGTTTACATCAATTTTCATACTTAAAGCAAACAGTGAAGACCCCAATCAGATACCATTTTCTCCAATGTCTAATCAGGGACATCAGTTTGCCAATGTCCCAGCTTTGGAATGCTAGACATATTAAGTGCTACTAAGCAGTGCAATGAAACTAAAGGACCCAACGCCTACAGCTTAGATGAGTCAGTCAGTCCATGTTCTGGACCATTTTTTCCAGCATACCGTAAAAATCCTAAAACTTCGGACACCTTGAGGACTTGCTGTAATTCTCCTAAAGTCTTTAAACTGTTTTACAACCAAGCAAGGCACTTCAGTGAGGCAGCACTATAAACGTGAGCATTGAGCTCCCTGTCGCAACCAGACACTGTCGTGATATGACTGAAAAATTGTTGAAAGCGACGTTAAACCCGAATTCACACACACACACACACACAACCAAGCAAGGCATCTAAAAGGTGCAGATGGAATGGTAAACAGTGTAGACCCAGATCAGACTGCTCCTTGAGGAGCAGTCTGATCTGGGTCTGCACCGTTTGCTTAGGCCTACCTGTTCCAATACTTATGATTATCGTACACGGTTCAGAGCAGGGTTTTGATTTTATGAGCCAGAGCACAACAAAACCTACAATAAGACATGTGCGTCCAGCGAAGAATCAGGTCAGCCTGCGCATACATATAGTCTAACCAGAGACTTTTCTTGCTGCATGAAGGAGCAATGGACCCTTAGCTATCCTTAAGAGTGAACAGTGAAGATTGATCAGACTGCGCAGATGCACAGGCTGATCTGAGTCTTCGCTGGGTGCACATGTCTTAAAAAATAGGTGTTAGTGTGCTATGGATTCCAATCACAAACACTGACTTTCAAATACATCCATGCTCATAATTTAATTACTAACCTGGGTTAAACTGGACCTGCTCAGCATACTGTTTAGACAGATCATCTCCGATATGGGCTGTCTTTCCAGTTATTGACAGGGCTGAAAATATATCAAAATATTAGTCAGAATATATTAATACTAGTAATAGTCACCACAACTTCTTTATAAATAACACTGAGCAGAAGCTGATGCTATAAAACAACTGTTATGGCCATTTTTCTATATACAGCCAAACTTCAATGGCTCCAACACCTTTGGGACCTCGAAAATCTGTTCAAGACAGGGGTAGTTCAGCCACTGAGGTTAGTGTCAGCAGGCATAACGAGGTACTTTTACACATCGTTTCAGTGTTCGATAATGAATATGTATGCTGTTTGTACTCATTAGAATTGCCTCATCAAGGCGATTCTAATGAGTACACACAGGATACATTTGCAAGAAAAAAGACTAAAATCTCCTTAATTATCCCCCCAATATTTCTTATGAAGAGGATTTCGCTAGGGGCTCAAGAATGGGTTCGACACATCCATGGTAAACGAGCCATCGGTGTTCGAGCCATCGAAGTTCTACTGTAGTCAAAATCAATTTGTCAGATCCATCTTTATTTTGTGCTATATCCAAAACCATTTTTTAATGCAGAGGGAATGAACTAAATACATTTTACACATTTACTCAATTTTAGTATTATTGTCAAAAGCCTTTATCAAGAAAAAAAAAAAACATGAAACTTTCAGTTCTCTACATTCTGACAGTCACAACACCATAACAAGTAATGGTGCTGTGACAGTCAAAATGTAGACAACTGAAAGTTTCCTTGTTATGGTGTTGTGACAGTCAAAATGTAGAGAACTGAAAGTTTCCTTGTTATGGTGCTGTGACAGTCAAAATGTAGACAACTGAAAAGTTTCCTTGTTATGGTGCTGTGACAGTCACAATGTAGACAACTGAAAAGTTTCCTTGTTATGGTATTGTGACAGTCAAAATGTAGAGAACTGAAAATTTCCTTGTTATGGTGTTGTGGCAGTCAAAATGTTGAGAACTGAAAGTTTCCTTGTTATGGTGCTGTGGTAGTCAAAATGTTGAGAACTGTAAGTTTCCTTGTTATGGTGCTGTGGCAGTCAAAATGTAGAGAACTGAAAATTTCCTTGCTATGGTGTTGTGGCAGTCAAAATGTAGAGAATTGAAAGTTTCCTTGTTATGGTGTTGTGACAGTCATAATGTAGAGAACTGACAGTTTCCTTGATATGGTGCTGTGACAGTCAAAATGTAGAGAACTGAAAGTTTCCTTGTTATGGTGCTGTGACAGTCATAATGTAGAATACTGACAGTTTCCTTGTTATGGTGTTGTGATAGTCAAAATGTAGAGAACTGAAAGTTTCCTTGTTATGGTGCTGTGACAGTCAAAATGTAGACAACTGAAAGTTTCCTTGTTATGGTGCTGTGACAGTCAAAATGCAGAGAACTGAAAGTTTCCTTGTTATGGTGCTGTGATAGTCAAAATGTACAGAACTGAAAGTTTCCTTGTTATGGTGCTGTGACAGTCAAAATGCAGAGAACTGAAAGTTTCCTTATTATTGTGCTGTGACAGTCAAAATGTTGAGAACTGAAAGTTTCCATGCAATGGTGTTGTGAAGTCAAAATGTAGAGAACTGAAAGTTTCCTTGTTATGGTGCTGTGACAGTCAAAATGTAGAGAACTGAAAGTTTCCTTGTTATGGTGTTGTGACAGTCAAAATGTAGAGAACTGAAAGTTTCCTTGATATGGTGCTGTGACAGTCAAAATGTAAAGAACTGAAAGTTTCCTTGTTATTGTGTTGTGACAGTCAAAATGTAGAGAACTGAAAGTTTCCTTGTTATGGTGCTGTGACAGTCAAAATGTAGACAACTGAAAAGTTCCTTACTATGGTGCTGTGACAGTCAAAATGTAGAGAACTGAAAGTTTCCTTGTTATGGTGCTGTGACAGTCAAAATGTAGAGAACTGAAAGTTTCCTTGTATGGTGCTGTGACAGTCAAAATGTAGAGAACTGACAGTTTTCTTGATTATGATATGGTGCTGTGACAGTCAAAATGTAGAGAACTGAAAGTTTCCTAGTTAGTGTGCTGTGACAGTCAAAATGTAGAGAACTGAAAGTTTTCTTTTTGTGGTGTTGTGACAGTCAAAATATGGAGAACAGAAAGTTTCCATGTCATTGTGTTGTGACAGTCAAAATGTAGAGAATTGAAAGTTTCCTTGTTATGGTGTTGTGACAGTCAAAATGTAGAGAACTGAAAGTTTCCTTGTTATAGTGTTGTGACAGTCAAAATGTAGAGAACTGAAAGTTTCCTTGTTATGGTGTTGTGACAGTCAAAATGTAATGAATTGAAAGTTTCCTTGTTATGGTGTTGTGAAAGTCAAAATGTAGAGAACTGAAAGTTTCCTTGTTGTGGTTATTTCAGACAGCTGTGACAGTCAAAATGTGGAGAACTGAAAGTTTCCTTGTTGTGGTGCTGTGACAGTCAAAATGTGGCGAACAGAAAGTTTCCATGTAATTGTGTTGTGACAGTCAAAATGTAGAGAACTGACAGTTTCCTTGTTATGGTGATGTGACAGTCAAAATGTTCAGAAATGGAAGTTTCCTTGTTATTGTGCTGTGACAGTCAAAATGTAGACAACTGAAAGTTTCCTTGTTATGGTGCTGTGACAGTCAAAATGTAGAGAACTGACAGTTTCCTTGTTATGGTGCTGTGACAGTCAAAATGTGGAGAACTGAAAGTTTCCTTGTTATGGTGCTGTGACAGTCAAAATGTTGAGAACTGAAAGTTTCCTTGCTATGGTGTTGTGACAGTCAAAATGTAGAGAATTGAAAGTTTCCTTGTTATGGTGCTGTGACAGTCAAGATGTAGAGAACTGAAAGTTTCCTTGTTATGGTGCTGTGACAGTCAAAATGTAGAGAACTGAAAGTTTCCTTGTAATGGTGCTGTGACAGTCAAAATGTAGAGAACTGACAGTTTCCTTGTTATTGTGCTGTGACAGTCAAAATGTAGAGAACTGAAAGTTTCCTTGTTATGGTGCTGTGACAGTCAAAATGTAGAGAACTGACAGTTTCCTAGTTATGGTGCTGTGACAGTCAAAATGTAGAGAACTGACAGTTTCCTAGTTATGGTTCTGTGACAGTCAAAATGTCAAGAACTGAAAGTTTCCTTGTTATGGTGCTGTGACAGTCAAGATGTAGATAACTGAAAGTTTCCTTGTTATTGTGCTGTGACAGTCAAAATGCAGAGAACTGAAAGTTTCCTTGTTATGGTGCTGTGACAGTCAAAATGTAGAGAACTGAAAAGTTTCCTTGTTATTGTGCTGTGACAGTCATAATGTAGACAACTGAAAGTTTCCTTGTTATGGTGTAGTGACAGTCAAAATGAAGAGAACTGAAAGTTTCCTTGTTGTGGTTATTTCAGACAGCTGTGACAGTCAAAATGTGGAGAACTGAAAGTTTCTTTGTTGTGGTTATTTCAGACAGCTGTGACAGTCAAAATGTAGACAACTGAAAGTTTCCTTGTTATAGTGTTGTAACAGTCAAAATGTAGAGAACTGAAAGTTTCCTTGTTATGGTGTTGTGACAGTCAAAATGTGGAGAACAGAAAGTTTCCTTGTTATGGTGCTGTGACAGTCAAAATGTAGAGAACTGAAAGTTTCCTTGTTAGTGTGCTCTGACAGTCAAAATGTAGAGAACTGAAAGTTTCCTTGTTATGGTGCTGTGACAGTCAAAATGTAGAGAATTGAAAGTTTCCTTGTTATGGTGTTGGGACAGTCAAAATGTAGAGAACTAAAAGGTTCCCTGTTATTGTGTTGTGACAGTCAAAATGTAGAGAACTGAAACTTTCATGATTTTTATTCTTGAAAAAGGCATTTGGCTGAAATACAGAAATTGAGCAAATGTGGAAATTGCATTTTATTATGAACAGAGTTATAAAAGAGTGAAATAGTTATAATAATTCAGTAAAATTCCTATATTAATACCATCTTTGGGACAGCTCAAAAGAGGTCTTTAACCTTTAGCATGCTGTAGGCGCATTCGTGCGCCCGTGAAAATGTAACGGCGCCACGCTGTAGGCGCAATCATGCATGGTGCGACTCATAGTTAAAGGAGGAACTCTCGTTTTTCGGTGCGGTTTGGCATTTCGGTATCAAATAACATCCGGGCATCGATGAAAAAAAAAACTTGCCATTTCGATGTTTTTGGATGGATTTTCTTCGGGTTTTCTGGGTAAGGATGCAATTTTTTTTAGGAAATCGCTACTTTTTGACGAACTTGATCTAATCGAGCCCAAAATACGCTCTGAAAGGGTGTTTTAAACGATTTTTCGACTCAGTCAGCTGAGTGACAGTAGGCTACTTTCGTTTTCCATATGCTTTGAATGGTGGAGAAATAAAGAAAAATACGGTTTTTGCGTGTTAAAAGTTGCTGAAAATGGTAGTATTTGATAAAAACAATTCAGTGGGACGGAGTATCGATAAAAAAATTAATTCAGCATGCTAAAGGTTAAGGTGAATGGATGCACCTTCAGTGGGGGCAACTCCTGCAAAAGTATTTTTGTCTCCCACGTCAATAGGGGTCAACTCTTAAAGGAAAGAATTTGCTCCTGATGAGCAAATTCTTTCCTTTGCTCCTAATGAGTAAATTCTTTCCTTTAAAAGCAGACCCCTTTTTCAGCAGGACAGGGCTATAGAAAAGCAAACAGGAAGTCCCAAAAGTTATTGCCCTTTGAAAAATGGCGGACAAATCTGCTAGGTGTTCCAATTCCCCTTAAGAGGAATCCCAAAGTTGGTTCCTGACCAGAGGTATAAGGTTTTACCATAATCATCCTAAGTATTGGGACAGATAATCCTAAGCAAACAGTGCAGAGCCAGATCAGACTGAAGGAGCAGTCTGATCAGGGTCTACACTGTTTGCCATTCCATCTGCACCTTTTGGACTCCTTGCTGGATCATGAAACAAATCTGTTGAAATTCAACCCTTAAAACGCCGAGAAAATTTACATCTGAATATGTGGTCTGCTTATGTTGTCTGTTGATTTTTTTTTTATTCAAACTTTTTAAAAATAGTTTTGCATACAGGCAAAAAGTGTGGGCCCACAGTCTGATCTGGGTCCACACTGTTTGCAACAATGACTTTTAAAGTAACCAGCCGACAAAAAAGCAGACAACAATTGTCGTGACTGGTATGTTATGAGTTAAAGAGAATTACAGCAAGTTGTCAAGGTGTCCAAATGTTTAGAATTTTTATGGTAAAAACCCCAAAAGCAGACAATATAACGCATAACCAGGAAAATTGATTCAAATGTACCTAGCAGCCATCAGCAAAATGTAAAGACCCAGATCTGACGCCCAATAATGCAACATCTGATCAGGGTCTACACTATTTTAATAAGATAAAGAAAGGAATTTTTTGTAAAACTTACAACAAATAAAACACACCAGCCACCCCTAAAATTGGAGATGGACCTGTCCATATATATGTCCATATATATAGCTATTAAATGGAAGAGTCTATGAAACATAAATGGGTAAAATTAGCCCTTGTCATGCTAATCCCGGATATGCCTTATCTTTGAAACAATGTAGATCCAGATCAGATGGCTTCTGACGAAGCCATCTGATCAGGATCTACATTGTTTGTCATTCAGATTGTGAATTTGTTGCAATAATTTGCATCAAGTAATCTGATTGGTTGATAATTGGTAGTGGGTGTGGCATATATAAATATTCAGCAGGACAAGGGTTAATATCTGTTTTATGCCAGTATGACAGTAATGCCAATGATTCAAACATATCTATACTATTTTATTGAATAAATAATGACAGGATGCTTCATCATCCAGATTACCATTTCAGACACAGTGTCACACTCAATTTGGAGATTTCCAGACACATTGTGTCACATTCAATTTGCATAAAGAGAGTGGGCATCAGCAATTTTACACTAAAAATTTAGTACTTTATATGCTTTAACAAGAGCTGTCACTATAAGTGAGCAATGCCCCCTTGGGAGCCAATTTGAGGACCAACATGAAAATTGTGTTAGGCACATGGAATGCATGTGCAAAGTTTCAGCTCAATCGGTGAAGAAATGGGGAAGTATTTTGCACCACAAAAAAAGTGCAGACTAACCCACAAACCCACAAACAAACTGACAGTGCAAAAACTATATGCCCTCCTACTGGGGCATAAAAAGCAGCATTATATGCTTTTTATTATTATGCTTTAAAAACATTATATATTATGCTTTAAAAAGCATCTCATAAAGGGGATTTGGGCAAACAGTGTAGCATCAGATCAGACGATACAAAAGGCAACATCTGATCAGGGGCTCCACAACAGGGATTTCTGTAAAACTGTTTGCCAAGGTACTCCTTTAGAGGTTTCAAGCATGCAATGGGTTAAACAATTGTTACTTCCAAATGGTGATTCCCATCATTTTTAGTATTAAACTTTAAACAAAATACAGGATGCATTTCACTTTTCAGGCTAAATGAGGCCATCTAAAATTCTGTTGAAAGCCAATTAATTGGATGGCAATTATAAAAGATGTGTTTTTTTTATGACAATTAAGGTCATTTTAAGCCTACCAGTGTTTGTAAATGGAATCAAAACAATAAAACTTCTCAGCACTACATCTAATCTACATAATTATGCAAATGGACAGCTATTGAGTGATAATTGTCCAACAAAAATGACACAATATAAATCTCTCTCTCGTTCTCATTCTCTCTCACCCTCTCTCTGTATCTCTCTCATTTTTTTTTCAACAATCATGATGCGAATACCTCTTCAACAATTACATTGTCACACTATCGGTACCAATTTATAATGGGGAAAGACCCAACGCAGGGCACTTAAGAGTTAACGCAATACAGTCAAGTGTATAAAAAGTACTGTATATATTTGGACAGACTGACCTAAGCAAACAGTGCAGACCGAGATGAGATGTCAGTCACAAACAGCCCAAGGGCAACACTGTTTGCAACTCATCCAGCTAATTTAACCCTTGTCCTGCTAATCCCGGATATGCCTTATCTTTGAAACAATGTAGATCCAGATCAGATGGCTTCTGACGAAGCCATCTGATCAGGCTCTACATTGTTTGCCATTCAGATTGTGAATGTGTTGCAATAATTTGTATCAAGCAATCTGATTGGTTGATAATCGGTAATGGGTGTGGCATATATGAATATTCAGCAGAACAAGGGTTAAGACATGACCCTTGGGTAGTAAACTGTACTTATTCAAAGTTCAGAACAAGTATGGTAAGGAGTTGAGGTGTCTGAATACATAGTGAAAATTCGCCCCGGCCCATCAGGGCTTGAAGAAATAGATGGGCTGCATGATGCTTCCACGCAGAGCTGAAACGGACCGCACATGAGCACTGGTAAACCACTTAGAGGATCTAAGCATGCCCAGGCAAAGGGGTGCGAGTCAGACTGTCCATGCTTATAAACACTATTGGTTTCATTGGGCGACAGAGCTTGAGAAGTCATTTCATCTCAATGTCGGGTAAAAGTCTCACAAAATTGGAAGCAACGTCTCCAAAATGACCTATACATTGTTGATTGGGATGTTAAACCTCAAATCAAACAAAAACATAGTGAAACTAGAATCGCGCAGTCGATGGCAGGCCATCGCATATCCCCACGCTTCCCCGTGGGCCCGACCCCCTGGGCCATCCCCTAGGGGTGTTTGACCCGAGGGGTAAAATTTTGATTGTGATGTATTCTACTCATCATGCCGTTCGATTTAATATGCTACACGACCATGTTCTGAAAACTTTGATTTTTTATCCCCAAGGTGCCCCACCCCTGGCCCCACTCCCAGGGGTAGGATCAAAATTCCGAAACTGTTATGCACTCCCCAGACCAAAGTTTTATCAGTTCCGAAAGTTTCAAGTTTCTATCTTTAACAGTCTAGGAGTTATCAGGTAACAGTAATGTATGGGGTAAAGGGGTCAAAATCAGTTTTTGACCTCTGTTGACCTCAAAATTGACCCCCAGGGTCAAATTTTGGTTGTAATGTTTTCTACTCATCATGCCTTTCCCTTTGATATATTACACGACCATGTTCTGGAAATTTTTATTTTTGACCCCCGCGGGCCCCACCCCCCTGGCCCCACCCCCTGGCCCCACCCGAAGGGGTGTGATCAAAATTCCGAAAGTGTCATGCATTCCCCAGACCAAAGATCTATCAGTTCCCAAAGTTTCAAGTTTCTATCTATAACCATCTAGGAGGAGTTATCCGGTAAAGGGGTCAAAATCAGTTTTTGACCTCTGGTGACCTCAAAATTGACCCCAGGGGTCAAATTTTGGTTGTAATGTTTTCTACTCATCATGCCGTTTGCTTTGATATATTACACGACCATGTTCTGGAAATTTTGATTTTTGACCCCCGCAGGCCCCACCCCCTGGGCCCACCCGTAAGGGTGTAATCAAAATTCTGAAAGTGTCATGCACTCCCCAGACCAACGATCTATCAGTTCCCAAAGTTTCAAGTTTCTATCTATAACCGTCTAGGAGGAGTTATCCGGTAAAGGGGTCAAAATCATTTTTTGACCTCTGGTGACCTCAAAATTGACCCCAGGGGTCAAATTTTGGTTGTAATGTTTTCTACTCATCATGCCGTTCTCTTTGATATATTACACAACCATGTTCTGGAAATTTTGATTTATGACCCCCGCGGGCCCCACCCCCTGGGCCCACCCGTAGGGGTGTGATAAAAATTCCGAAAGTGTCATGCACTCCCCAGACCAAAGATCTATCAGTTCCCAAAGTTTCAAGTTTCTATCTATAACCGTCTAGGAGGAGTTATCCGGTAAAGGGGTCAAAATCAGTTTTTGACCTCTGGTGACCTCAAAATTGACCCCAGGGGTCAAATTTTGGTTGTAATGTTTTCTACTCATCATGCCGTTCGCTTTGATATATTACACGACCATGTTCTGGAAATTTTGATTTTTGACCCCCACGGGCCCCACCCCCTGGGCCCACCCGTAGGGGTGTGATAAAAATTCCGAAAGTGTCATGCACTCCCCAGACCAAAGATCTATCAGTTCCCAAAGTTTCATGTTTCTATCTATAACCGTCTAGGAGGAGTTATCCGGTAAGACGGACGGACGGACGTACGGACGACGAAGACCATTACAATATCCCCACTTTTTCTTCGAAAAGCGTGGGGATAAAAATACGAAATGTACACAAATTGTCCAATATATCGAAGCCTTCTTGGTGTGGTGGTTAAGGTACTTGCCTCAAAATCCAGGGATCTTGGGTTTGATGCCGCACTTCTACAGACTTTCAGATGAGTCTTTAACCCTTATCCTGCTGTTCACGACAACCCCTACATATTCAAACAACATAGATACAGATCAGATAGCTTCTGAAGAAGACATCTGATCAGGGTCTACATTGGTTGCCATGCAGTTTGTGAACTGAACAAATATATTATAACAAGTAACTTGATTGGCTGATAATCAGCAATGGGTGTGGCTTAATCACTTCATGCAGCAGGATAAGGGTTAAACCGAGGTCCCATCTCCATATGACCTTAGTTGTTGGTGGGGTACAAAACACACACACACATTGTCAAGTCTATAGATATATACAATTACTCACTGACAAAGCAGGTTTCACTAAGGTATCCTCTTCTCCTCAGTCTAAGCTCTAGTTTCCCAGCTGTCTCACTGACCTTGACCTCACTGTCGATAAATGACACCCAAGCCCAGTTCAGATGAAAAGGCTGATTTGCCAGAACATTACCTCCTGAAAAAGAAGAAATGACTGCCATTATTAGTTGTTGTTTTTTTTTCTTTCCCCCACCCCCACCCCCCCCTGCCCCCGGTGAAATAAACAAATTTACCTTAACCCTAATCCTGCCCTATAGCAATGCAAACAGTGTAGATCCTGATCAGATGGCAGTTTGCGAATTTGAATGAATACAACACATCAAGTTATTTGATTGGTTGACAGAAAGAATGGATGTGACAAAGTTACTTTACTCTGCAGGCCTGGGACATGGGTTTGAATTATTATAATCAAACTTATCCTGAAATAATTAGCTAAAACAAGATGTTAATTAATATGTCCAATATACAAGACAATTCAATGACAGCCTTATACAATTCACTTGAACAAGTTTGGATCCCTGTCATTTTGTTAATTTATGTTGAGGTTCAACATCCCCGTCAACACTTCTTAGGTCATTTTGGAGACATTGCTTCAAATTTTGTGGGACATTTACCTGACACTGAGATGAAATGACACCTCAAGCCCTACCACCCAAAGAAACCACTAGGTTTATATGTAGATCTTCTAAGCCATTTATCAGTACCCATGGCTCTCCCTGGAAGCAACATGCAGCCCAATCTGTTTCTCTAAGCCCGATGGGCGGTGGCCTGATCCCAGTCAGTTACTGGAAAAACAGTATCCCTTTAACCCTATATTTATCTTGCTGTTCACGACAACCCCTATCTTTGGAAACAGTGTAGATCCAGATCAGATGGCTTCTGAAGAAGCCATCTGATCACGATCTACACTGTTTGACATTCAGTTTATGAATTTGTAGCAATAAATTACATCAAGTAATTTGATTGGATGATAGAGAGAAATGGGTGTGGCTTAAATGATTATTCAGCAAGATAAGGGTTAAAACATGAGACGTATTTGTCACCTTAAGGGAAACCGAAGCCTCTTATGGAGAGGAAACCCTTTCGAAAATATTCAAATGGGGTCTACTCTTAAGGGAAAATTCTCTGCTCTCAGAGGGGACACCTTTTTTTGGGATGCGCAATATTTATACGCTGTTGAAAATCTCTTCATGAACTGATTAACTGTCGACAAACATTCATATACTATTAATGAATTTTCATGAATTGTCATTAAATGTTCATCACGATGTTCATGCAAGTAGTTCATCAGTACTTCATGAACCAGGAGAGCTACAGAGCTACAGAGCTACCCTATTTTCCATTATGTATTCAAACAGACATGACTAAGCAAACTGTAGACCCAGATGAGACACTGTAAAATGCTAGTTCTTATCAGGGTCAACATTATTTGCCAATCAATGACACAAGATCAGGTACCTGTAGTAAATTGATCCTGATAAAAATTTAGGACAAGTATGGTAGGAGTTGTCCAAACATATCACAACAACATTATAACACTGTTCATTAAAACATGGTTTTGGATATAACAATCCCAAAAATGTAAGGGTTATATAGAAAAATGACCATAAATGGTCATGTTTCTGCATAATCTATACATTTTTGTTTGGATATAACACGGTTGTTTAACTAACACAGTTTCTGCTTTGGACCCCATTCGTATAGTGTTATAAAGAGGCTGCGGTGTATGTGTGTGTGTGAATTCGGGTTTAAAGTCCCTTTCAACAATTTTTCAGTCATATCACGACAGTGTCTGGTTGCCACAGGGAGCTCAGTGCTCATTTTTATAGTGCTGCCTCACTGAAGTATCATGTCCCAGACACATTACATGATACCACACCCAGTCACATTATCCTGACCCTGGGTCGACCAGTCCTAACTCTACCCCATAAATCTGAGTGCCAAGCGAGGATCAGCTAGTACCATTCTTAATGACTTTGGTATGTCTCGGCCCGGGATCAAACCCGTGACCTCCCGTTCCCCGGAGCGGACACTCTACCAACTGAGCTATCGGGGCCGGTGAGGCTGTGGTGTAATTGGGGTAAATATGGGAACAGCCAGTTGTAGTAGTCGCAGATAAGATTGACTAGGCGGAGCTATTGTTTGTACCTGCCTTAGGAATATTCCTTTAACAAAATGAAAAAGGTAAACCAAGTCACCGGATTGTGTGAATTCAACTGTAACACAAGCATAGCTGTGGCGTATATGACCATTTCGTCTGCTTGTAAAAAGCGTGCGAAAGCTACTCTACCGAAACTTCTGGTGGACTCAGCGAATTGGACATAAATTGACAACACCTGAATAGCTCCACCTAGTCAATTTTATCTGTGACAACTATACCTGACCGAAATTTCAAATCAGAAGATTATGGAATTGGGTATTACCCACTGTATTCAACTTTAATTGGGTATTTGAAGAGATGAATTAGTATCTCATGTTTTGAAACTGGGTCTAATTATTTAAGCCAACAGAGGCTTACGGTAATTAAAAGCATCTTCACAATGTTTGTGCTTAAAACAATTCTGAGCAGCCCTTGTGCATGTGTTAACCCTTATCTTGCTGTTCAAGACAACCCCTATCTTTGAAAACAGTGTAGATCCAGATCAGATGGCTTCTGAAGAAGCCATCTGATCAGGATCTACACTGTTTGACATGAAGTTTATGGATTTTTAAGAATAAATTCCATGAAGTAATCTGATTGGTTCAAAGTCAGAAATGGGTGTGGCTAAACTGAATATTCAGCAAGATAAGGGTTAAAAAGCAAGCACCTCAAAGGTGAGAATACCTGAGTGGGTTTTCATATCAAAATATGTAAGTATATCAGTATGATTTTGGTATCTTGGATTTTAATTTGGGTTTTTCTACCCTTCAACTTATTTTTAGTTGGGTATTCTTTCAGTTTAATTGGGTATTTACACAAAATACCCAATTTATCTGTTCCTCTGTCAAACTGGAAAATATTATCTGAGGTGCATCCATTTATATTCATCAAAATGTATCAAAATTTAAGTCTTAAATAGATCCCCACCCATGTCATTAGACCTAATGATTAACCCATTTTGTCCAGAACAGAATCTTCCCTGCACTTACTGAAAAAATCCTAAAGATTCAGACACCTTGAGGACTTGCTATAATTCTCCTAAAATTTTTAAAATTTGTTTCATGATCCAGCAAGGTCCATCCAAAAGGTGTAAAGGGAATGGCAAACAGTGTAGACCCTGATCAGACTGCTCCTTCAGGAGCAGTCTGATCTGGGTCGGCACTGTTTGCTCAGGCCTGTCTTTTCTAACACTTAGAATCATTATGGTATATATACATGCAGCATCACGTTGAGTTATTTTTAGAATCAAGTTATGAATGGCTGAAAGATGCAATATTCTGCATCAGAATCAGAATTGTTTATGTTTGTTTGATTTGAGGTTTAACGTCCCCGTCAACACTGTATAGGTCATTTTGGAGACGTCGCTTCCAATTTTGTGGGACTTTTACCCGACATTGAGATGAAATGACATCTCTAGCCCTGGCGCCCAATGAAACCAATAGGGTTTATAAGCATGGATGGTCCGACTCACACCGCCTTAGATCGGATCGTCTAAGCGGTTTGCCAGGACTTGTGTGCGGTCGGGTTTCAGCTCTGCGTGGAAGCATCATGCAGCCCATCTATTTCTTCAAGCCCTGACGGTCGGGGGCCAAGAATCAGAATTGTTACTGTTGACATGCCAAATGTCATTCATACACCAGGACTAGTGATATGGGATTAGTTTGTACCAAAAGCTAGCACTCATCAGAGATTAACTCTTATCATGCTGTTTACAACAACCCCTATCTATGGAAACAGTGTAGATCCAGATCAGATGGCTTCTGAAGAAGGCATCTGATCAGGATCTACACTGTTTGACATTAAGTTTATGGCTTTGTAAGAATCAGAATAATTTGATTGGTTCAAAGTCGATATTGGGTGTGGCTAAACTGAATATTCAGCAGGATAAGGGTTAATTTAGCTACAGTATCCTCTGCCTTCATCTTCTGATCCGGCCTTAACTGTTTGTTGGGTTTACCGTACAGAATGGGTTATATATCATTAGACCTAATGAATAAATATTAAAATGCACTATGTAACACATATCTCAATATAATCCATTTGCAATTAAGGTGTCTAAACTAAGTAGGTTTCTCCCATTTTAATAATTATTCTACCAATTTTAATCCTCCGACTACTGATTATTTTAGCAAAAATTAACCAAGTCTGTTTTTCAAGTACATCAAATGATTAAAAAAGCATAAAATCAGACTACCGAACTATCTTTTTCTGCTATTTTCCAAATTGAATTATGACTTTTTTCCCTGTATAATTTTCTTTTATTTAAGTTCTGTGCATGGTATGCAGCTATCTATATGGAATGAAATTTCTTTGCAACCTGCAGGGAACAGGCAGACTAGTGCATAAAACTTTGGGTTGAATTGAGAAATATGATTTTGTTTGCTTGTATTTGAGTTTAACGGCCCAGTTAACACTATTTTAGGTCATTTTTTGAGCCAGTCAGTTTACCTATCCACACTTTTCCTGGGCAGGCTTATACATAAGCAGTTAACCAGTACAGTGCACATTCTTTTGCCAGAAACTGACAACTGCCCTTCTTTAATCAGCGGAAGGGAGAGAATGACCGTAGAAAAGATTTCATGATCAATCACCAGAAAAGAATTTTGCTGACCCGGGCAGGTAACAAACCCGCGTCCTCTGATTACCAGTCAGACGCCCATCTGACTGAGCTTCCAAGGCCGGCATGAGAATTATGATAATCCAGTTATATATACAATGAAATTCAGCTATTAAAACCACCTAATTTTTAAATTCAAGATCAATTCTGCTTTGTCTCAAAGGTGGTCTTAAGAGAGAAATTTTGCGGCAAACTGTGTCCTCTGGTCAGAGACCACCTTTGGGAGTCTTTAAAAGTAGTCTTAGAGACCACAGTCCAAAGGTGATCTTTACAGAGGAATTTTACTGAGATAAGGACCTATACAGCAGTAATGTTACATTATCTTCTGTATGTATGCAGAAAAATTCCTCTATTCTAGGTCCTAACACCAGATAAGGGGCATGTGTGATTAGGTGAGGAAAAGGTGACATGTATCTTGCGTCACAAGACAGCCAACTGATGGACAAGGCCAGCTGTCCTTGCAGCAGGTAAGGGTAGAGGGGGAGTGTTGTTATTTCTTCTGTTTCTACACTTCCATTCATTTACTTTCTCCTCTGTCCCTCACTTCCATCTCACCTACAATCTCTTCTATCTCTTATCTCCCTTTCTCTGGGAGACAACAGAAAATGACCCACAATGGCTGAAAATCACAAATGGGTGTGGCTAATTAAATTATTCAGCAGGATAAGGAGAGTTAAGCTATAGAAGATATGAAAATGTTTTTGTTCTGCTCTTAACCCATGTCCTGCTGAATATTCATATATGCCACACCCACTACCGATTATCAACCAATCAGATTATTTGATGCAAATTATTGCAACAAATTCACAATCTTAATGACAAACAATGTAGATCCTGATCAGATAGCTTCATCAGAAGCCATCTGATCTGGATCTTCATTGTTTGGAAAATAAGGCATATCTGGGCTCAGCAGGACAAGGGTTAAATACTATTTTACTGATAAACTGACAGCCTCGATAGTGCAGTGGTTAACGCGTTCGATTTATGATCGAGAGGTTGTGCATTCGAATCCGCCCACCGGTATCGAGGTGTGTCCTTGGGCATGACACGTTATGACACTGCCCCACTCCACCCAGGTGTAAATGGGTAGCAGTGGTGTAAAAGCCACTGCTTCTCTCTCGCGTGCGCGTGAAAACACTCGCTATGAGTGTCCAAGAGCCATTCAATAAGGTTGAAGCTTTCATTGCAATGGAACTAAAATAAATTAGTATATACTAAAATTAATTACTGATCAAATTAATTTTCATTAATTTTCATTGACTACAATTAATCAAAATGGTTGTACATGACATATTTTGGCAACTCAGTTTAATACTAGTCCAAGTATAATTTTATTGGGTCAATACCAGTAGTTAACATTAGGTATTCAGTATGTAATGTGAATGAAAAAATAAGGATGTTCTATGGTTGTCTATAATTATTTTCTTTAATAATTATTCCCTACTCCAAACATTTATGTAAAGTTTATAGGAAATATAATTGTTAACAATCAGTTTGTGAGTTGGAAAGGTAGAGATAAAAGGAAATCATAGCTGATCTTGAACTACTGTATATTTTCCTCTATCAATTAATCTAATCAATTTTGATGTTACATAGCAAACAACACCACTAGTGTAAGAATTTTCTAAGTTTGTGTTACACCAGATGCCCAGACAAGACTCAGGTCTGTATTCTGTTGCCAAAAAAGTAGTTCCAAGTAGACTATATTGCCAGCTTATCAACTAAATAGCCAGGATCGCTTGATAATTGAATACTGTAAAGATCCTAACTACATGTATTTGGACACCTTTAGGACTTGCAGTGTACTTGTCCTAAAATTTTAACTATTTTATATCACAATCAAGCAAGGAGTCTAAAGGGCGCAGAGGGAATGGCAAACATTGTAGACCCTGATCAGACTGCTTTTTAGGAGCAGTCTCATCAGGGTCTGCATTGTTTGCTTATTAAGCCTATCTGTCCCAAAACGTATGTGACAATCATCATTATACTACCCAATGAGAGTAAAGGAATCAATGATTCACACGCTGATGAAAACACATTCTTGCATAAAATCCTATGAACATATCTATTTGAAGCATACATATATACAGTAAAATTCCTATATTAAGACCACCTTTGGGGCTGTTCGAAAGTGGTCTTTAAGACCACTTTTGAACAGTCCCAAAGGTGGTCCATGATTCTTGATGACATATCATTGACTAATCATGAACTATATGCAATTAATGAACTCTAATTTTATGGAATTTTCAAGAATTTTCTCATGTATAGACTTCAAACAATTTCATAAACATTTCTTGAAATCTAAAAATGAATTCTTCATGAACATTTCATGAATAATTCATGAACTGTGATCATTCATTTCAAAAGGGGTACACATAGGCCAATTTAATATACTGTTCATTATAACACAGTCCGGGTTTTAACAAAATTTAATAAAACATTAATTTTTAAGTTATAGAAAAGACCATAAGGGGTCAACATTTTTAGTACCCCAAACGTTTCTTTCTTTGTGGAGAAATAAGTATTATTCTCCCAAATATCCTCATTTCACGTTATGGCTCCTTATATGCAGCTACTTTAAAAAATCCTAAAAGTTAGGATAACTTAACGAATTGCTGTAATTCTCCTAAATTTTTGACAAATTTGTTTCACGTTCCAGCATGGAGTCCAAAAGGTACAGACGGAATGGCAAATAGTGTAGACACTGATCAGACTGCTCCTTCAGGAGCAGTCTGATCTGGGTCTGCACTGTCTGCTAAAGCCTATCTGTCCCAGTATTTAGGATCATTACGGTATGACATTGTGAGCTTAGTATGACACGGACTCAGTGTCTGTATCACTGAGAAGTATTTCCAGTTTCCTTTGTCATGCTTTGGCCTAATTCTGATTTACTGTCTTGCTTTAGGTTCAGCTTTGATATTGCTGCAAAAATCTCATCAGCTCTGATTGGAACTGTCTACAGTTCTATCGAAATTTCAATCATATCTCATATCTGTATGCATTAAGTTGATATTGGCAAATGTGTATTGATATGTGCAACTGCTGTGAACAAAATAAATTCATCATTGGATTCTTAATCTTAGAACATTATATCCGGCAAAACAGCATTACAATCATTTTCTTCCTTCCGGAATTGTCTGCCAGGGTGCAACATCACTATAATGATAGGTGTATCTCAGAAATCTGAGATAACATTTGAATTAACTCTTAAAATGCCTATCACAACATTATAGCAGATGTCATTTCCATATATATTTTTTTCTCATTTTCTTGGAAAATCAAACTTTACATTTCATTACCACATACACGTACTTGCCCCAAACTGCAAACTATATTCACCCAGGCAAAATGATGGTCATTTATTATAAAGTATCATGTTTTTCCATGGTTTTCTAAATATGGCCTGGGAGCATGGTTGACCATGTTATGTTGAATGGCACAACAGAATTTGACAGCCACGGTCATATACCATGGTGAAAATGATGATCATTTTACCATGAACACCATGGTAGACCATCTATAAGTTTTTTGTTTGTTTGATTTGAGGTTTAACGTCCCCGTCAACACTGTAAAGGTCATTTTGGAGACGTTGCTTCCAATTTTGTGGGACTTTTACCCGACATTGAGATGAAATGACATCTCAAGCCCTGTCGCCCAATGAAAACAATAGGGAGACCATCTATATTAAGATTATAGCACAACTAATAATTTGAGCTTGCGCACAACAAAACCTATGTTAAGGCTTATCCGACCAGCAAAGACTCAGATCAGCCTGCACATTCGTGCAGTCTGATCAGAGTCTTTGCTGATCGAATGTACCTAATCTATAGCCTGCAGGTTAATCAAAGTGAGACACAATTGCATCTCTTGACTTACTGAGTAAATGAGCAGACTGATCCTTACTTGAAGGTCACACGTCTTTATGTAGGTTTTGACATGTCCTGGCTCATTTTCTATAAATAGCCATTTCCTGAAGTTCCCAAAATTCAGTGATAGCCATGTGGACATCAGCACTGACAGAGCTTTCCTGCTATAGTAACTTTGAGTCGACTGATTAACCCATTCTATACTAGTGGTCTCTTCCATTGCTATATGTTGGACAAGTCCATTTGTCATATAAGGGGTGTCAAGCCTATTTTTTTTTATTTTTTTTTTTAATTCTATTTTTTCGGAAAATTCTATAAGCAAATAGTGTAGGCCCTGATCAGATGCCGCGATGCCGCATTCTGCGGCATCTGATCTGGGCCTCCACTGTTTGCCAAGGTACCCTTTTAGGGGTTCCCCGCATGCAATGGGTTAAACAATCAACCCAAAAACATATTGGTGCCAGTGCAAACAAGAAACTGGCACTCAGCAGGCATTCTCTTGATTCATGTTACATCAAGGTCTCATCTACCTGTATGTGAGCAGTAAAGGCTCTGGTGAGACTGCACATACAGTATTCACCCTAATTACCGCACATGCTCCTATAAGCGCACACCAAAGCTATTTTTTGAAAAGGAAATGCATAAGCTCAAACTTTACAGTAACCTCCCCCTGGAAGCTCTCACAATAAATAGCTAAAAAACTAACCGTTATTTCTTCAACAGTGAAGGCAATGCTTTAGTATCATTTTCCATCCCATTAAATATCAGTATGCATAATCTCGGGGGCTGTTGTTTTCGCATCGAGTGTGCGCTAATTAGGTAGATTTTTCACTGTGATTTTTTTACATGATTTTGAAAAAACTAAGCGCACGGTGCGGTAATTAGGGCGAATACGGTATGCACAGGCTTGTCTGAGCAACTGATGGTCACCTATATGATAAGCACCCTTTTCTCATGTCAGCTGGCGGATAAGAAAGATTTACATGGAAGGTACACTATCTTGTCCCAAAGGACAAAATAACCAAGGAAGATAAGATACAGGAAGGGGTGTGTACGTGGATACTGGGAAAACAAGTACAGATCAGTCACTTACATGCAGAGTCTCCATAAACTGCAGTATTTTCTTTGTTTGATTTGAGGTTTAACGTCTCCGTCAACACTGTATAGGTCATTTTGGAGACGTTGCTTCCAATTTTGAGGGACTTTTACCCAACATGGAGATGAAATGACATCTCAAGCCCTGTCGTCCAATGAAACCAATAGGGTTTAAAAGCATGGACGGTCCAACTAAAATTCCGCTATTAGACCACCTAAAATTAAGGCTAAATTTGCTTTTTTAAGCTTATATATTGAGAAGGTTTCAGTTAATCTTTCTTCATGTTTTTACACCCTGTGTCTGCTGATGAGAGACCAACTTTGGGACTGTTCAAAAGTGGTCTCTAAGACCACTTTTGAACAGTCACAAAGGTGGTCATATTATAGGAATTTTACCATATTTGCTATTGTGCTGCTTCAATTACATTTCAGGAGCAGCAACTAACAGAAGCCAGTAACTGGAGTAACAAGTGTACTCTACAACCTAAGTGGACAGGCCCAAAGATTAAAAGCTCTCTGTTGATAGGCTTATCAGCAGCTCTTCACCTCAAGTGTTTATCAAGATACCCTGTTAGGATCAATTTTTCAGGGAATAATTAACTGAAGCAGGAGGCTATAAGAGAGGAAGGAGGCCTACCTGTACTACAGGGTGATGTATACAGGGGCCATATTTGAGGTTTAACTTGATTTGAGGTTTGATTTGAGGTTTAACGTCCCCATAAACACTGTAAAGGTCATTTTGGAGACGTTACTTCCAATTTTGTTTGACTTTTACGCGACATGGAGATGAAATGACATCTCAAGCCCTGTCGCCTATGAAACCGCAGTGATGGCCCGACTCGCACCACTTTGTCTGGGCAGGCTTTGGTCCTCTATGTGGTTAACCAGAACTCGTGTGTGGTCGGTGTCAGCTCTGCATGGAAGCATCATGCAGCCCATCTATTTTTTCAAGCCACGATGTGAGGGGACCGACCCCTACCCCTAGGAACGAGAATCAGAAAAGGCAAAAAAAGAGTCTACTCTTAAAGGAAAGAATTTGCTCCTTGGGAGCAAATTCTTTCCTTTAAGAGTCGACTCCTACTGCTAAGGTTGGTAAAGCTAAACTATTTTCGAAAGAGCTGCCTCCCCTCAAGGTGTATCCATTACCCTTAAACACATCAGATAGGACAGTAATTGGCACCTTGCAGGTTCTGATTAGTTTAATAATAAACTGGAAACTTAATCAGCCTTTAAACTGGCCACTTCTACCAGCAGACTCCTGGAATTCTTTCCTCATACTGAGACACTCTGTCCAACTATTTTTCAAGAACATAAAAAGACTGACAAAAGCAAATTCCATTCTATGCACATGTACAGTCCAACCTGCTTTAAGCAAATTACCTACAAGATAATAAAAATGTACTTGCTGAAGCCAGGTGGGATTTAATGCATTAGCCTTTCTAGAATGTATATATGCTTGGTGAAAACAGGTGGCTTGTTCTTTAGACATGGCCACTTGATGGCAGGTTCCACTGCGAAATTTGTTCTAGAACAAGCATAAAGTTCTTGAACTTTTGATGAACCTTTAGAACTGTTCTTGAACTTACAGAACAATTCTTGAACTGTGGTTCTGCAACCTGAATCGTTCTCGAACACTGGTTCTAAAACTTGGATCCGAGGAAGATTTATTCTAGAACTAAACCAGTTCTTGAACTGATATGCAAGTTCTAGAACTGTTGCCCAACAATCAAATGGTTCTTGAACAATTGTCACAAAATCACACTAAAGTGAAAGAATAAAAATTCTAGAACTACCACTGTTCTTGAACTGATTTGTGTTCTAGAACTGTTTTATTCATTTAAAAAGCATTCTTGAACTGATTTTCAAGTTCTAGAACTGTTAGCCAACATTTTACTGGTTCTTGAACAGTAACTGTTGTCACAAAACACATTAAAATGAAAGAATAAAAATTGCAGAACAATAATGTTCTTCAACTGTCTTGTGGGTTCCAGAGAAAATAAAACCAATCTTTAACATCTGAGGTTAATAATGACCTGAGTGCATGGAAGCTCCGAAAGCTCTGGTTCTAGAATTGCACTAGTTCTTGAACAGTTCAAAATTTGTAAAACTTCACAAGACATTAAAGCTATTTATAGACTCAGGGTCAATACCTGGAAATTTGATCTAGCCTCAACATGTCATGATGACCCACAAGCTGTGATGTCATATTTGTCTAATGCAGGGCATTATGGAATTTAACAAGAATTCCGCAGAAGGCTGTGTCGCACCTGCTGGGGGCAAAAGTCACAGGAGCCCTAATCAGAATGTAGTTATTAAATAATAAAATTTCTTTCTTAGCAGTTGATAGCTGATGTTTGTTTGTTTGTTTGTTTGTTTGTTTGATTTGAGGTTTAACGTCCCCGTCAACACTGTAAAGGTCATTTTGGAGATGTTGCTTCCAATTCTGTGGGACTTTTACCCGACATTGAGTTGAAATGACTTCTCAAGCCCTGCCGCCCAATGAAACCAATAAGGTTTATAAGCATGAACAGGCCGACTCGCACTGCTTTGTCTGGGCAGGCTTAGATCCTCTTAAGCAGTTTACCAGTACTCATGTGTGAGTCGGTTTCAGCTCTGCGTGGAAGCATCATGCAGCCCATATATTTCTTCAAGCCCCGATGGGCGGGGGCCAAAGTCATTGAAGCAAAACATATAGGCCATGGTCCGGCCCCCAGGTCAAGGTACATGCCAAATCAGTACTTCGAGGAGAAGCATTATGCAAGGTTTGGTGGCTCTATGCCATTTATTTTAGGACATATCGAACATTGACCTAAAATGTATTAAAGTCACTAGAGTGCATAATACAGGTCAAGGTCACCAGGTCAAGGTACCCGCAGAGTTAGTAAATGTAGGAGAAGCACTATGCAAGGTTTGGTAGTTGTAGGCCTTATAGTTAAGAAGATATTGACTGTTAACCTAAAATGTGTAAAAGTCAATGGAGTGCGAAAAATAGGTCAAGGTCACCAAGTCAAAGTACCTGCACAGTCAGTACATCTAGGAGAACCACAATGCAAGATTTGGTGGTCACAGGCCTTTCAATTGAGAAAATCTGGAACATTGACGTAAATTGTGTCAAAGTCATTGGAGCGTAAAATATAGGTCAAGGTCACCAGGTCAAGGTACCTGCAGAGTAAGCACATCTAGAGGCAGCATTATGCAAGATTTGATGGTTGTAGACCTTTTATTTGCAGAGATCTGGAACTTCGACATAAGGTGTGTCAAAGTCGCTGGAGCATAAAATATAGGTCAAGGTCACTGAATCAAGGTACATGCAGAGTCAGTACATCTAGGAATAGCACAATGCAAGATTTGATGGTTGTGGGCCTTTTATTTGAGGAGATCTGGAACTTCGACGTAAAATGTGTCAAAGTCAGTGGAGCATAAAATATAGGTCAAGGTCACCATGTCAAGGTACCTGCAGAGTCAGTTCATCTAGGAGAAGCACTATGCACTATTTTATGGTTGTATGCCTTTTATTTGAGAAGATCTATAACATTGATGCAATTTGTGTCAAAGTCACTGGAGCGTAAAATATAGGTCAAGGTCACTGGGTCAAGGTGCTTGCCTAGTCAGGAGCTCAGGGTGATGTTTCATGAAAGGTTTGATGGTTATTTAGTCTTATAGTTGATTACAATACAAACTTCGACGTAATGTCGAACTTCGACGTAATGTTCAAAGTCACTGGAGCACAAAATATAGGTCAAAGTCACCAGGTCAAGGTGCCTACAAAGTCAGAAGGTCAGGGAGATGCTCCATGTAAGGTTTGATGGTAGCTGAGGTTTGTAGTTGACTTAAATAAAAACTTTGACATAAATGTTGAACTTGGAAGTAAATGTTAAACGATGGACGGACGGACGGACGTTCTTACAAGACGGACGTACATTCTGGGTTTCCCAATGTTAACTCTATGGACACTTTAACCCATACAGCCACTAACCCCACAAATAGACATGTTTGGTGTTGTGGGTTTGAAAATTTACAGCATAAACCTCATTAAGTATGAATTGTACAGAACATCAACCCAATTATGTATCTGGGGCATGTACGGACTGATGGACGAACGCAGGGACTAACAGACGGAAAAGCGGATGCTTATGTGCGACAAAAATGGCTTCCAAAACAGTGGTATTTGAAAATTAGATTTAAAATTACCCTCAGTTGAGGAAAATAACACAATCTTTGCATTGTATGCAGTGGGTACTTGTTATACCCGGTTTTTCGAAGAAAAATCGGGTATATTGTTTTCGTACCAGAGTTGAGTGGGTGTCAGTCCATCCGTCTGTCCATCTGTCCATCACGTTTCTTGTAAATGGTCAAAAAGTATGATTTTGTCATATCTTCTAAACTATTGGAGTTACACTTCTGAAACTTAATTTATTGGATGGCCCTTGGAATATAGAATAAATTGGGCTACTTTTGGCATGACCTTGACCTCAATATGACCCCAAGGTCAAAGGTCACAAAATATGACTTTGCCATATCTCCTAAACAAATGGAGTTACACTTCTGACACTTTGCTTATTGGATGGCCTTTGGAATATAGAAAATATCAGGCTACTTTTGGTGTGACCTGGACCTCAACATGACCCCAAGGTCAAAGGTCAAAAAGCAATATTTTGCCAGATTTTCGATTGGAGCTACACTTCTGAAACTTTGGTTATTGGATGGCTCTTGGAATATAAAATAAATTGGGCTACTTTTGGAGTGACCTTGACCTCAACCTGACCCCAAGGTCACAGGTAAAAAAGTATGACTTTGCCATATCTTCTAAACTATTGGAGTTACATTTCTGAAACTTTGGTTATTGGATGGCCGTTGGAATAAAGAAAAAAATGGAATTCTTTTGGTGGACCTTAACATAACCCCAGGGTCAAAGGTCAAAAAGTATAACTTTGCCATATCTTCTAAACTATAGGAGTTACACTTGTGAAACTTTGCTTATCAGTTAGAATGTTCTTTGCAACTTTTTTTAACTTACATGTAGTTTTTGGCTTGCTAATACATAGTCATTAGTGTTATTCAGTTAGAATTGCCTCACTAAGCACCCACAACATAATTACATGTACCCAGTATGTTGTACTGGAGAAATATGAAAATATAATCCCAAATTATCCTCTGGAAACCTAAAATTTGAAGTTCTCCACCTGTTTATGAAAATGTATCATCAAGCATGTTGTGCAGCAGTGGAAGGCCAATTACAGTTTAATGGAAGCTGTCAACAAGATGAACTCTGACATCTGTCAGATGATAAATCCAGACCAATTCCAGCTTCTGTATCTATGACATGCACCATACTGCACTGATCTTGCTCTAACCCAATTTGAACTTTTTTCTTTTTTTAGGGCCCTATGAAAACTATTTAGTAACACATATTGAGTGAATACTTATTTGTTTGATTGTTTGTTTGATTTGAGGTTTAACGTCCCCGTCAACACTATATAGGTCATTTTGGAAACGTTGCTTCCAATTTTGTGGGACTTTTACCAGACATTAAGATGAAATGTCACCTCAATCCCTGCCGCCCAACGAAACCAATAGGGTTTATAAGCATGGACGGGCCGACTCGCACCTCTTTGCCTGGGCAGGCTTAGATCCTCTAAGCGGTTTACCAGTACTCGTGTGCGGGTCAGTTTCAGCTCTGCGTGGAAGGATCATGCAGCCCATCTATTTCTTCAAGCGCCGATGGGCGGGGGCCAACCTTATTCTGCTGAATATTTAAATATGCCACACCCACTACTGAATATCAACCAATCAGATTACGGTACTTGATGCAAATTATTGGGACAAATTCATAAACTGAATGACAAACAACGAAGATCCTGATCAGATGGCTTCTTGAGAAGCCATCTGATCTGGATTTTCATTGTTTCAAAGTTAAGACGAATTCCGGGATCAGCAGCACAAGAGTTTAATCAGAGGTGGGAAATGTTCTGAGTATCAAGATATTCTACTTTGAGCCAGATAAAAATCATCTTCCACACTTTTTACAGCAGGAGTCCAGTTACTTTTAGAAATTTATTTAGATAATGCAAAATAATTAATTAATTTAAATAATCCAACAGTGCAAGCCTTGATCAGATTGACTGTGTTGCGGTTCAACAACAGGTCAAGCCTTGTGGGTCATTTTGTATTGCCTCCCAGCGAAAGAGAGAAACAAGATGGTAGAGAAGGTGAAAGAGAGGCACCTGTGGAGAAATAAAAATGAACGAAAGAGAAACAGTTTCTTCACTATCATTCATTTTCCTCTTAAAAAGAAAAATACCCCACCCCCTGGTACCACTCCCCCTCTAGATTGTACCTGCTGCAACTTAGGGTAGCAGAATTTGCCCAGCTGTAAGCCAAGCTATATGCCTGCACAGTCTGTGCAGGTGATGTAGTTAACCTATTCTGTACCGGAAACTCCCTCAATGGGTACCCTGGCAAACAGTGCATGCCCAGATCAGACGCCGCAGAATGCGGCGTCTGATCAGGGCCTCCGCTATATGCTAAAAGTTCAGCCATTTTCCAAATAAAATATGATGAAAACACAACCTGACACCCCTAAATTTTGAAATAGACTTCTGCTATATATAAGGAGGAAGATTCCATTTGGTTCATAAAGGGTTAAAAGACACATTCGCCTCACCAAACTCTTTGGACAGATTTATGCTGCATTCTGTCACAGATGATCTTGGCACTGCATTCTGTCACAGATGATCTGGGCACTGCATTCTGTCACAGATGATCTGGGCACTGCATTCTGTCACAGATGATTTGGGCACTGCATTCTGTCACAGATGATCTGGGCACTGCATTCTGTCAGAGATGATCTGGGCATCGCATTCTGTCACAGATGATTTGGGCACTGCATTCTGTCACAGATGATCTGTGAAATGCATTCTGTCACAGATGATCTGGGCACTGCATTCTGTCACAGATGATTTGGGCACTGCATTCTGTCACAGATGATCTGTGAACTGCATTCTGTCACAGATGATCTGGGCACTGCATTCTGTCACAGATGATCTTGGCACTGCATTCTGTCACAGATGATCTGGGCACTGCATTCTGTCACAGATGATATGGGCACTGCATTCTGTCACAGATGATTTGGGCACTGCATTCTGTCACAGATGATATGGGCACTGCATTCTGTCACAGATGATCTGGGCACTGCATTCTGTCACAGATGATCTGAGCACTGCATTCTTTCACAGATGATCTGGGCACTGCATTCTGTCACAGATGATCTGGGCACTGCATTATGTCACAGATGATCTGGGCACTGCATTCTGTCACAGATGATCTGGGCACTTCATTCTGTCACAGATGATCTGGGCACTGCATTCTGTCACAGATGATCTGGGCACTGCATTCTGTTACAGATGATCTAGACACTGCATTCTGTCACAGATGATCTGGGCACTGCATTCTGTCACAGATGATCTGGGCACTGCATTCTGTCACAGATGATCTGGGCACTGCATTCTGTCACAGATGATCATGGTACTGCATTCTGTCACAGATGATCTGGGCCTGTGCTGCACTGCTCAAGAAGTCCTTTCAGATATTTGGGGGTGTCAGGTTCCCATTTTAGAAATGAAGGCCTAGTATTTGGGGTTGTCAGGTTCCCATTTTAGAAATGTAGGCCTAGTATGTTTTGTAAACAGTGCCAATGTCCTATTTTGCCCTGGTTTTTCCCATCTGATGCCTCCTGACTTATCTTAACCCTTCTCTTGCTAAATATTCAGTTTAGCCACACCCATTTCTGACTTTGAACCAATCAGATTATTTGATGTAATTTATTCCTACAAATTCATAAACTGAATGTCAAACAGTGTAGATCCTGATCAGATGGCTTCTGAAGAAGCCATCTGATCTGGATCTACACTGTTTGCGAAGATAGGGGTTGTCATGAACAGCAAGATAAGGGTTAAAATCATCCCCAAAATTTGGACACATGGAGAATTCTCCTAAAATTTTTACAAATTTGTTTCATCATCAAGCAAGAGTCCAAAAGGTGAAAATGAAATCTGACTGATCTGGGTCTGCACTGTTTGCTCAGGCATATCTGTCCCAATACTTAGGATCATTACTGCGGTAAATCAAATTGAATATCACAGCACTGAGTTAATATCATTTAACCCTTATCCCTCGGCCCCCGCCCATCAGGGCATGAAGAACTAGATGGGCTGCATGATGCTTCCAGGCAGAGCTGAAACCGACCACACAGAAGTACTGGTAAACCATTTAGAGGATCTAAGCCTGCCCAGGCAAAGCTGTGCATGTCGGACGGTCCATGCTTACAAACTCTATGGTTTCATTTGGCATCAGGGCTTGAGATGTCATTTCATCTCAATGTGGGGGACCCACAAAATTGGAAGCAACATCTCCAATATCCCACCTGCTTTTGCAAACAGTGTTTGTTTGTTTGTATATTTTTGGGATCCAACTTTAACTACTAACAGGGTACTTTGGCAAACAGCGCAGGCCAAGATCAGACGCCGCAGAAAGCGGCGTCTGATCAGGATCTGCACTGTTTGCTAACAGGATTTTCCGTCAAAATGAAAAAAATAGGCCTGATCGACACCCCTTATGTTAAATGGACTTGTCCAACATAAAGCAATGGAAGACTCCACTAGTATACAATGGATTAAACTGTTTTATATCCAATGAACATTTTAACTCTTATCCAGCTGTCCAAGACATCCTCTATCTTTGGAAACAGTGTAGATCCAGATCAGATGGCTTCTTCAGAAGCCATCTGATCAGGATCTACACTGTTTGCCATTCAATTTATGAATTTGTAGAAATAAATAACATCAAGTAATCTGATTGGTTCAAAGTCAGAAATGTGCATGGCTAAACTGAATATTCAGCAAGAGAAGGGTTAAGTCATAAAGAGGTTTTTGTGCAGGTGCACTGAACTGCCATAAGGAAATATGTGACATTTTCTCAAGCGTTCCTCACAACACACATGTTCCAGAAACCAGTATACATGTGTTTTTTATTGTGTCCAAAAGCTATTAAGCTTTTTGAAATTCCAAAGATTAGAAATTCCATTACTTGTTCTTTGAAACTTTCTGTTTGTCTGATCCCGGGATAATTTTTACATAAAAATAAGCAGCAAGAAGATTAACCTTTATATCACTTTACCAATTCTAACATTTGCCCAGCTAAACCACAATTAACCCTTCTCTTGCTGAATATTCAGTTTAGCCACACCCATTTCTGACTTTGAAATTTTAGAGATACAATTTTTAAGTTAGATTGATTGTATGTCAATCCTTGTGGATCATTGGTGTGGTCTCCCAGAGAAAGGGAGAAAACAGATAGAAGAGACAGCAGAGGAGATGAAAGTAAAGGACAGAGGAGAAAGAGGAAAATGAATGAAGTTTGGAAACTGAAGAAATAACAACATTCCCCCTCTACCCTTTCCTAGTGCTGCAAGGACAGCAGAAACTTCAACTATTCTAAAAATGTCCCTGGACCTTATACCCCTAATATTTTCAAAATCATGGACTCCTGTATAAAAGGGGGAAAATTCCTTTCAGTACAAAATGGGTTAATTAATTTTCTTTCTCCAAGTTTTCAATTCCCCTGATCACTCTATCAAACTCCTGAATTTTTCAAAATGTATGGAATTACTCACTAAATTACCATAAATACCGTATTCGCCCTAATTACCGCACCGTGCGCTTAGTTTTTTCAAAACCATGTCAAAAATCACAGTGAAAAATCTACCTAATTAGCGCACACTCGATGCAAAATCAACAGCTTCCGAGATGATGCATACTGATATTTAATGGGACGGAAAAGGATACTAAGCATTGCCTTCACTGTTGAAGAAATAACGGTAAGTTATTTTTATCGATTTACTGTGAGAGCTTCCAGGGGGAGGTTACTGTAAAGTGTGCGCTTATGCATTTCCTTTTCAAAATTAGCTTAGGTGTGCGCTTATAGGAGCATGTGCGGTAATCAGGGCGAATACGGTATTACATATTACATGATTGTTAAGCATTTCTGAGAAAATACTTTGTTCTGTGGAGTCTAAAAGGTTTCATTGTGTATTTGCAATTCACCAAGATAGCTCATTTTCACAAATTTATTCATGAAATAGGTCTTTGGAAATTGAAAATTGGCTCTGATATCATCTGCAAAGGTCATTCGTACCTCAATTTGGAACACAAATTAACCCATTTAAGAAGTAGAAACCCCAAAACAACCAGGGCAAACAGTGTGGGCATCTGCCATCAAAATGGTCACAGCATCTGGTCAGGGCCTAGTGTTTGCAAAACCTTTCTAAATCCATTTGACAATTATTATATTGATATCCCTGGATTTTGAAGTGTACAGTGAGAAAAAAGAATCTAAATGGGTTTAACAATATACCCAAATGATGTAATTGGCAGGCATATCAAACAGTTCTGACCCTGGATAAACAAGGATAGAACTGAATGGTGAGATAGGAAATAGTTACTCAAGAAATTATTTTGCTACAGAAGGAGGTAATCACCCCCTAATACAGTAAACCCCAAAATGGGTCACTGGCAAACTGTGCAGGCATCTCAGATCAGGCATCACGAAAACACGCCTATATAATTTTGACCCCCTTGAACCCCATGTTTTATAGTAAAACTGAGGTTTACAGGGGTAAACCTTATTTCTCTTATTTCTGCTCTGAAGTATAGATTGTGGGTACTCGTTAGAACCCTCAATCTATATTTTGAGCAGAAATAAGAAAAATGTCACAATTTTTCATCTTAAAAGTTTCTTTTTTCGGCAATAAAGGTTATAATGTTAAGTATAGGCGTGTTTTCGTAATGGTCTTGAATTATTGTTCAGGAAAAGTTCAGCCATATTTTTAAATCAATTTTTAAAATCAACTCAATGTGGTACCCCTAAATTTCAAAATGGACTCGTACCATAAAAACCCTAAAATGTTTGAACACCTGGAGGACTTGCTGTAATTCTCCTAAAATTTCAACAAATTTGTTTCACGATCCTTCAAGGAGTCCAAAAGGTGCTGACAGAGTGGCAAATAGTGTAGACCCTGATAAGAGTGCTCCTTCAGGAGCAGTCTGATCTGGGTCTGCACTGTTTGTCATTTATATTTATCATTAGGCCTACTATATGTCCCAATACTTAGAATCATCCGTAAAAGGGTCTTGTGCAAAAGTGAAGACTAGGATCAGACGCTTGGGATCAAACACCACATGATGTCCTATCTGATCAGGGTTTACACTGTTCGCTAACAGGATTTTCCATCAAAATAGAATATGAACAAGAGCTGTCATCAGACAGCATAGCTTGCATGGGAACTTGTCTGAGGTCATATTGATGTACTGCCTAAAAAATCTTTGGATCATACCAAATACACAAACCATATCCATAACAGAGTAAGGAAAATATGAGCTCTAAAAACTTTACTTAAAGTTCTCTAAGTCTATGACCTTGACCTTGAGGTCATGGGCAAGGGTAGGCAAAAAGCTGAATAAAATTGGGTTAATATCTTATCATCATACTAAATATGAACCAATCCATCTTATGGTTTGTAAAATATGAGCCCCAAAAAACTTAAACATAAAAAATTCTAAGTCTGTGACCTTGACCTTAAGATTATGACATGGGTAAGGGTACTGCTGAATAAAAGTTTGGACTTAATTTATACCTATCATGATACCAAAAATGAACCAAATCTATCCTTTGGTTTGGAAAATATGACCTGTTACAAAACCCTAACATAAAACTTCTAAGTAAATGACCTTGACCTTGAGGCCATGGGCATGAGTTGGTGAGTGAGTGAGTGAGTTTTAGTTTTACGTCCCACCAACAGCTAAGGTCATATGGAGACGGGACCTCGGTTTAAAGACTCATCCGAAAGTCTGGAGAAGCCCGGGATCGATCCTGCAATCCCTGGTTTACAAGGCGAGTAGCGTAACCACTGCACCACAGAGGCTTCTGCATGAGTTGGTGAATAATTGAATAAAACTTTGGGTCTATATCTATCATTCTATCAAATGTGAACCAAATCCATAATACAATTTGGAAAATATGAGCTGTTAATCTTTAACATTAAACATTTCTAAGTCTGTGACCTTGACCTTGAGGTCATGGTGGTATTGCTGAATGAACCTTGGGACCTATATCTATCACCATACCAAATATGAACCAAATTCATCATATGGTTTTGAAAATATGAGCAGTTAAAAAGGATTAACATAAAAATTTCAGAAGAACTTTAACATATTATTATGTTCTACGTCCATGACCCTGACCTTGAGGCCATGGGCATGGGTGGGGGTATTGCTGAATTAAACTTTGGACCTATATCCTCTTCTGACTGATGACTGGTTCATATAATTGATGATTGATTAAAATATGTGAATTATAATAATCGACTGGACTTTATTTAATGAGGGTAAAAAACAGAATTAGCCCATTGTATATGCTAGTGGACTCTTCCATTGTTATATGTTTGACAAGTCCATTTGTCATATAAGGGATGTCTGGCCTATTGTTTTATTTTTATTCTTTTTTGACAGAAATTCTGTTAGCAAATAGTGCAGGCCCTGATCAGATGCTGCATTCTGCGGCATCTGATCTGGGTCTACACTATTTGCCAAGGTACTACCCCTTTAGGGGTTTCCCCCGCATGCAATGGGTTAGACATTACTGAAACATGCAATCCATGCAGCTCTTCCTGATCCCGTCTGCCAAGGTCTGACTGTGACTCAATCAAATCTTCCCATCTCTGCACACAATGACTATCAAAGGTAACTCATGAGTTTTACAGATATATGCAGGGATTTGTGAATTCCCAATGTATGCATCTTCTGTCAGTCATTCTAAATGACCCATGAAGACCATGGCAGGAAATCCTCTGAGAAAACAACTGAAGACCAGCTTTAAGTTTACCCAGTACACATATTAACTCTTTTCTTGCTGCTCACGGCAACCCCTATCTTTGCAAACAGTGTAGATCCAGATCAGATCTGAAGAAGCCATCTGATCAGGATCTACACTGTTTGACATACAGTTTATGAATTTGTAGGAATAAATTCCATCAAGTAATCTGACTGGTTCAAAGTCAGAGATTGGTGTGGCTAAAATGAATATTCAGCAAGAGAAGGGTTAGACTGACTGTTCCAGGTACCATACTGGTTGTAATAAGAAGACAGAGCACTTCAAAACAAACCATACAGGAAGTCCTTTTGCGCTTATCCTGCTGAACACGACAATCCCTACTTTTGCAAACAGTGCAGTAAATCCACTGCTGTCCACATGGCAGCACCATTCATCTGATGTGTGGGTGGGGTATAATTTCTTCCTGCAGCACAGGATGAGTCCATCAAAAACACAGTGTGATCAGCTAGCCATAGAGCCTTTGCTGTGTCCTCACTGTGTAAAAAAGGTCTAATTTTCTTCATGTAGACAGGTAACTGAGCAAAGACTTTGATCAGCATGGGCAGTGCCAAGGCTTATCTGAGTCTGGGCTGGACACACATGCCATTTTTGTCAGTTTTGTCACATTTGTTAGCCCATAAAATATAATCTCTGGTATTATAAAGTGAATTTTGTCCCAATCCACAGATGGATTGGACAATGTCTAATGCAAAAGAATGACAAGTCTACCTTGCTGCATTTATGAGTTACCCGCCCTTGCAAAAATTTTGTGTCCGGGCTGAAACTCTTTGACCATTTCACTGATTTGAATTATGATCTTGAACTTCAAAAGTGGATTCAACACCTTTGGACAATAAGGCTTACACAAGAATGGCAACTCTACCTTGCTTAATTGATGAGTTATCTGCCCTTGCCAAACTTTGGTATCTACTGTTTAGACTTACTTCTCATAAAAAGTATAAAATGGCATAATTATACTGATTAAGAGCAGTTCTTGATCAATTCTTGAGCAGTTCCAAATGCAGAGAACAGTACAAGAACACCTGTTCTCAAAGTGGTTGAAACATGTTCTTGAAGTATGCAAGAACTATAATGTTCTGGAACATTTCTTGATCAGTTGAAGAACAAATTCTTGAACTGTTCAAGAAATGTACAGGAGCTGCTCTTCAAGTGTTCAAGAACATTTTAAGAAATGTTAAATTTTCCAATTTTTAAGAATATGTGTTCTTGAATTTTTAAGAACATTGTGTTCTTGTGTGTGGTAAAGTATCGGACTCGCGATCGAGAGGTACCGGGTTCGATCCCCACGAGCGGCAAGTGTTGTTTCCTTGAGCAAGAAACTTTATCCACATTGCGTAGTACTGGTTTCTTCCCAGGAAAAGAGGGCCACATGTAAGATTAGTACTAGTTTACTAAATGTGTTACCCTCTATAAATAAGGTCGATTATTATTATTATTATTATTATTTCTTGAAAAGTTCTTAAAGACTGTTCTTGAATAGTTCAAGAACAAAAGTTCTTTAAAGAGTTCAAGAACTGTTCTTGAACTGTATGAGAACACGTCATTCTTGAACTGTTCAAGAACATGTTTATTACTTGTTCTTAAAATTGTCCAATCTAACATTTCTTAAAATGTTCTAGAACTGTTCTTGAACACTTTAAGAGCAATTCATGGCCAGTTCTTGAACTGTGAAAGAACTTTTCTTGAATTGTTCTTAAAAATTTCGCAGGGGATCTGATTTAGGTTTACACTGTTTATAAACCCTATTGGTTTCATTGGGCGGCAGGGCTTGAGATATCATTTCATCTCAATGTCGGGTGAAAGTTGCACAAAATTGAAAGCAATGTCGCCAAAATGACCTTTACAGTGTTGATGGGGACGTTAAACCTCAAACAATACACTGTCTTCCAATGTCCCAGCACATGGGCCTAGCCCAGACTTCACACAGTGGAGCTATGGTCAGTGAGTCAATGGGGACAACTGCATACTTTCCTCAATATCTGACTGGTTTGGGGACAATAATTACAGCATTTATTAATTAGGGTGTGTGCTATAGCCTTTCCCAGCCTCCCAACCCCCAAGACACAACTGCTCAAATTATCTCATTAATCCATTTTATACAGGGAAACCCAAAATGGGTCATTGGCAAATAGCGCAGGCCCAGATCATGTGCTGCAAAATGCGGCTGCTGATCAGACTCTTCACTGTTTGCAAAACCACTGTTTAAATCAACTTCAAAAATCAACTTAACCTGTTAATTACCCCTAAATTTTGAAATGGACTTCTACATATGTACCAGGTGGAAGATTCCATTCAGTACAAAAAGGGTTTAAGTAGTTATCTTAAGTAACTAAACATATGTTTCCAACAACTGAAGAAACAGCAATCTGAAATCAAAGCCTTATCATTGCATTAATCATAACAAATTTTACAAGCCAATTACAAAATAGTTATAAAACACTTATGGATCATAAAAACTAATTTATATTTGCCAGATGTTTCATGAAAAACGAAATACTCCTCTTGACATTGTATACTAAAATAGGAAAGGAAGAATAAGATATCTGAGTGTCTTCCTTCCTTTAGTTACTCATTTTGTTGTGACAGTTTTTCCTCCTTGTCAATGTGGCCATATTTAACCATTTTTTTACCAAATTATATATATACAGCAGAGTCCATTGCAAAATTTAGGTGTGTCAGGTTGTGTTTTCTTCAAAATCTATTGGAAAATGTCTGGACGTTTTGCAAATAGAGCAGGCCCTGATCAGACGCCGCAGAATGCGGCGTCTGATCTGGGCCTGCACTGTTTGCCAACTACCGGTTTTGGGGTTTCTGCCACAAAAGGGGTTAAATACTCTCATGTCACACTTGTATCTAATTTTTGGGTTGATTGTTTGTCAATCAACGAAATCCATCCAAAGTTTTAAGCACAGTAGCTTTTAAGTGCTGAATCTACATGACTATAACTTGTGAGAAATCGAGGTTATGGTTCTTTTTAGAAAATAGCCATACTATTCTTATCGCTGTGAGATCAGTGTTGCTTCTCGTAACAAAGTTTGCTTATGCTATGTTCCCACTATCACGATTCGCGCCACAATTTCAATCGTGTTCTTTATCGTGGATTAATCGTGGTGATCCTATCAGATCTTGAGGATGATGATGTTAAGCGTAGAAAATTTTTGAACGGTTCAAAATTTTTTCCACGATCAACACGATCCATTGTCAAATCGGGCTCAGATTAGATGCAGCAGAATGCGGCATCTGATCAGGGCCTCCATTGTTTGCTTACAGTTCAGCCATTTCCCAAATAAATTTTGATGAAAACGCAACCTATCAACCCTAAATTTTGTAAAGGAACTCCTGTTATATATAAGGAGGAAGATTCCATTTGGTACCAAAAGGGTTAAAGCAGAATTCGTCTAAATTTAAGGTGGTCTTAACCCTTGTCCTGCTGATCCCGGATATGTCTTATCTTTGAAACAATGTTGATCCAGATCAGATGGCTTCTGAAGAAGCCATCTGATCAGGATCTACATTGTTTGCCATTCAGATAGTGAATTTGTTGCAATAATGTGCATCAAGTAATCTGATTGGTTGATAATCGGTAGTGGGTGTGGCATATATGAATATTCAGCAGGACAAGGGTTAACAGTGGAATTTTACTGTACATATTTCATGTAAGGTTGGTTAGTTTGGAGTCATATGGCCCAGTCAACACTATTTAGGTCATATTGAGATGGTAAAAATGTTTACCTAATCACTTTTTCCTCATAAGCGGCTAACCAGTACAGAACATTTTTCAACAGAAACTGACAACTGCCTTTCTTGAATCAGTGAAACCGCAAAAGATTTTATGATACCTCTCCACAAAATCACCAGGAATACAAATGAATATCACATTCAATAAATTGGGGGTATTGACATTTAATTTACAAAAAAAAATCAGCTTGGTCTGCGCTATATGTGAAGTCAAAATGATGCAGGAAAACATCAGTGTCAAAGGACTGAGCTACTGAGGCCGGCTATATTAATGAGTAATTAAATAATGATAAAACTGATTTGTATTCGATCACTCACAAACCAAGAACATTCACTCACACACAAAGAACAATGACATGTGGAAAATAGTCGAAAATCAACGTGTATCATTTGCAAATCACCGTGTAGAACTTGCATCCGTAAGATAAACAGGGCTACGTCAGAAATCAAGGATTTTTTTTATTTCGAAAAACAAAAATCTGCCAAAAGGTCCACACATAAAAACGGCCAAAATTTGCTGCCACCATATTTAAGTGTTTTACAGTAATCTTTTTTATTGAAACAACTGAGGTTTAACACTATTCATCCCAATAGTGGCACTAAATGCCAGTTAATTCTTAACCCCTACTGTTCTGACAAAATAATTTTGGGAGATATATGACATTCAATATCAAACCGGTGAAGTTTCTGACATGTATGTTTAATGTAAAATACAGAAAAAAAAAACAATCATCACCTCCACTCTGCCCCTCATTAACTCTTAATATGTTTATATATAAACATAAGGCATAGGCCAGACACCAGCTGCCCTCAGAAACCTTTTTCTACATTTATCTTTGGAGTAGATCCACAGAAAAGGGGCCTCATGGGAATGTGATATTGGCCTTTCAAAATCATATTATAGGAACACAGAGTTAGACCAAGATGTCTTTTTCGGCCTTGATATACTATGATACCTATGTGCAAATAGTAAAGTTTCTGGCGCGACTGCGCATATGCGCAGTCACGTCAGAAACTTTGCTATTTGCCTATATCTGATAAAAACTCTTTTCAAAAGACTGTTCATCCTCTGAGCAAAACAAATGGCAATGATGAAAAACACATGTCTAAAATTTATAGAAATTTCATCAAAAAGATGTGTATCAAATAAATAAAACTGTACATATTGGAGGTTGATAAGAATCTGGTAATATTTAATGTTTACTTAAAGCTGATAGAAATTCAAACACTTCGATACATTAACACTAAATCTGTTTCTTTTCTAATTAATTTTTCTAACATATAAAGCACCACAAAAAATTCTAGAGCAAACGACAATCTAACTATGCCTTAACATTCCATATGAAATATAAAGCCATCAATTTTCTATCTTTTTTGTGGGGAGGGGGGATGAGGAGTCTGGTTTTACGGCCCTTTTAAGATTATTTAAATCTCAATTTTGAATAATTTAGAGCTGATCGTTAATCAGACAGAATATATGAAGCCTTATAATTTTCTGGGATTTTTTTTTTCTTTTTTTTTGGGGGGGGGGGGGAGTAGGTTTACAGCCCTTTCAAGATGATTTCACTTACTTAGGGCTGATTATTAACCAGACAAGGAGCAAAACCAGAATATCAGGCAAAAAACCATTTTTGTCACCTTCCACTGCAAAACTTTGCATCACATGTGGCCCAAGCGAGGCTCGAACCGACTGCGGTCAGAGAGACCTAGAGATAAAAAAAAACTGCATATGCTATCTGTAAAAGGGTAATTTTAATCTCTGTTCAGATTTACATATACTATCAGCAATTCTAGTCATGAGTTTAATTTGTTTTCTTACTGACATGATACTGTTTCTTTCACATGACAGTTTTCATTATTCTGAAGAGCATAAAAAATTTGTTTTTGAATGTAAAAAAACTGAAAATTACCAGATGTAACAATGTCTGTAAGACACAGACAGCAATATCTTTCAAAATAACTGCATAACCAAAAATCCAACTGTGCAAAACAATCTATCTTCCATTTGCATTCAGTACATTGGAGAAATGTTCCATAGCACAACAAAATGCCAATAAACAGTGCAGGCCGGCGTTAGATCATGCACAGCATAATGGGGCGTCTGATCCTTCACAAGTGTTTGCAAATAGTTCAGCAATTTTCTAAACTTATTTTCTTTAAAGGAATCTAAACCTAACACCCTGAAATTTTGGAACTGCCTCAATGCATGTGAGGCGCCCACAACCTCTGTCTTATAACATAACGTATACCCCTGTTAACCCCAGTTTTCTCTGTACAAAGTGGGGTTTGAAGGGGTGTGCATTACACTGGCTTGTTAACAAGACATAGAAGGAGTGCCTATGTTGTACCTGATGTTTACCTTAATATCCCGCTGAACACAAAAACCCGGGCCTAACTTCACAGTGTAGATCCTTCTGAAGAAGCCATCTGATCAGGATCTTCAATGTCATTCAATTTGTGAATTTGAATGAATACATAATATTACTTTAGGGAATTTGATTGGCTGATCAACAGAAATGGGTGTGGCTAAAATAATTTGTTCAGCAATATCATTATTCAGGTTAAAAGCACACAAAAAAAATAAAGTAACTGCAAAAATTTCTGAAAATACATTAGGGTCAGATTATAAGAAAGACATAACTTGACAAAGTAACATTTTCTGACAATCATTGTTTTGTATACTGAAATATCCAGATGTGGGTCCAACACATATTATACATGTGGAAGCCCCATAATGGAACACTGGAAAATCAGAGCGGGGCCTGATCAGTTGCCATAGAATGAAGTGTATGAGCAAGGCCTTCAATGTTTGCAAAATGTTCAACCAAATTCTAAATAAATTTCTAAAAAAATACCCATACCCAGAACCTCTAAATTTCAAAATCGACTCAAGGTGGAAGATCGATTCCATTAGAACAAAATGAGATAAGTATGTTAATGCTTCTGTGATGCCAGACAGAGAGAATGATGAAAATTTCAATCACTGCATTACTGTCGAAATTGCCAGTCCCTGTACCCTTGGTACCAGAAAAGCACACCCTCTCATGTTTTCTCAGCTGGCTTAACTAAATTTCAACCAAGGACGGGTTTAACAACCATCTAGTTTGATCCTCATTTATACATGAGCATGAATGCAAGATTCTATTCATCATATGACATTTAAAATGCATTTTATTTGTGATTTTCTAACAAAAAAGTCAATAAAGACAGCTTCGTTTAGAATGCCATATGTGTATCTAATTAATGTGCATATTTAATCCACTTGTGGATTATCAAATTTATTACATGGCCTTATATTAAACATTCGGACAGACACGTCATCATATGATCAATAGTTTTATAGTTGTTTTTTTGTTTTTGTTTGTATTGGAGTTTATGGCCGAGTCAACACTATTTAGGTCATTTTTCAGCCGGTCAGTTTACCTATCCACACTTTGCCTGGATAGGCTTATACGTAAGCAGTTATCCAGTACAGTGCACATTCTTTCGCCAGAAACTGACAACTGCCCTTCTTGAATCAGCAGAAGGGAGAGAATGACCGTAGAAAAGATTTCATGATCAGTCTCCGCGAAACCCCGACAGTTATCGAACCCGCTTTCTGATCACCAGTCATTCCCCGCATCAGACTGAGCTACCAGGCCGGCAATTGTTTTATAGAGTTGAAAACTTTTTGTTGGATACTAGAAGTTAAATACAGCTCCTGCTTATTTAACCCTTGTTCTGCTGAGCCCGGATATGCCTTTTCTATGAAACAATGTAGATCCAGATCAGATGGCTTCTGAAGAAGCCATCTGATCAGGATCTACATTGTTTGTCATTCAGATTGTGAATTTGTTGTAATAATTTGCTACAGTTAATCTGATTGGTTAATAATCGGTAGTGGGTGTGGCATATATGAATATTCAGCAGGACAAGGGTTAAATAGATTAGATTTATGAACAAGGTATGAAAGTATGTACACAACATATTCATTGGAATTAGCAATATCAACATCAAGGCAAATTCTAGGTGCAAACTCCAGAAAACATATGGATTAGAGCTTATGGTAAAACAAACAGCAGTTATTTTGAATCATAACAGCTCATGTTTATGTTAATTCTCAAATCTTATTGGTATTCCAGCATGAAAGCTGTACAATGAGAGCTGCTGATAACTCCAAATGCTCAGAAAAATATTATGGAGCGCTGTGTTGCAGTGGTAGAGCATCAGATTTGAGATTGAGAGGTATCCAGTTCATTCCACTAAAGCACCATGTGTTGTTTCCTTGAGCAAGAGACTTTATCCACATTGCTTAATTAGTACTGGTTCCTATCCAGGAAAAGGGGTCCACATGGAAGATTAGTACTAGAACTAAATGTGTTACCCTCCATTAAAATAAGGTTGATTATTATTATTGTTATTATTATCATTATTATTACATAGCTCCGAGTTGCAAGGATTTCTTACTTCTTCAAAACTGACAAAAAATAACAATGTATATACCCTTGTAAATCCCCTGTCCTCTTTATAAAGTGGGATTTAAAGGGGTGTTCGTTAACTTGATGAGGTTTAAATAAATTCTTCCAAAGCCCACCTGAGGCCCTATAGTGGCTCGGCTGGATGTTGTGAGTGTCAGATCTTCGTCTGGTCCAGGTACATTGAATGTAATGTGATGAATGATCAGGAAAAATATTTCCTGTTCTGCTCATCCAACAAGATGTGTTTGTGAAACACAACCATTTCCCCGGACAAGGTCGATTGTTTCTTCAAATTGGTCACAGGTCAAGTTCACAGGTCAAGTTCACAGGTCAAGTTCACAGGTCAAGATCTTTTGTTTGAGTGGGAAGCCCTTTTCACAAGAAACCTACATGCTAAATATGAAGGCTCTACCTCAAACAGTTCAAAAGTTATGACCTATGATATTTTTTTTCTTTTAAGTAGGTCAAAGTCACAGGTCAAAATTTTGGTTTGAGTAGAAAGCCTTTGGTACTTTTAGGAACCTTCATGCCAAATACGAAGGCCAAATCTGAAACAGTTCAAAAGCTATGACCAATGTTAGGTTTTACTTTTAAGTAGGTCACAGGTCAAGTTCAAGGTCACAGGTCAATTGTTTGTATAAGCTTGAAGCCCTTGTCACAAGAAACCTACAGGCAAAATATGAAGGATCTAACTCAAATAGTTCAAATTTTATCACCAAGTTTTTTTGTTTTTTTTTTTCTTTAAGGTAGGTTAAAGGTCAAGGTCAAATATCAGGTCAAAAAGTTTGTATGAATGTGAAGCTCTTACAGACCAAAAATGAAGGCTCTATTTCAAACGTTCAAAAGTTATGACCAAAGTTAAGTTTTTCTTTTAAGTATGTCAAGGTCAAGGTCACAGGTCAAAATATTTGCATAGGCTTAAAGCTCTTGTCACAAGGAACCTACATGCAAAATATGAAGGCACTACGCACACCAACCAAAAGTTATGACCAATGTTATTTCTTTTCTTTAAAGTAGGTGACAGGTCAAGGTCACAGGTCAAATATTTTTGAATGAATGTAAAGCTATCCCCCCCCACCCCTCACTCCACACCCCACTTGCAAAAAGTTCAGCTATTTTCTAATTACTCAACCTGACAAGTATAAATTTTGAAATGGACTCCTACTATATATAAGGTGAATGAGAATCGGCAGAATCGGTGAATATAGCTTTACAACATGTTTTTATTTTTTCTGATTTTTTTTTCTGGTAAACAAGAACAGTTACATAAGCTGCTTTGATTTCCCATATGTTTTTTCTGCTTCTTGAATTTGTATTTTCCTACATAACCCTTTCAACAGGAGTGTAGCCTTACAGAATCTGGCAGGAGTCTGTGAAAATAATTCAGGTGTGTGTCAGACCAAGGTAAAAACAACCAAGGTTACAACTAAATGGATCCAGTTTTAAATGCCACCCAACAAGGCATCAAGTTTATGACAAAAAAATATCCCATAATTTTATCTTCTTCTGATAACCCTGTACTATATAGCAGAATGCTTCCAAGTACCGCATTCTTTGAAATTAAAGCATCAAATGTGAACTTATAATTTTCATTGTCTAGATTTGAGGTTTAACGTCCCCATCAACACTGTTAAGGTCATTTTGGAGACGTTTCTTCCAATTCTGTGGGACTTTTACCCGACATTCAGATGGAATGACATCTCAAGCCCTGTCGCCCAATGAAACCAATAGGGTTTATTAGCATGGACGGTCTGCCTCGCACCTTGGTTCCTGGACAGGCTTAGATCCTCTAAGCGGTTTACCAGTACTACTTTACCAGCTGGATTCAGCTCTGCGTGGAAGCATCATGCAGCCCATATATTTCTTCAAACCCCTATGGGCGGGGGCGGGCTCATTGTCTAGAAAAACTTATAAACCCGGATAACTCGAACACAGTTAGAATCGAAAGAGATAAGCGCTATTACGTGATTTGTTGAGTAATATGCATCACGATAACAAGTCTGTGAAACGAAGACCCTCCTTAACCCCACTTTATATAGAGAAAAGTGGGGTTTACGGGGGTATACATTACCTGCTTTATTTTTGCTCAAAAACATAGACTGTGGGTACTCGTTAAAACCGCCTCATTGAGGCGGTTCTAACGAGCACCCACAATCTATGTTGAAAGTAGAAATGATAAAGATGTTATCATTTTTACCTAATATTTATCTTTTTCTGACACCATGTTGGACGCCATTATTTCTTACGGCCATGTTTTCCTAATGTACACAATATTTGAAGCTATTCTTGAATGGACCAGAAGCCGTGCCCAAACAACAAAATTAACCCATGTTCAAATCATGATATACACATTCTGTAAATTGAACATAGGTTTAGAACTATAATGAGTTGCTTAATTTACGTTATGTTGAGCAATGTAGTTATATATCGCCCTGGATGTAGCATTTTAAAATTTTATGAATATGTTACAACTGACGTCATTGTAAACAACGTTCTGAACTAGTGGCCATCTTGCTTTTGGGTTACGCAAGAAATAGAGGATCTTACATGAGTGGTCATGTATTATTGAATTTATTAAACGAGTGGAGGAAAAGGGATAAAATGCGAGGCTGTGCCGAGCATTTTATCCCTTTTCCTCAGTGAGTTTAATAAATTCAATAATACATGAGCACGAATGCAAGATTCTATTTATCATATGACATTTAAAACGCATTTTACTCACAATTTGTTTACAAAAATGTCAATATTCCGCTATTAATATAAACACAACGTCGTTAAACGTCGTACATGTAACGTTACGGGACGTATCTAGCTAATTTGCATAATTAATCCACTAGTGGATTATCGAAAATATTACATGGCGTTATTACACTCTCAGACGCGATGTCATATGATAAATTAACATGTCACTGGAATACCATTTGCTAGGTCTTCGGGAGATATTTGAACACTGGGCCTGGTGGCCTTGTATTTAAACAACTTCTTCAGGAACCAGCATATGTTAACCCTTGTCTTGCTGAATATTTTAATATGCCACACCCACCACTGATTATCAACCAATCAGATTTCTTGATGCAAATCATTGCAACAAATTCATAAACTGAATGGCAAACAATGAAGATCCTAATCAGATGGCTTCTGGAAGCCATCTGATCTGGATCTGCATTGTTTGAAAAATCAGACATATCTGGGCTCAGCAGGACAAGGTTTAAAGCATGAAAAACCATGGGTGATCTTATATTGGATTGAATGTTGATGGCTTGTTTACAATGCATGATTCAAACACATTCCTGAGTTGTTAGGGGTCTCAAGAATAGTGCTATAAAGAGGCTGTAGTGTGCTTCATATGATGGTATGCTCTTTAACCCTTATCTTGCTGAATAAATTAACTTAGCCACACCATTTCCGACTATCAACCAATCAAATGTACTCATTCATATTTCCAACTGAATGTCAAAAAAAAAATAGATCCTGATCAGATGGCTTTTTTTAGATGCCATCTGATCTGGATCTACATGGTTTCCAAAAGTAGGGTTTTTCATGTTCACTCTTCAGCGGGATAAAGCATATCATTTTCCATTTGTTTCTTGTACTCTTTACTCAAGTACTGGAAAACACTTAAATTTGGCGGCAGCAAATTTTGGCGTTTTTATGAGTAGACCTTTTGATGAATTTATATTGTGGCAGATTTTATATTTCCGAAACAAAACAAAAATGACCCTTGATTTCTGACTTAGCCTGTGTGTCTTGTGCATGCAATTTCTACACAGTGATTTGCAAGTCATACATCGTGATTTTCACCTGTTTTTCACATTGCATTGTTCTTCGTGTGTGAATGACTACAAATCTGTTTAGTTGTTATTTAACTACTCGATGAAAAAAAATTTTGAGATATAATAAGTAGTGGTTTTCTTTCTTGCATTCACGCTTATGCTACTCAAACTGAGGGACTAGGATTACTTACACGCAAAGCCGTCAATCAATTTCCAATTATACATTAAACTTTTGACAATTACTATCAAGATGTATTTGTTTTTATTCAGCCCTGTTGAGCATGCTTAACTAACAAGTAAAGCAAATAGAAAGACTTGATAAAATATATTTTACTCCGGCCTGATGGAATAAACTTTGAGTTACACATCCTAATATGTTTGACTTCTGAAGAAGAAAATGCATGTTTTCTTTTGTCACGGACTGACTGACTGACATTGTATTGCCCTATATCATACTTGTGATGTGTATAGGGAATAAATTTCTGCCAGTTTGTTATTCTTTTCTTGCACTCTTTGATCTTTATTGGTGGTATTTTATTTTGGCAGATTTTTTTCCTTGACCAATACAGCCAAAATGAAATGACTACCAAATATAAGTGTTTTACATTATGCTTCAAATATACTTCCTGAAAACTTACATAGGTGTGTACCCATTACAGCATGTGCAATAATGAGGGTGAATGCAGCACTTATCAGCCAGCTGCCAGAAATGCATTTTATTTTTCTTTGCCTTTCATAAAAGTGTTATTTCTCATTGTTTCTCTAAGTACTTTCGCACTACAAAGACATTAACAAAGATACATAATGCTCATATGACACTTTTGCAAATACTTATTTATTGGCATAGTTTGGCAGCTGTGTAGGAAGTATTCCATCATCAATTTCAACTGGAATTTACAGAGATTACCTCTCTAATGTGAGCTTTTTTAAATCTTCAACTTAAACTTGCTCTGCTCTAAAATATGAACAAAAAAGAACTGGTGCTTTATCTGAATATTTACATCAAATATTCTTTTTTTACACCATTAGAGTAGTACATCTGTATGGTATACCGCATTTATCTTAACCCTTATCTTGCTGTTCAGACAACCCCTATCTTTGCAAACAGTGTAGATCCAGATCAGATGGCTTCTGAAGAAGCCATCTGATCAGGATCTGCACTGTTTGACATTCAGTTTATGAATATGTAGGAATAAATTACTTCAAATAATCTGATTGGTTCAAAGTCAGAAATTGGTGTGGCTGAATTGAATATTCAGCAAGAGAGGCTGAATTGAATATTCAGCAAGAGAAGGGTTAAGTATTTGGACACCTAACTCCTTACCATACTTGTTCTACAATTTGAAGAAGTATGATTTACTACCCAATGTTGTGTCTGGAGGGTCTCATCAGGGTTTACACTGTTTGCTCAGGCCTGTCTGTCCAAATACATATGGTAAATACAGTAGTGCATTCTTTCATATCCAAAATTATTTTTCTTATATCTGCTGCAGGCCTAAACAGTTGATGCTCATTAGAACCATTTCATCAGGCTATTCTAATGAGTACCCACAATCTATGCTTTCTGTTAACAAGAATAACAGAAATTAACCTTATCCCACTGTCCTTAATAGTTTTAAGGACTCATCCAGTGTCCTCTTTTTTTTTAACCATCCAGCTGAGGTAATAGGATAGGATAGGATAGGATAGGATAGAATAGGATAGGATAGGATAGATAGATAGATAGATAGATAGATAGATAGATAGATAGATAGATAGATAGATAGATAGATAGATAGATAGATAGATAGATAGAGAGATAGATAGATAGATAGATAGATAGATAGATAGATAGATAGATAGATAGATAGATAGATAGATAGATAGATAGATAGATAGATAGATAGATAGATAAATTTATGCCACACCCATTTAAATTTCAACCAATCAAATTGCTTGATGTAATTAATTAATTCAAATTTGCAAACTGAATGACAGTGTACATCCTGATCAGATGGCTTCTTCAGAAGCCATCTGATCTGGATCCATACTGTTTGCAAAAAGAATTGTTGTTGTATTCAGTGAGTCCTGGTTTATATAAATCCTGCTTGCTTTTCTCTCTATAAAGTGGGGCATACAATGTTATTCATTTCACAGTCCCAATGAATTTTTTTTCTAGATAAATACAGGCAAAGTGGATAAAACTGTGACCTGATGTTTTTTTGTGAGGTGTGGAGTTTAATGACCTATTCAACACTATATATGTCATATCTAGCCAATCAGCATACCAAAGCACACTTTTCCTGGACAGGATTATATAGGTAAAAGTTGTTAACTGGTATCATGCACATTTTTTTGCCAGAAACTCACAACTGCCCTTCTTGAATCAGCAGAAGGGGGAGATTATGACTTTAGAAAAGATTTTATGATCAAGCAGCATTAAATCTTTTCTCTGAAGGGCAGTATAACCCTGTTGATATTAACCCTTGTCCTGCTGAATATTCATATCTGCCACACCCACTACTGATTATCAACCAATCAGATTACTTGATGCAAATTATTGCAACAAATTCACAATCTGAATGGCAAACAATGTAGATCCTGATCAGATGGCTTCGTCAGAAGCCAGCTGATCTGGATCTTCATTGTTTGGAAAATAAGGCATATCCGGGCTCAGCAGGACAAGGGTTAAGAGGTTTTGTTTGTTTGTTTGTTTTGAGTATTAACATCCCCGTCAACACTGTAAAGGTCATTTTGGAGGTGTTGCTTCCAATTTTGTGGGACTTTTACCCAACGTTGAGATGAAATGACTTCTCAAGCCCCGTCACCCAATGAAGCCAATAGGGTTTATAAGCATGGACGGTCAGACTCGCACCACTTTGCTTGGGCAGGCTTAGATCCTCTTAGCCGTTTACCAATACTTGTGTGCGGGTCGGATTTCGCTCTGCGTGGAAGCATCGTGCAGCCCATATATTTCTTCAAGCCCCTATGCGCGGGGGGCCGTAATATAAAGAGGTTGTGTTGTATTTGAGTGTCAAAATGTCAGCTGGCACAGCTATGCCAAAGATCTTCCTGGAACTGACCATGATTTTTCTCCCATGAAAATTACTGCTCATGAATATACTTTGCAATTCAAAGAATGTATGCAATCCTAGATTTCAATGAGTAATTATTATGCAGTGCTTTTTTTTCTTCCTTAGTGTTTGTTCATTAGAATTCCATAATAAATACTTTTGTCAGGAAAATTAATCAAAATCAGCGTAAAATGCATTAACAGTCAAGTGTCTCTTGAGACTATATGTGTTATACAGTGCTAATGTGGAAAGTATATGGGCCCCCTCCCCCCCCCCCCCCCCCCCGTCAAGCGATTTTGGTACTTATTGCCTATGCGAGCAGCGGAGGTTCAGGCGAGCCTGCGCATCCGCGCAGTCTCGCCAAAACCTTCGCTGCTCGCTCATACAAGCAGTGACTCAAGAGGAACCTTCAGACAAAAAGCCATATCCCTGGCCCTTCTGAATGGCTGGGCATGCACAGTTGAAACTTGTCATGACGGAATGCTCGAAGACCCAAATTCGCTTGGCGGGGCTCATATATTCCAAGTCATGAGAAAAATGAAAACAAGACATATCATGAGAAAATGTGCCAAAGCCCAGCTGTTCAAAGCAAAAACATCTGGGGCCAGTTGTTCAAGGCACCATTAGCTTAACGAGCTTGTTAGTGGACAAATTGTCAACTCTTCTAGCAAGTACAATATGTACTAGTGAAAGCGACCAGTGGGTCAAGTATACCCCCGGCCAGCGCCATACTCTGATATATCTTTTGAGCTTGTATGTAATATGAATGAAGATGTCAAGAAGCTATAAGAATCTATAAATGTGCTTGTAAAAGCTAAACCAAACATAACATTTCTAAATGGACCAAAGGAGTGAGCAATGTTACTGAAGGGGTGGGGGGTATCAATGTTACTGAAACAGCAGGGTGGGGTATGCATCAATGAAATCTCTGGACTGGTGCAAGCATCAAGTGATCTGTCTTAGAGTTTAGAACATACAGGCATCTATAAACTTTGTCATAAAACTTGAACCAAATGTAAAATTTCTAAGTCCGTGACTGTGACCTTGAGGTGGGGGAAGGGACATACATCACGAAATGTTTGGACTGTGCATTGATGCAAGTATCAACTGAATTTGTCTTAGAGTTAAGAACATACAGGCATCTATAAACTGTGTCATTAAACTTTAACCAAATGTAAAATTTCCCAGTCTGTGACCTTGACCTCAAGGTCACTGTGGGAGGTTGGACATGCATCAATGAAATCTTTGTACCAGTATGTAACTTCAATGTAAGTATCAATTAAATCTATCAAAGGGTTCAGACTTAAAAACTTTGACGCAAAACTTTAACCAAATGTAAAATTTCCAAGTCTGTGACCTTGACCTCAAGGTCACTGTGGGGGGTTGGACATGCATCAATGAAATTTTTAGACCAGTATGTAACTTCAGTGTAAGTATCAACTAAATCTATCAAAGGGCTCAGAAGATACAATCTTTTAGAAACTTTGACGCAAAACTTTAACCAAAATGTTAACGGACGGTAGGACAGATGGAAAGACGGACGGATGGACAGACAAACGGCAGGACGAAAACATTATACCCCCATAGCATACTTTGTATACCGGGGGTATTATAAAGGACAGATGGACGGACAGACGGAAAGACGGACACACAGACGGCCGGACGAACGGCAGGACGAAAACATTATACCCCCAATAATATAGCATACTTCCTATGCCAGGGGTATAAATATAATATTATTTTTGCTGAACAAAATATGAGCAGCTTTTGCATTTGCAAAAGCTGCTCACATCTTTTCAGCAAAAACATTAGTATATCTGGCATATTAAATAATCAAAGTTTTACCAATAAGTTAACTAATGACGTTTTGAGCAACTGGCCACTGGTTAAACAACCTGTGAAATTAACACAACACTAAACCCCACTTCATACAGGGAAAATTGGAGTTTTCTTATTTCTGCTCAAGTACACAGGTTGTGGGTGCTCATTAGAATCACCTCAATCACCTCAATGAGCAACTTTTGTTACAAATAAGCAAAATGTCACAAATTTCTATCAGAAAATTTATGATTTGTGTACTTATAATGCCACAATTAATGCTGTTTTAATCCAAATGTAAGTAAAACATCTATTGTTTATATTATAGTAAATATATATACCAATATTTTTGCTGAAAAATGTGAAAGCTACTCACCTTTTTCTGCAAAAATTCAGTGTACAGTAAGATAATTCTATTGAACATTTAACATTTCCTTCTCAGCCCTGAGTTGAATTTCATACTGGCAACAACAGATCTAGAATGGCATTTCCAGTCAGCCTCTGCAAAATTTCCAGTCTTCATGTCAAAGGAAAGTCTTCACTTCACATTACTTCCTTTCTTCCTTCTGTCCTTCCAAATCCTTCCTTCCTTAACTAACAACCATGCTACCCATCTGATCAGGCTCACAAGGCAGATTTGTCCATCACGAAAACACCCCTTTATAATTCTGACCCCCTTGAACCCCACTTTTATATAGTAAAACTGGGGTTTACGGGTTAAACATAATTTTTCATGTTTCTGCTCTAAAATATAGATTGTGGGTATTGGTTAGAACTACCTTGATGAGGCAGTTCAAACGAGTACCCACAATATATATTTTGAGATGAAATAAGAAAAAAATCACAATTTTTCATCTTAAAATTATCCTTTTTCCGGTCGTAAACTTATCAGTTTAGATGGATGCTTTGAACAACTGGGCCCTGAGCCCGAGATTGTAAAATTTTTTTTATGCTCAGCTCACTCGAAACTTGTCGGGGCCTTGTCTTGTGTAGGTTTTCATGTGTTTCGGCTCAATTCATTCATGTGTTAATTCTAATCTGTTTTAACCCTTTTTGAACCAAATGGAATCTTGCACCTTATATATGGCAGGAGTCCATTTCAAAATTTAGGGGTGTCAGGTTGTGTTTTCATCAAAATTTATTTGGAAAATGACTGAAGTTTTAGCAAACAGTTGAGGCCCTGATCAGACGCCGCAGAATGCGGCGTCTGATCTTGGCCTACACTGTTTGCCAGGGTACCCATTTTGGGGTTTCCGGTACAAAATGGGTTAAAATGAAATACAGCAGCCCTACCTTTGTCCGCAACCTTGAAGAAGAAGCTGTCACTAGTTGCATTCTCACCAGGGTTCAGGACGTACTGTATGTTCTGACGATCAATATCACCTGGAATAGACAATAACAAAAACATTATTTAAGCATCATAGTTTTGAATGAATCGTTCACGTGCATACACTCTGTTTTACAATGCCCACTGAAACTGATATCAGACCACAAAAGATTTCAAAACCTGCCAATTTTGCTGATTCTTTTTTTTTTAAATATTATTGAGTCATTTTGCACTGAACTATATGGCTGTCATCATTTTCAAAAGCAACTTTTTTGTCTTTGATGTTTTTGTGGATTTAATAGCAAGAATATCCCAGGCCCTCTCTCCCATACCCCACCACTCCCCATCTTAATGCATGTTGTCTGATTGTTCATGGAGGCTAACTCTTTTGAGTCTTTGAAGCCTTGTTAAGCTTAACAATTTTTATTGGTGGTCAATTTCTTATTCATTACGAGAACACACCTATATATTTTTGACGCCCTCATACCCCACTTTTATATTGTAAAACTGGGGTTTAAGGCGGTATACATTATTTTTCTTATTTCTGCTCAAAAACATAGATTGTCTGTACTCGATAGAAACGATTCTTTGTGGCAGTTCTATCGAGTCCCCGCAATCTATGTTTTGAGCAGAAATAAGAAAAATATCTCAATTTTTCAGCTAAAAATGTCTATTTTTTGGCAAGAAAATTGGCAATGTATTTGTATAGGCTTGTTTTCGTAATGATTGTTTTAGAAAGAACAGTATATGATATTGGTTTTTTTACTAAAAAAAAAAAAAGATTTTTTTTAGCAAAAAGATGAGTATTTGCCCACACTTGAAATAATTGAAACTGATTAACTTTGAACAGCTGGACCTCAGAGTGTTTCGTCTGATTTGTTTGTTTGATTTGAGGTTGAACTTCCCCGTCAACACTCACAGTATAGGTCATTTTGGAGATGTTGCTTCCAATTTTGTGGGACTTTTACCCAACATTATTTTAGATGAAATGACATCTACAGTCCTGTTGCCCAATGAAATCAATAGGGTTTATAAGCAAAGTGGTCCGACACGCACCACTTTGCTTGGCAGGCTTAAATCCTCTAAGCGGTTTACCAGTACTCGTGTGCGGTCGGTTTCAGCTCTGCGTGGAAGCATCATGCAGCCCATCTATTTCTTCAAGCCCCGCCCAATGGGCATTGGGCGGGGCCCAGTTAAATAAGTAAAATTCCTATATTAAGACCACCTTTTGGACTGTTCCAAAGTTGTCTTAAAGGCCACTTTTGAACAGCCCCAAAGGTGGTCTCTTATTCGGAGACATCGGGTATAGAAAACACAAAGAAAGTTTAACTGAAACCATATCAGTAGATTTAGACTTCTTACTGTATAACAGTGTCTACACCAATACTCCTGAGGAGTAAATTTTTTCCTTTAAGAGTAGACCCCATTTTCTAGCTTAAGGGGTTCAGTTCACAGGTAAATATACAGGAAGTAACAAAAGTTGTGTCACTGAAAAAGGGGTCAATTCTTTAAGGAAAGAATTTGCTTCTCGGGAGCAAATTCTTTCCTTTAAGAGTTGACCCCTATTGAAATGGGAGACAAAAATACTTTTGCCGGAGTTGCCTCCCTTGAAGGTGTTCCCATTCCCCTTAAGTCACATATATCCAGGTTTTAATTTCTTTTGGGTTTTTCAACTGAAGAAGACTGACAGATTCTTTGATAAGAGGAATAAAGATGGAATTTCTCTGCTTAACACATCAAACTAAATTAAAGTAAGAAACTGTCAGAAGTTTTCTTGCAGATCTTTTCCTGTGCCAGAAATATATTCAAAGTAGGAGACAAGGAGGATGGAGTGCAATTGTATCTTTCTACCTTAAGGAGAATGATTACACCATCAGGGGAGGTAACTTTTCAAAACATGAAAAAACACATGATTTGTTTGTTTGATTTGAGGTTTAACGTCCTTGTCAAGCTGTAAAGGTCATTTTGGAGATGTTGCTTCCAATTTTGTGGGACTTTTACCCGACATTGAGATGAAATGACATCTCAAGCCCTGTCGCCCAATGAAACAATAGGGTTTATTAGCATGGACGATCCGCCTCGCACCGCTGTTCCTGGACAGGCTTAGATCCTCTAAGCGGTTTACCAGTACACAAGTACTAGTGTGCGGGCCGGATTCAGCTCTGCATAGAAGCATCATGCAGCCCATATATTTCTTCAAGCCCCTATGGGCGGGGGCCAAGGTAACTTTTCAAAACATGAATTAAACACATGATTTTTTTGTTTGATTTGAGGTTTAGCATCCTTGTCAATGCTGTAAAGGTCATTTTGGAGATGTTGCTTCCAATTTTGTGGGACTTTAAACTGACATTGAGATGAAATGACATCTCAAGACCTGCTGTCCAAATGAAACCAATAGGGTTTATAAGCATGGATGGTCAGACTCACACCGCTTTGCCTGGGCAGGCTTAGATCCTCTAAGCGGTTTACCAGTACTTGTGTGTGGGTCGGTTTCAGCTCTGGGTGGAAGCATCATGCAGCCCATCTATTTCTTCAAGCCCTGATGTACAGGGGCTTAGAAACCTCTTAAGAAAAGGGTCCTTATTAGCTAACAATCTCTAGTTTATTTTTAAAATAATTCAAATATTAGGGAAGCCAGTTTAATTATGAAATGGGAGACCAATTATATATGATGCAAAGTAACATACAACTCCAACTAATGTCTCCATTCTCCTGGAAACCTTGAAAAAGTTCTTTTAAATTTCTGCAGAAAGAACAGCTGAGAATCATTCCAGCTGATAATGATTCTGCCAAACTATGTGTTTCGTAAGTGATGCAAGTGCAGATTTCGATTTTTTTCACATGCATCAAGATAATACATGTAAAATAACAAATTATCAATCAGATAAAATTGGAACTAATCAATGACAAAGAAACATTAAAAGCTTATGGCTGAAGTACAGTCTTCAAACTCTGGCTGTCAGTTTTTAGTCTCAACATCCCCAGAATCAGAATCAGAATTGTTACTGGTGATACGTCAAATGGCATTCATACACCAGGACATGCACTGGGTGGGGTGTAGCTGATATGTAAGCACATACGCACATGCATACACATTTGATCCGCAAGTACAAAAATGTATGAGCTTAACTGTTTGTAATTAATTAAAGGAAAAAAAAGTAAAAACAGTCTCAGAGTGCTCATGAATTGTTCTAAATTTTGTTTTTGCCCATGGGGCTTTGCCACCCAACCCCATTGGGAGAGGATCCCAGACCCCCCTTCTAAGGCGCATACTGATATTTTGCCCCCAGCTATACCCCTGACATGGCTCAAATATTAGGTAATACAGTAAAATGCCTATATTCAGACCTCCTTTGAAACTGTTCAAAAGTGGTCTTTAAAGAGGTCTGTCTCTTTCTGTAGGACCTAGAGGATTTAGAAAAAAGAAAGAATAACTGAAACCTTTTAAATATGATTTTTGAAGATCCTGATGATATGTAGCATCTCATCTGAGGGTCTACATTGTTTACCTTTCATGTCACACGTTCAGGTATTTAATTGTACTTTTTCAAATTTTTAGAACAAGTAATTGGTAAGGAGTTAAAGGCATTTATTCTTGATTATTGAGGACTATCATTTCATTGCATATGCATTATGTAGCCCTCAGTTCTGACTGAAGTTCAACAGGTAAGGGGTCTCCTTTGGGAAAATCGATAATTTACTTACTGTTGACTGGAGTGTACATTATTGATTTTCCCCTTAAGTGCCTCAGTGAGGGGATTCAACCAGAGCTACTAAGCACCCTTTGATCTGCTATAGACAGTATACCACAGGGGCAATAAAACAATTATGAACACACGGTGTGTCCTACTGTTACAAGAATAAATGCCTTTATTTAGGGTAAATACGGTCCCACAATTAATCCATATCCTGCTGAATACATCAATCTAACCATGCCCATTTCAGACTATCAACCAATCAAATTACTAGTACTTCATAATGCATTCATTCATTTCACAAACAGAATGACAATTAAACAGTGTAAAGTCTGATCAGATGGCTTCTTCAGAACTGATCTGGATGTACACTGTTTGCAAAGGTGGGGATTCTCTTGTTCAGCGGGATATGGGGGAGGGGGGGGGGGGTAAAAATAATTCTGCTTATCCCTTAACCCTTGTCTTGCTGTTCACGACAACCCCTATCTTTGCAAACAGTGTAGATCCAGATCAGATGGCTTCTGAAGAAGCCATCTGATCAGGATCTACACTGTTTGGCATTCAGTTTATAAATTTGTAGCAATAAATTACATCAAGTAATCTGATTGGTTGATAGACAGAAATGGGTGTGGCTTAAATGAATATTCAGCAAGATAAGGGTTAACTATCCCTGTTTCTCTAACTTATCCAGAGCTTTGTAATAAGACAAATGGAAGAGAAACAGACAGAGAGAGAAGATGCCAAGTGAACAATTCAGGAAGACCACACTCAATTACAAGATTATTTTTGAGTTGCCAGATTATTTTTGAAAAGACCAAACTTGATTTACATGCCACAGAGATCAGCCACCCAGCAGGAAATGTAATAATGCCAGATAGTTTTTGATGAAAAAACTCAGAGGACTGCTAAAAAAACTAAGAACTAATTTTCAAAACAATTAGTTCATTTCATAACTCAGTACAATGTACCTATTCAGCCCCCGCCCATCGGGCTGAAGAAAATAAAAGATGGGCTGCATGATGCTTCCACGCAGAGCTGAAACCAACCACACACGAGTATTAGTAAACAGTGCTTAGAGAATCTAAGCCTTCGGCAAAGCGGTGCGGGTTGGACCGTCCATGCTTATAAACCCTATTGGTTTCATTAGGCACAGGACTTGAGGTGTCATTTCATCTCAATGTCGGGTAAAAGTCCCAAAAAATTGGAAGCAACGTCTCCAAAATCACCTTTACAGTGTTGACGGGGACGTTAAACCTCAAATCAAACAAACAAACAAAATAAAATACAGTGTTGTTAATTTTACCATATTCCCCATAAAAATCACACATAATCTGCTGATATGTCGCACACCAATATTTCTTCAAGAAGTACTGTAATGATCATTAGTATTGGGACAGATAGGCCTTAAGGAGCAGTCTGATCAAGGCCTACACTGTTTGCCATCCCAACTGCATCTTTTTAATCGTGAAACAAATTTGATAAAATTTTAGATGAATTATAGCAAGTGCTCAAGGTGTCTCAATTTTTAGGATTTTGACAGCAATTAAAAGTGCAGGGTTTTGCAACCTGTTGAAGATGAAACAGTGTTAGAAGTCAATCATTGCACATTTCTTGACTGTGTTCTGCACTGATTTTGGAGTTTCATAATGTGGAATAATGAACACTCCAGAAAACTTAATTATAATTTCACATATATTTTCCCACCCCCTTTAATTCTGCTCAGAGTACTGGTTAGAACAAGAACAGCCTTAGATAATATTGTTCTTATGAGTATCACAGTCTATTTTTCCAGCATAACAGCCCCGCCCATCAGGGCTTGAAGAAGAATGATGCTTCCACCCAGTGCACACGAGTACTGGTAAACCACTTAGAGGATCTCAGGCAAAGCGGTGAGAGTCAGACTGTCCATGCTTATAAATCCCATTCGTTTCATTGGGCGACAGGGCTTGAGATGTCATTTCATCTAATTGTCAGGTAGAAGTCCCACAAAATTGGAAGCAATGTCTCCAAAATGACCTATACTGTTTTGACGGGGATGTTAAACCTCAAATCAAACAAACAAACAAACATTTCTAGCATAATCAATGAAGAACTAAAAAAATTCTATCCCATCACGAAAACACGCCTATACAATTTTGACCCCCCTCATACCCCACTTTATATAGTAAAACTGGGGTTTAAGGGGGTATACATTATTTTTCTTATTTCTGCTCAAAAACATAGATTGTGGGTACTCGATAGAACCGCCTCGTCGAGGCGGTTCTATTGAGTCCCCGCAATCTTTGATTTGAGCAGAAATAAGAAAAATATCACAATATTTCATCTTAAAATTTCTATTTTTTTGGCCAAAAAATGGCAATGTATTTGTATAGGCGTGTTTTCGTAATGCGATTAAAGATAGCAATATCTTCTATAGGTATGGAACAGGCTGAAACAGGAAATGCCACAATAATTATATAGCTTAAGGGCTTCAATATTCCAAAACTGAAAATAGAAACATCATTTTTCTTTTTAACACATGAAACAGATCACATCTGAGACTTAACATCTTTCTTATCATATATGTTTCTTAGAAATTAACTGTTTTGCTACAAATTAGAATTTCAGAGTTTTTAAAAGTGCAAAATGAAAGTTTATACCTGCATGGTGCCATTTTTATTTAATTTAACCTAGTGATTTTCATATAAATCTAAAGTGGAATTAATATCATGTTGTTATCACTGACCCTTGTCCTATACTCATCCCGTTAACAAGTTCGTGAAATGAACACCCCCCTAAACCCCACTTTATATAGAGAAAATTGGGGTTTACCGGGGTATACATATTTATGCTTATTCCTGTTCCAAGACATAGGTTGCGGGTGCTCGTTAGAACTACCTCAATGAGGCAGTTCTAATGAGCACCCACAACCTATGTTACGAGTTTAACT